>JACMZG010001863.1:16497649-16526050 GCA_018340805.1 Microvelia longipes | reverse complement strand
AAACCAAATTTGGCTCACCTTTGATGTTTTGAGGACTGTAGATTTTGATTCCTGGTGGTACCACCGTAGATGCCTCCTGAGTGAGTGGTTTGAGAGCCGTTTCGGGTATTTTGCAATTTGTAAGATTTAAAAGAACGGAGCGTGCTGTGCGAGAATATCACGATAGATCCGAGTCATACGGACACACAGACACGACTAAACAAGACGCCAAACAAGGGCGGGAAAACTAATATTAGTAACTAACTAACGATTTTTAGATATCAGCACTAATCAATCAAATTATAATATGTTACCTCATTTAACAAACTAAATAAATTCTCCATACCGGGGCCCTTGGAAGACCACGGGTCTTTCAAAAGAAACAAAACTGACTTAAAAGAAACAGAACTGAAAACCTAAAAGAACCTATAACTGAAAAACTGAACTTAAAGAAATTTACAACAGAAAACTAACTTCATTAAAGAAAAAGATACTACTTCGACATACGATATAAAAAAAAAACTGAACCCTTATTGAGGCAAAAGAGGAGCCAGTTTGCGAACAGGACGCAAGAACCGGCCGGACTGAGTCCTAACAACAGCTGACCTAACTACACCATCAGGACCAGTATTAACTTCCATAATCCGACCTAACGGGTAAGATAAGGGACTGGAATTATCTTCTTTAACCCAAACTAACTGATCTACTTTAAGATTTTCATCAGACTCAAACCATTTATTCTTTTGCTGAAGAGTGTGGAGGTACTCCCTCTCCCATCTCTTCCACAATCTCTGAGACATGCGATTCACTACTTCCCACCTAGAAAGCCTATTCATGGCTAAGTCAGCAACATCTACCTCGGGAAGCGCTAACAACGGACCTCCAACTAGAAAATGACCCGGTGTTAAAACTTGGTAATCATTTGGGGAAGAAGATAACGCACAGAGCGGTCGCGAATTCAACACCGCTTCTATTCTACTTAACACGGTTATAAACTCATTTAACGTTAACTTTCTATCACCGACTTCACGATAAAGATGATATTTTATGTTTTTTATATTTGATTCTACTAAACCATTCATAAATGGAGCATGAGGCACAGAAAAATGAAACTGAACATGTTGCTCGGCTAACGTACTTATGATTTCATGCCTATTCTCAGAATCACGTAAGAACTCTTCTATTTCACGTAACTCACGCGCAGCTCCTTTAAAATTTGTTCCTTGATCGCAATAGATATGAGAACTTAAACCTCGACGAGAAACAAATCTTTGTAAAGTAGCGATAAATTCTTCTGAAGATAAACCAGTAACAGCCTCAATATGACAAGCTTTAGTAGATAAACAGATAAAAAGCGCGAAATAACCTTTATAAGTCAACGCATTTTTTCTTGAACTCTCTTTTAACTTGAAAGGACCGGCGAAGTCAACAAAAACATGAGAGAAAGGGATACTAGGTCGCACTCTGGGTCCTGGTAAATCACCCATTATAGGCGTACAAGTTTGGCCCATAAACTTATGACAAACTCTACATTTAAAAATACAACTTCTAATAACGCTATGTGCGTTTATTATCCAAAATTCTCTTTCGATCAGGTATCGAACAGTTCGAGGACCTGCGTGTACATATAATCTATGATAATGATTTATAACTAACTTTGTAAACAAACTATTTTTCGGTAACAAACAGGGGTGTTTGGCCTCATAACCTAGAGAGCTATGTTCTAATCTACCACCTACTCGGATTAAACCTTCTGAATCAAGAAAGATAGACAAACGTAAAAATCTTTTAGAACAAGATTTACCAGATTGTAGTAAAGTAAGTTCCTCGGAAAAGTAATACTCTTGAACACTACGCACACACCTCATGAGAGCATCTTTCCTTTCTTTAACAGTCACAGGCCCAACTAATTTTTTCTCGGTACTACCACTCCTTGAGACACGAAAATTGTGAACAAATCTTAATACTAACGCACAACTATTTAACAATAGAGTAAGACTACAAAATTGCTCAATAGAATATAGAGAATTATCTAAATTATTGTCTTTAACAACAAGAACAGATTTAGGTACTTTAATCTCAGGTAACTCTTCGTCTAAAGGAGGTGGATTTTGTGACGTAGGCCATGACGTCATAGGTTCACAACACCAAGAAGGACCATTAAACCAGGCTTCTTTTTCACATAATTCTTTAGGACTGAGACCACGTGACCCAACATCAGCAATATTAAACTCGGTACCAACATGATACCACATGGACAATTTAGTCAACTCTAATATTTTAACAACACGATTTGCTACAAACACTTGTAAAGTATGCGGAGGACGCCTGAGCCACGATAAAACAATAGAAGAGTCACTAAATAGAAAAACAGACTGAGTATTTACTTTACTCGTAACTACCTTAAGAGAAAGAAGAAGTTGTGATAAAAGCACTGCACCTAACAACTCTAATCTAGGTATAGAGAGTACTTTTAACGGAGCAACCTTGGTTTTAGCTTTCAATAGAAAACATTTTTATTTCTAGAGTATCGTAAACAACACGTAAATACAAACAGGCACAATAACCAGAAACTGATGCATCAGAAAACCCTAATATTTGACAAGAACTGACTGATGAATTGTATACACACCGAGGTATCGATAAAGACTCTAAAACCGGAAGTTCAGAAAGAACTTTATTCCAACTATTCACCATATTTACAGGTAATTCTGTATCCCAATTTATCTGTAATTTCCACACGTTTTGTAGAAAACATTTTAAACTAAAGGTGACCGGCGCAGCGAAACCTAACGGGTCATAAAATCTGGCTATGACAGAGAGAACTATTCGCTTAGTGCACTTTGAACTCGGTTCGTTAAGAACAATACGATAACTAAATGTATCACTAGTAGGGTTCCATAACATTCCTAACACTTTAACACAAGTGTTTGGTTCGTCACAAATTAATAAAGGTTGAGTATGAGCTTCCTCACGTAATTTAGACAGAAATTCTGGGGAATTACTACTCCATTTGTTCAGGGATATCCAGCACGCCTGAACAAATTACACAACTGTTCTTTTAATTCAATTAAGCCTTCTAAACTGTCTTCACCAAGAAGTAAATCATCAACAAACGCTTCTTCAATGACAGCTTTCGCTGCTAACGGATACTCGTCCCCTTCGTCTCGAGCTAATTGAACTAAACTACGCTGAGCTAAAAACGATGAACATTTGAGACCATAAGTGACAGTTTTGAGCTCATACTCTTGAATAGGGTCACTAGGATTTTCACGATATAAATGTGTAAATATTTACGGTCATTTGGATCAACTAAAATTTGACGAAACATTTTTGTAATATCAGTTGTAAGAACAAAGCGATAAGTTCGAAAACTAGTCAAAATTACACAAACATCTTTTTGAAGTTTCGGACCCGCTAAAAGAACATTATTTATAGAAACATGATTTTTACACGCCGAACCATCGAACACAACTCGAACGCGGGTGGATAACGAAGAAGGGTTAAACACACAAAAATATGGTAAAAAATATTTTCCTTCATTAAGAGCTAGTTCCATATGACCTAAAGCGATGTACTCACGCATAAAATCGAAACAGGCTGATTTTAAATTTTCATCGCGTATAAGACGCCGCTCAAGTGATAAGAAACGCTGTAAAGCGACTGAATAAGATTCAGGAAATTCAAGTTCACTTGATTGAACTTTAAACGGTAACTTAACTATATATCTGCCTTCAGGATTTCTCCTATGAGTTTTAACGAAGTGGTGTTCACAATAAACATCCTGTGGATCAGGTAAACTAGGGGTTGAAATTTCTTCACTCAACCAAAAATTATGAACTAATTTTTCTAAAGAAGTTTCTTCGGATACGTTATCAGAAACTTGTTCCACGTTTAATAAACAATTAATATTATTTTGACAATTCATAGGAACTGGACCCATAACCACATCACCTAAGACCGTAGGCAAAATTGACGCACACTCGTAACCGAACGATGGAATATTTCTGCTAGTTAATAATTTACAAAATATATCTGAACCTAATAAACAATCAACTTTCCTGGACTCAAAAAACTTAGGATCAGATAAATTAAAATTGTGAAACATGTTTTTAACTTTTGCTGGTAAGCTAACAGTCGGAATATTTCCTACTACAGTATCCAAAATATGAGCACTAATTGAGAACTGAGGATGATGACTAAATGTAGGCTTCAAAACACAAGTAACAAAGCCCTTAGATTCTCCTAAAGTAGATGAATTGAGCCCTACAAACTGCTGATCACATGACTGAACAGGAAGATCAAGACGCCTAGCCAGTTCAGTAGAAACAATACTACAAGTACTTCCACAGTCAAGAACAACTCTAACTGTTATGAAACTTCCACTATTACTACGTATTTGAGCTAAAGCTGTACCTAGCAGCACTGTACTAGACTCATAAGACTCAACTATGTTATTATTTTGAACTTCTAAGACATCTAGGTGTTTTATATTGTCAGAAAATGTACAACAAACGATTTGTGAAGTACTTGAACTATTAGACTTAGGAGACTCAACAGAACTTTTATTGTCAGAGGCCTGAACACTTTCAGACACACTCTGCTGCTGAGACGTAACATGCTGAACAACATTAGTTTCTTGCTTTCTAGGAAAATGTAGGAGTCTATGGTGACGCATTTTGCAAAAACAAGTACCTTTGTAAGTACATTTAGTTTGAGTATGAGTCAGCGAGAGACAAGAAAAACAGGCTTTTAATTCTTTAACTTGATTATTACGCTCATAAGGAGATTTAGAAAGAAATACTGAACAACGATACAAAGGGTGAACTCCTGAACAACACACTGGACTCTGAACACTTTCTCCTTTAGTAGTTAAACAAGTTTTTTCCCACTATATTTTCTACTCACAGATTTTTCACTAGTAGCACTATTTTTTGAAATTTGAGGTACATCAGAGGCCGATAACTCATACATACGACACCGTTTATTTACAAAAGATATTATTTTTTCACAAGTAGGAAACTTAGTATCAGATTCTTCAAGTTCAAATTCATTACGAGACTGACTGTCTAACTGCCTAATAGCGAGGCTAAATAGAATAAACTCAGATAAATTATCAATATTAAGAGACTTTAAATTAATAATATTATCCCCTACTTTACTCAGAAAATTTTGAAGACTATCTAAGGTAGGTTTAGAAGTAGGTTCTAACGGTTTCAAAATTTCTTGCATGTAATAATTAGCCAAAACTCTATCAGACTCGTATCTCTTACACAATGCTGTCCATGCACCGTCAAAATTACAAGAGGCCTGATAAGACTGAACTACCCGAGAAGCAGGTTCTTCAAGTAAGTTATGTAAATAATGAGATTTTTTAACAGAATCTAACGATTTATCATTCTTTATCAAACTCTCAAATGTATTTTTAAAACGAGGCCAATCGGAGATAATATTACCAGAAAACGGTTTAATATCTAACGGTGGTAATATTGACTTTTGAGAATAAACCACGGTGGGCTGAACAGACTGAACCTGACTTTGACTTGTCCCTTCACCAGCTTTAGCAACGGTTTCTCGAAAAGATTTTTCAGAAATTTTTACCTTAGCATCAATTATCTTACATACCAACTCGTCCAGAGCAGATAAAGGCTCATAACTAACTAAAGCATTAGGATTAAGCTCCAACTCACACTCATTAATTTCATCAATCACTGCACTAAAATCACTCACGGTTTGACTAAGACTCGTACAACGTATCATAAAACTTTCCTTCACAACAGGTTTATCTAAATCTTTTATTAAATCAAACGTATTTTGGACACGGCGAAAAAGTGACTCTCGCTTACTTTCGAGACGTTTCTTAGTATTTCGTAACCTAACTTTATCGACTTCATGTTCTGAGTCAGACATATCTGCACGAAATAATAATTTAAACGTTTTGACTGATCAGAAACACTAAACTTAAAACAATGCCAACTGAACAGCAAGCAATACAACAAAGCACTATAAAATAAATTTATTAACGATATAGTTAAACACAATTTTTTACGTAAAAACGGTGAAACAACGATTAACTATGCAAGAACTATAACGGATGCAAGAACGGAACTGAAGCTGCAAAATTTTTCACAAACCAATAAACTGGAGGCAAAGAGTGGAAGGGGTACGTAGCCGACTCCCGAGAAATAACTAACAATGACACAGGAAGGAACTTTGATCCAATTATCAAACACTAACAATAAAATCTTACCTGGAGACCCTTTTAAACTCTTATAAAATTCACTCACAAGAACTAACATAAAACTTTCTCAACTCACAACTACACTGAACTATGCCGAAGAAAATGAACTTAACATAAACTAAACCGATCCGGAACGAATGGACCAAACAATATGGTTGTTCCCGCCTGGTAATATAGATAATTACACAGGAAAGAGAACAAAACCACTGCGCTGATTCGCAACAAGAGAAAACCAAATTTGGCTCACCTTTGATGTTTTGAGGACTGTAGATTTTGATTCCTGGTGGTACCACCGTAGATGCCTCCTGAGTGAGTGGTTTGAGAGCCGTTTCGGGTATTTTGCAATTTGTAAGATTTAAAAGAACGGAGCGTGCTGTGCGAGAATATCACGATAGATCCGAGTCATACGGACACACAGACACGACTAAACAAGACGCCAAACAAGGGCGGGAAAACTAATATTAGTAACTAACTAACGATTTTTAGATATCAGCACTAATCAATCAAATTATAATATGTTACCTCATTTAACAAACTAAATAAATTCTCCAGTAGGGTATGTTAATAATAGCGTTGTTAGTGCAGAATTAAATGAAATGTTTTGCGGAGACCCTAAATAGTAATTAATGTCAGCACTTTATAACAGAGAGGGAGTATGATTGATCTATTTAGAACTAGAATGATGATCTTGTCAAGAACTATTCGCGCCGATTACATAAAACTTATTTCCCCTCTCTATGTCCATAACCTCATTGGTTCATTTTTCATTTTAATACGACACACGGCTAAAATCACTTGACAGCGCGCCAAAAATCTGTGAGGGAAAGAATTCTATTGGTTCAGACCGACCACGCTTCTTCCCCCTCCACCTCATGCCAACCTCGGTACAAAAAAATACTTTTTCGTAAATAAAATCATAAAAAGGCAACACTGGTTGTAAATATTTGTAACCTCGCGTCGCTTTTATTTCCCTCATTGTGCACATTGATCTGTTTGAGTTGGTTTCGTTTCATTTCAATCTGTTCAATTCATCCAATTATTGCGGAATTGTAATATGGCGCTCTGTCAATTGATTTTAGCCATGTGTCGTATTATAGTCTAAGAGCCAAGCCTAAAAAATGTGACTCATTTTCTACTACTTCAAACCAAATGTTTCTGAAAATATACCTTAAATTATAAAGGAAAAACATAGTCTGCCAATCCAGAGTGGAGCCATTCGTATGATTGCGCATGCTCTAAATTTTATAAAATCGCACAACTCAGTTTTCTTGAAATACGTGGTTCTCTGTGGGTTGTGTGCAAAACATAAAGAGAACAAGTGAAACAGGTTCTATAACACGAGGGTTTAGTCATCAATATCGGATGACAACAACCAATGTTATGGCTCTTTCAACAACACCGAACAAATGGTTAATTTATGCAAAGTCAGCGAATGTCTTTGGAAAAATATTGAGCTTTTGTACATTTTTTTGACCATTCAACTAACGTCATAACTTGACGTTCGTTGTAGGAATCCGATTTTTACGAAACAACACTCGTATAATAGGACATTTTATCAGCTTTAAAAAATGTTCTCTTCATGTTTTGCACACGACCAACATGGAACCACTTATTGCAAGTAAACTGGAATTTGTGCGATTTTCTAATATACCGAGCAAGCTCATTCATATGAAGGGCTCCACTCTGGATAGGCAGACTGCTTTTCCTTCATAATTTTATGGTATATGTTTAGAAAAATTTGGTTTGAATTAGTAAAAAAAAGAGTCACATTTTTTAGGCCTGGCTCTTGAACAGGATAAAGGGAAAAAATGAACGTGTATAGATATAGTATAGGTCTCCTAAAGATATTCAAGTTAAATATTATTTTTTGTATTTCGGGTAAAGAAAATACTCCAGAATAAAACGTAAGAGAAAGTAAAATGAATTCATTCGTGATTTAGTTAAATATAATGAGGTTATTGATTAGGTCAATAACAATAAAAAATCGACGAAAGCATTTTTGAAAATATCGAATGGGTTAAATTGGCTAAACTAATGAGACAATGAGCGATTAAAACAGCGATAATAGATGAAAAAAGCAATAAAGCAGACAGGTGGTGCTATTTCGACTTTTGAACGACTATCGGGAAATAAATGGGTCTCCAGTTGATCACATTTTACTAAAACTTCATATTATCAAGAGATATAAAAGTTTGGTTTCGCCACATATAGAGAAAAACAGGCAACAGCCTAATGTTTTGGAAATAGTCTTTTAGATCACGCTATCCAGTCGTTACAGTTCTTCTATTAGCTTTTAACTTGTCTATACGTTTCACTACCTTTGAAATATAACCAGAAAAAATCCTCTAAAAAACATCCAATGAGCTAAAAAATAAACCCGACAAAAAACCTGTTAAAAGTATAAAAACCAATGCGATGGCAAACTGTGAAAATCATTGGCAATAGCCTGGGAAAAAGTTAATGGCTTAAGCACACGTACACCTTCTAGGGGATTTGGAAAGAGAAATGCTTTTCTAGGAAAGCGTTTTAAGGTTAATGCAAAGCAATAAAGGCAATGATTCTATAGCCGCCTTGGAATTGGCACAAATTGACACTATCAGAACAATAGCTTTTTCCTGACAACCATATACCAACGATATACCTTCCTCGAAGTCACGAGAGGAAATAAAGTTTACAGGGAAAACAAGAACATTACAAGACGATAAACAAATTAACAAATGGGAACATAAAACCTACTGTATTAATAAAGGTAATAAAAGACTGGACAACCATATACCAACGATATACCTTCCTCGAAGTCACGAGAGGAAATAAAGTTTACAGGGAAAACAAGAACATTACAAGACGATAAACAAATTAACAAATAGGAACATAAAACCTACTGTATTAATAAAGGTAATAAAAGACTGGATTACATCCAACAGGTTCATGTGTCGTACATATTATATTATTTTATGCAACGAAGTACTGTAAATTTTGAATAAATAAAATAATATATTTTGTATCAGAGGTAGTTTGGTTCTAGAATACCGCTTTTAGTGATCTGTGGGATTAAGACTTTTTGCACGCTAACGATGAGACTACTTCTAGCCAAATCTATGTGCCGAGTTATTATCTAGCGAGACTAGAGGAGGAAGTGATGAGATTAGTAAACAACTAGCTGAGGAAGTAATAGAGGAGCTTGAGATTTGAACAACAAAGCAAACTGTGAGCTAGTCATACTGGCAGTTCTTCTATACTCTATACATACATATATATATATATATATATATATATATATATATATATATATATATATTATATATATATATATATATATATATATATATATATATATATATATATATATATATATGTATATATACATATATGCATATTGTATATGTATATATATGATGGGATAGTAAGGTTTAGTGGCTTAATCTAGTAAGTATAAATTAGGCCTCTAGTTTTTGAGTGGGATAAGAATGGTATGTTTTAGAGACTTGATCTATTATAAAGTAGCAGTATGGGTCATAAGGACCATAGGTTAACGTGTTGTAGTGACTGGATAAGATTTTTAAAATAAACCAATATCTATTATTGAGCTTAGGTGCACAGGATGAACACCTGTAAAAATGTAAATTTTTTTATAACGAAGCAAACATACTCCTCGAAAATATGATTCCAACAAAAATATTGGATCAAATCCAAAACGCATTAAATTTATTTCGCGAAAAACCGAAGAAATCGAATTTTAAATATTTTAAACGAGACAATCAATTCCTAAAATAATAAAATAAATGAGGAAAAGTTACATGTAAGTGGGATAATGTATCAACATTCAAACAATCAGGCTTTCAATTTTTAATGAGACAGATGTTATATCAAACTTAATGTAGATGGAAGCAAGAACTTTATTTCAATGCAATAAATAACTGTAAAAATGACATTACTTTATCACTTTAAAATTAAAATTGAAATTTGGTGATCACATCATCCTTTTAAATTTAATATACGCATTATAAATAATATATCTCAGTGCTCTTTATCGAATTATTACAAAACCATAGAAACTTCAAAACGTAACCTCCAATAATCGTGGTTTTGTCAAATTTAAACCCACAGCATAATAAGGCTAGGCTAACCTGCAAGGAAAAGGTTTCGAGTTCCAGCCACATTTTTTTAAAAATATAACATCGAATCGTATTTTTAGTATAAACTGACTTTTATGAATAAAAAATTAAAAGTAAAGAGTCAAATAATGTCAACTTAGGACACACAAAGCAATTATAATACATAAAATCTTGCTTAGTAATGCGAGCAAATTTGAATAAGTAAACTCTTTGTCAACGTTCCCTATAACACGTTTATTTAAATAAGGGACTGTAACATGACTGCCAACATCAGGAATTTAGTACAACTGATAATTAGTTGTTTGTTAATGGAAGAGCTGCCAACGTCAAGGATATAGTACAACTGATAATTAGTTGTTTGTTAATGGAAGAGCTACCAACGTCAAGGATATAGTACAACTGATAATTAGTTGTTTGTTAATGGAAGAGCTACCAACGTCAAGGATATAGTACAACTGATAATTAGTTGTTTGTTAATGGAAGAGCTGCCAACGTCAAGGATATAGTACAACTGATAATTAATTATCTATTAATGGAAGAGCTACCAAAGTCAAGGATATAGTACAACTGATAATTAGTTATCTATTAATGGAAGAGCTACCAAAGTCAAGGATATAGTACAACTGATAATTACTTGTCTGTTAATGGAAGAGCTACCAAAGTCAAGGATTAAGTACAACTATCCATTAGTAATCTAATTATGAACTATACAACCATGTTATTTTTTAAATTTCATTATTTAGGTGCACGGTGTTAGCACATCTAAAGATTAAATAAGACCTTCTTTCAAAATACAATTATTCTCTCGTTCAACAAAAAACGCACTAAAAAGGTAATGTCAGAGAGAGGTCATACTCATAATAAGTAAAAAATAAGACAAAGTCGCAAAACAAAAGAAATAAGGTTGAAAGGTCATAGCGAAAAGAACTCTTAGTATTGACAGGATTGAGTTAGGTCATTAAGCATTCGTTGCTTAGTGCACGACGTCAATTCCACCTCGGGATGATCTCACTGCAAAAAGTCAAGGACCCAATCCTTAATCAACCTGTCATCAAAATCAACTTAGAGCCCAATTGAACTAAACTACGCCAAACCTTTGAATAAGTATAATTTAATTTATTAGTAATCAAAAACACTTGCAATCTTTTTAAATAAATATGATTTTATTTAATAATAAATTTAAAGCACCTAGCAATGTTAAAAAGAAGGAGGATCCACAAGAAAAAGGATCTTGTGTGTGGTTGTTAATATGTTTAAGAAAAATAGGTTTTATAACTATTTTTGTAATCTATATCAAAGAGAAACAAAATTAAAATCACATATGACTTATATTATAAATCAAATAAGATAGAACTTACAGTTTTGCAATCAATTAATTCTACAGCCAATCAATTTAAAATACCTGCAACATAAGGTAAATAAAATGTCATTTAACATTATAAAAAAAAATTCATTAAGTGAAGGAAGGATCAAAGAATACTGGGTGACATCGTAATTCCAGGATTAATTTATCAAATCATAATTTATATTTGTAATATGTTAAGTCATTAAAAGTGTATTTATAAAATGATGTCATGTTTTTATTAATATTTGATAGAGAAAACATGTTATTTAATCTTACTGAAGATTAATTTTACATCAAATAAAAAATGACGAATCATTTTTTGTTTATAAAAATGAAGACACCTGTCCAGAATGGTCGAGATACAACCATATAGTGTAACACACGGGTAAAATCAGTTGACAGCGAGGGAAAAAATGCCAGGGAGCCAATGAGGTTATTCCTGGATGTTAAACCACACCCGCCATTTCAAATCAGATCAACCACATTGGTTCCTCAACACTATTTCCCTGCGCTGTCAATTGATTTTAGGCATGTACTGAGTGTAATAATGTTTTATTAAACGTACTCGCAAAAAAAAACTTAAAATTAAAGAAAACCTAACAAATTAGAAATATTCACATTATTAAGAGTAAGAGAAGCAACAACAAAATGATTTGTCGTTTTTTATTTACTTTTAAATTTAGTTAGTATGTTTTAATATACCTATTCATCCTGATGATGATCAGGATCCCTGGTTGAAAGCTCGGTAGTCGTATCTCAACTGTTTTAGACTCCTGTCTTTATTTTTACAAACCTTTTATACACCACTCTATTTACAGTCCATTAATATCTTCTTAACTCTTATCAAATAGGAAATACTAACCCGTAACCGCTAAGTGGCCGGACATTAGGGCCACCGCGCGACCCAGAGACTACACAGCTGTTGTTTCATATTATTTGTTGTCTTATTATCGCATGATGTTTTACTATATATTTAACGAATTTCAATCATTTCAACAGCTTCACCTAGCGGCCATCACATATAAGCAGGCCTGCCAGATTATAATCGCCTTTTCGGGGACTACTAAATAAACCTCAAGATTACAATTTATCTTATGGTTTATGTCCTGATGTGATTTCAATGATGAATGTACGCATATGGAGCCATACATGGCTCACATATTCTCCGATGCATATGTAAGCCCTTGATTTTGCCACCGGAGGTGTGGTTCGCAGCCCGTTCGGTGAGGTACGCTTTCAGCTAATATAGATAGTCGCCAACTTTTATAAATATTAATAGAATAGTGCATGACATCCCCCAGGTTGAATACCCTGATGGACCGAAAGGTCCTATAACAGCCATAACATTATTTTATGAATATTAAAATTTTAATTTTAAAATGTTACTAAGTTCATAAAATGGGATTAACGATGTCATAAATTTTTCACTGACAATAGCTTCGTAACCTCCCCAAAATTTCGCCATTCACCAAGTTCGATTTGATTCGAAAAAGCCTTCCAGAGTTATGGTGCGTCATATGCCAGGGTAGAAACTTTTACATGCATACACACACAAACATAATCATTAATGTATTAAAAGGTTTTAGCACTTTTCACCCTGTAAAAAAATAATCAATGCAATAACCTCCCAGGGAGTTTTCTCAATTTATGAGAAAACTTAATACAATTTGGTACAAAAAAGTTTGTTCCATGTAACTAATTAATAATTATTTACTATAGCTTGACTGATAAATAATAGTAGTTAAATTATTTATTAACTATTATTTAACTACTGATACTAGTTAAATAATTAATTAAAATGTATTTGCAATGTTACTGATTTTGACTAAACCCAATCTAAGGAATGGGTTTAGGCAAACTTTAGACCCTGAATAGTACATTTTATATAAAATCAATGTTTATGCAATATCGTTTCAAGTGCAGGAGAGCTTATTCTTGCATGAGGGACGTGTTGTTTCTAGTTAAAGCTATGGACTTAGAGTAAACTCACGGGATCTTCTGTTGATTAGGCAAAATGCCTTTTCCGAGACTCATAAGATAGAACACTATGTTAAATCTAAAGGAGTTAGCAAAAAGGGCCCAAAAACGTGGACTACTTGCTAGATCACATATGACCTCTCCCATATAACCTTTGTTAATATTACTAAGTAACATTTTAACGTAGGTTTTTTTTATTACAAGTCATATATTACTATTCAAAATACCAACCACAAACTGCCCCCTAAACTAATAAATATAATACCGTTGATAAAAAAAAAAATAACTTAAAATATAAATAATATAAATAAATGAGAAAAAGTGAAAAAATTATAACTTATTATACTTATTTCAATTTGTAGCTATTGTAATTATAATAACTTGATAATTTTACTTTTCCTCATTTATACCGTAGGTATATAGGAAAAGTATTGTGTTTGCAAAAAATCCGAAACCAGGATGAAACCGGAATTATCCGTTTTAGAAGTTTTAAAGGCCTCCTGAGTGGTTTTCACTAAGTTGTCTTTCTGTATGTATGTGAGTGTGTGTGTCTGTTATCGTCGTAGCGCCCAGTGTATTAATATTAGAGAGTTGAAACTTTGTACAAAAATCAGTCTACCGCTGAAGTTGTGCAATTCAAAAAATATTTTTTATGACATCATTAACCCGGAAAAATGACTCAGCAAAAATGTCAAAAAATCATAAAACGCGGAGAAAAGATGCGATCTAATTGAAATTTGACACGCATGTAGCCATGCATGAGACTAACATGTGCTAAGTTTCATCACATTATCAGCATTAGTTCAATTATTATCGAATGATTTGTATACGTTTTAAAAAAATGTAAACAATGGGAAAATGATATAATTGAGTTGAAATTTAGTACTTTACATAATAAATAAATAAAGTATCGTTTCAATACGACAAGTATATACTTAATTGTTGTTGGATCATAAAACATAAGTAGCATTGAGCGTTGTCAGTGCTGTATGTGTGACCGGATACATTAAGTGTAAATTTGGCGAATTGTATATTCTGAGGATTAGCAAAGCGAGTTCGAAGCAGGGAGGATGAGCGTAGCAAATCCGATGTGATGAGGAAAAGTTCCGAGGTACCCCGTACCGATTTTTTTATTTATATTTATTAAAATAATAATAAATTACAATACTATTATACTTAATATAATAGTATATTATAACTAATATAAGAGAAGTAAAATAAAGCATTAGCCATTACATTATTATATGTTATGAATAATAAACAATAACTATTAGAAATAAAAACGCTCATTATTTGTTTCTATTTATCTCATTGTCGTTTTTGAGTCTTGAGTATTTAACACATTAAATAATCGTAAAACACTGAAAAATACCTCTTAAAAAATAATAAAATATTAAAAATTAAAAAAGAGTATAGTTTAGTACTCGGCAGACTATACAAAATAAAAACCATACCTCTAATAAAAATATACAAAATCTAATAAAAATGTGTATGAATAAGTCTGAAGGTAATAATTTATAAAAACAAGAATTCAAAAGCTGATACTGGATATACGCCAGATATCATGAGTTTATAAACATTTATATTACACTATGCAACAGATACCTTCACGCGTCACAAAATGCATTGTTTATACATTCTATTATTAAATCAGTTTTCTCACTAGTTTCTCTTAATTTTTAAGTCAAATACAAAACCTGTATTTAAAATCATTTAAGAATTTTATGGAATACAGAAATTGATAAATTAAATAGTAAGAATATTGTCTTAAAATTGTAAGGGCAAAATGTAACATTTGAGGCAACGGCGCCTGAGGAATCCACCCTCTTCGGCCAGTCTCATAAAAGTTATTTTATATGAAAATTCACAAAGAAAAAATTACTTCAGTTAATATACTGTTAATTTAATTAATATACTATTAATTATATTGTCTCTCCACCAAGTTAATATTTTCACCATAGTCACGCACAGGAGTAGTTATATCCGTCATTTTATTATCAAAAAAATTTAGGAAATGTAAATATTTCAACGAATGTATAAATACCAGTCAATAAATAAGAGTAAATACGTACTGTAAATATACTGTAAATATAAATAAATACGTTATTTTACAGTTTTCCAAAATATATGTGCTACAGGAATTTATCAAAATCAGAGAAATAATAAAGTCTCTCCATCGATGTCTCTCCACATCAGTGGAGAACTTATTTTATTACTCTGACGTTATGTATGTCATAAATCGTGGTCTAAACTATTTATAAGCGGTAAATACTTTCAAAATGTTAACATTTTTAAAAGAGTCTTGAAATCTTTCTCTACAAAAATCATAAAAATATTGTAAGAAATTTGATTTGAATATGATCACGAGAACTGGATTTTTATCAATTCATAATTATTTTAAAATATACTTTATAACAATTATAATGTAAACAATTTGATTTGAATGTCATGAAAGTAACTTTTTTTTGAGGTAGTACGTAATTGAGCACTTTATTGGACCGTTTTTAGGATGAGAAGCCAATCATTATTGTTATAGGAGGTTATTTAACTTTTCACCTCCGAGGACAATAATGAATGTAAAAAAACTCCTAGGACGTAAAAGTAAGTCATATATTGCCGCCATTACTGTCATGTAGCGTGTTCAAAAAACAATCTGTGTAAAAGCTTTATGAGGTTTCTTTAAAAACGTTCATTTTGTTTCTGTTTTTGTTCGTAGACTAATTTTTTTTTGTTTTTAAAAGTTGTTCTAATTGTCAATTTTTGTGTGTTTATTTGTAAGGCTTTTACATTTTGAGTAAAAGTGTGACGCTATGGATGAATTCAATGACGACGATAATATGTTAATTGGACGTTTTTTTTTGTTTTTTTTTTTCAATTAAGTATATAGCGCAGTTTATTTAATGAGTGATACCTCAAAAAAATAGTGTATGCCATCCGGCTGAGAATATCTTTATGTCTTGGCAATTTTTCCCGCCTCGCTTCGCTCATCGGTAAATCTAATTGCCGTGACATAAAGACACACTTCTCAGCCTTATGGCATAAATAACTATAATGTGATAAAGAAGAATTTTAACAATAATTAATAATTATTTTAAGTCATAACAAATATATTATAAAAAATGTGTTTTTAATATCATAAAAATAACTTTGGTGTGATCTGAAAGGCTTTCTAAAAATTCATAGTTATTGTAATTATAATTCATAAATGCAATGCAAACTAAGTAATTTGAATGTCATAAAAATAGCTGTATAACACGAGTTGCAATCAGATGACCACGTATTTAACTATTGAGCAAGCAATATCTTACACTAAGTTTTATATACCCTAACCTGAAATGAATCAGAATAAGACAAATCATCAACGCATTTAAAAATAAATAATAAAATAATATATTTTTAAAACTGTAGAAAACAATACGTCTGAGTTATCTGATGACCGAGCCGCCAGCTGTAACACCTGTCAAAATCATTTTTGACAGAGAAAAGCAGACTGTTTCTACAAAGTAAAATAGAATATGTATTTATAGTTTTTTCAAAACTGACAACGACCGTAGCCTCTGCGAAAAAAACTAAAGAAACCCGAACAAGAGACCCGGGAAACCTTGGCACAGAGCAGGATAGTCCCCTTAAACTATTTCATATTAATACAATAACAATACAACATAAATCTTCAAATATAATACCAGGTCGTACCATTTCTTTTCTTTTAATCTTACTTTTATTATATTAAAGTAATTTATTTTATTGCTTTTATACCTAATAATATATATCAGTACGAAAATAGAAAACGGAAAAAATAATAAGTTTGTTAGTTCTTTTTGACTAATAAGAATAGGACAGGGCACATGTTTAGAAGCTTTGTCATAATAAATATTTATCTAACTTTAAACACTTAATACAGAAACTAAACTAATAATATGATTTTATTAATAAAGAATTTTCAATTTTTATTTTTCCTCACCTACAACCGTTAGTATAAGGAGCTTTATTTATTTTCACCCCAAAATTGCGTAACCAAGGTTTGACCATAATTATCCGTTTCAGGCATGTGCATGACGTTCTGAATGGTTTTTATCATGATGTCTGTCTGTCTGCGTAACGCATAACTCCCGCTTTGTTTATGCTAGAGCTTCAACTCGGCAAAACTATCAGATGGTTCCTATTGCTGCCCGGATATGATATTTTTCAAACTACGATCAACTATTCTGCCGAGAGATCAAAAATTAAAAAAAAAATGTTAATAATCGAAAATTTGATTGATCGAGTTCAAAATTTGATACAAAAGTACATCTAAATTTCTACACATATCACTTTATTTGAATGAAATATAAAAAGTATATACTCATATAAAGTAAGATAATTATTTGTCAATTATTAATTGCTTCTAGCTCACTCTAATTTATGTTTCATTTAAAATTATTTATTTTTTGTGACTATTTATTCATTTTTAACATGACAAATCTAGTTTTCATCTTGTTACTCAAGCAAAATAAAGAGCAGCTTACAAATAGTTACACATAAACTGCACCAGCCATCCTCAAGCACGAGCACGACTCATTCAAAGATGTGCTTATAAAATATAAGTATTTTGTAATATTTTATTTAATAGATTTTATAAAGCTGAATAATTATATTTTATTTTATTTATTTTAAGTAGGTTCATGTTGAAAATATTGACAACAGTCAATAAAATGTAATTTTATTTACTGCTTTTTGATGTGCGACATATTGTAAGATAACGAAACACAGTGAATTAGCAGTGGAAATTTTACAGCTATTTAACTTTTAGTTTGTAAGTTATTGGCGAACATTTATATTTTATATAATATAACACTTAAAACTATATGAAAAAGTTTGTTTACATCTGTCAAAATTATGACGTTTTACCGCATAATATTTAAATTAACAAATCATGTGATATATTAATAAATTATAAAGCTAATATTAATATAAAATTATTGACCAAACTATTTAAACAAAATTTTGTGTTTTCATACCTATCTGACCTCATAAAATTATCTTGTTTAGAGATAATATTCTTAGTTTATTTTTGGAGGGTTTAAGCAGAAAAATCATAAGATCATGTGTTCCGCTTCTCTATTCGCAAAGTGTCAACCAAACAATTAGCATCGTTGTGTTTTGTGCCAATTCTCTACTTGTGTTTTTGTTTTTAGTTTTAAAGTTGTTTTATAGTTCGAATTTTTTGGCTTAGTTTTAAATTTTTTGGTCTTATGACTTTTGTAGGACACGTCAGTATAGTAAGACTATACACGTTACAGCCAAAGTGATTAAGTGGTTATTATGCATACTATCCAGCCATTATGCATAATAACTATCAAATTTGGTAAAAGTGATAATAAAGCTTAACTAAGCTTTATTTATCACTTGATAAATAAAGCTTAACTAAGCTTTATTTATCACTTTTACTAAATTTGCAATACTAATAACATGCATAATATCTAACCCTATTTGGTCAGAGTGATAAATATAGATTAATATATCACTCTAACTAGCCATTATGCATAATATCTTACCTTATTTGGTCAGAGTGATAAATATAGATTAATATATCACTCTAACTAGCCATTAATCATAACATCTAACCTTATTTGGTCAAAGAGATAAATATAGATTAATATATCACTCTAACTAGCCATTATGCATAATATCTAACCTTATTTGGTCAGAGTGATAATATACATTAATATATCGCTCTAACTAGCCATTGCATAATATCTTACCTTATTTGGTCAGAGTGATAAATATAGATTAATATATCACTCTAACTAGCCATTATGCATAATATCTAACCTTTTTTGGTAGAGTGATAAATATAGATTATATATCACTCTAACTAGCCATTAATCATAAACATCTAACCTTATTTGGTCAAAGAGATAAATATAGATTAATATATCACTCTAACTAGCCATTATGCATAATATCTAACCTTATTTGGTCAGAGTGATAAATATACATTAATATATCGCTCTAACTAGCCATTATGCATAATATCTTACCTTATTTGGTCAGAGTGATAAATATAGATTAATATATCACTCTAACTAGCCATTAATCATAACATCTAACCTTATTTGGTCAAAGAGATAAATATAGATTAATATATCACTCTAACTAGCCATTATGCATAATATCTAACCTTATTTGGTCAAGTGATAAAATAACATTAATATATCGCTCTAACTAGCCATTAATCATAACATCTAACCTTATTTGGTCAAGAGATAAATATAGATTAATATATCACTCTAACTAGCCATTATGCATAATATCTAACCTTATTTGGTCAGAGTATAAATATACATTAATATATCGCTCTAACTAGCCATTATGCATAATATCTAACCTTATTGGTCAAAGTGATAATATACACATAATACCTATGCATACATATCACTTTGACACTCATAATTAATGGAAATGGAAATGATTACTTAATGGGAAAATAAATAAAAACTCATAATACTTATAAAAATTATGTATACTAGAATACGTATAAATAATTATTAAGTATTTATTAATTATTTATGATAAAATTAAGTATTCTCGCCCATTATATATAGTAAAATTAAACATAATAAGTAAAAAAAGATGAAAGAAGAGCACTGTTAAAGACTGATAAAGAATCACAAAGCACCAAAGGTAAACTCGTGTTTTTTCTGTACTTTACAATTATTGCCTTGGCGGGAAAGAGGAAAACCCTTCTCCTCACTCTTCTAATCACTTTATCCAACTTATTTATGGTCAAAGTAATCATTTAAACAAATATTTATCACATTAGCCATTTCGTGATAGATATCATGCATAATGGCTAGCCAAAGTGATTTATTAATTTCTTTGACCAACCGTTTTAGTCATTATGCAGAATGATTAGATATTATGCATAATATCCAATAAATCACTTTGGCAGTAACATATATAATAAGAAGTTAAAAACAATAATATAGGATTAAGCGCTTTAATAAAATAAGATAACTTGCATCAAGCGGATAATTGTTGAAGTTAGACCAAATAAACTGCTCAATCCAAACAAAGCAATAATAAAGGAAAAGTTTAAAGAGAAAAAAATGTATTTTCCTTAAAACTAACTCTATTAGAGAAAGTTTAAATAGTTGTAATTTTCCACTCGATTTACAAACAAACTACCACCATGCAAACCCCTATCAGTGTTTTTGAATGAATAAAGAACAAGAAAATATTTTCGAATTAATATAAAACAAGAAAATAAAAATATAATAGAACAACATGAGAAAAGTTATTGTTATAAATGTTTTATATTTTACAGAAAAGAGTTTTATAACTAAATTTAAATGTTATAATTTTGTTTGGAACAACTAAAACTTCGTATTTTGATTTTTAATTAAAACATTTTTACTGTTATAACTCCATGATATCCCTTTTAGCCAAAAGACACGTTAACTGATATATTTAAAAAAATCTGTAACGGGTTACCTCGGATCATTTCCTCATAACCCTACGCTTATTCTACCCTCCCCACTTCGGACTCGCTTCGCTGGACCTCAGAATATACAATTCGCCAAATTTATACTGCAAAACTACTATCTTTGGACTCGGTTTGTTCGTCCTCAGACAGTAAATACAAACGTTTCATTCTCAGCGCTCACCCATCCAGGCTCTAACCACGCTTAATGCTGCTTAACTCTAATGATCTAACAAAAATCATTGATATACTTGTCATATTGAAAACGAAACTTTGTGTACTTATTTATTAAGTATAATAATAATAATGCCCGTTTTAGGGCCTTTCGGCCCATCAGGGTATTCACCCTGTGGGAACCACCTCAGGTAGGTTGCATCTACTACACTCTAAGAATTAATTAAAGTTGGCGAAATCTTTTTTTTGATACAATTATTATTCATAAAATCTTAAGAGTATAGCCCGGGCTGCGAACCCCGGACCTCCGATGCCGAAATCGAACGCCTTTACGATCACGGCCACGGAGGCAGTATTTATTAAGTAAAGGTATACAATTGTAGTAAATTTTAACTCAACCAAATCATTTTCTATTTTTTTTAAACGCACACAAGTCATTTGATAGAAATTTAAATACCATCAAAATCATCCGTATTAGGCATTTTTGGTTTCTATCATACTGTCCGTGATAGAAACGTGCTGTAAGTGTGTGTATATCTGCGTCATGCATAACTCCTAGTGCGTTCAGAGTAGAGCTGCCTAAGCAGTAGGAAGAAAAGTGTACATTTATCCCTCTTGCAGAGGAAGTAAAGTGACACGTAACTCCTGGTCTGAATCTACAGGGAGGAAAGTAACTAGGTGGAGAAAAATACCTTTGTTGCCATGATAATTACTTAACTCCCACTCTGCATTTTCCCTTGGCTCAGTTAGTAGCGTCTTCAGCTCTTAATCTAAAGGTTAAGAGTTCGATCCTCTCAGTGGACGCACACTTATTATGTTTTATCACCGATAAGTACAATTTAAAACTTTTAATAGTTTAATGTAAAAGTTATAGACCTTAGATGACTAAATTTCTGTTTACGAAATATGACCACAATGTTTCAAAGATTTTTAATAATTGTTTTAAAAATAATTTATTTTTGGATATTAGATTTATTTAAAATGATATTTCAATACTCAGCATTTATTTAGCAATTAAAGAACTAATAGTTAATGAAAGTTATAAATTACTTGTATCATTTATGTTAACAAAAATAATCAACATAAAATGATAAAAAGTTTATTTAATAATATGAAGTCCTAGTTTAATATTGGTATAAAATTAAGTATTTGTAAAGATCAAAATTAAAAACCTAAACTTGGCTGATCTCACTATTTTGTGGCACGACTAAGCTAATAGCTGTTATAATAATTCTTGCAAATAAAATTATTATATTTTGTTTGATTCATTAAGTTTGATTTATTTCTTAAAAAGTAAACATTTACATTAACTTTTAAATTTAATTGAAAAGGCAAACTTTGTAAGAAGTTATTTATTGTCCAATAAATCAAAAGGAAACTTTAATAAAGCTTACTAAGATTTCAACACTCGCTGTTAGTTACTATACTATTTTCTGTCTTCTTTCTGTCTAAGGTAAAATATTAAACTTACAACGGGAGAAACAGGTCGTCCTCCCGAGCAGTTATAAACTACCTCGGCTTCGCCTCGAGAGTTAACTGAATGGTTTCCTCTGCAAGCCTTAGGAACCAACTAAATAAATACCTCAACAACCTTCGGGATTTAATGTTGTTTTAGGCGGTATTTGAGGTTTTCTGGAAATTGACCACCGTTTTTTCGACTTTTTGGTCACTTAGAGTGACCAAAAAGTCGTATCGACTTCAGACCGGTTTTTTCGATTCAGTGTCCTAAAAATAAATAAAGATCTTTTTCCTACCTTAAATTTTGCAGATTTTTTAAAAATTTTGTTGACTCAGCAAACCGGTAGTTTTTTATGAACTGTAAAATGCATACGCGCATTTCCTTTGAAAAATCCGGAAAAATTGTGCAACAAGTAGTAATGCTAATGCCCAGGTTATGAAGCATAAACCAGAAACATAAGCAAGAAGTGTATTGCTGAGCATGAACAGCAAAGAAAATTTGCTGGGCTCAAGGACCTCTACGCCAGAACTATAATGTATAAAACCATCCCCCCTTTTTGCCTCTTCGTGACATTAGTTAAACCGATTTGGCATTTTCATTCCGACCAGCCAGCTCATTTGGCCCACAGCCTAATTAATCTTTGTAATTGTTTTAACTAAGAGAACATTAATATTAACTCGTACATATGTAAATTAAAAATAAAAAACAATGGAGACGACACATAACTTTTTCAAAGAGCTGAAAAGTTATCATTTTATTAAAAATTTGGTTTCATCATGCTATTAAAATTAAATTAAAATTATAGGCGAAAGAGAAATAAAAATAATTTTAGGTACTAAAAAATAAATATGTACTTCAAAAAGTTGTTTTAGTTTTAGATAAGGTTTGCTCTAGTTAATATTCTCAAAATACTCTAGAAGACCAAGTAAACTAGTTTAGCTTGTAATCAAGATATATCAGTTTGACGAGATCTCATCAAGAGATATTATTTTGTTTCTCGGAAAATGTTAAAAGCTTTGAAAATGTGTATGTTGTCTTTTAATGTAGGAAATAATTTTAAAATTTTATAAATAGTAATCTGGGGGCATGGCAGTGCCCCCGCCAAGTCTAGCGGTCACTGGCGTACCATCCTTTACAGGTACCATCTCATGGCTATTTACTAACTATTCGTAGCTTCTTCTTAGATTATTATAAAATGTATATTTGGTTTCAGCTGTAGCTGTATGATTGGTTTCAGCTATAGATAAGACGGCTTAAAGTGAAGTGAAATTCTTTTGACACTTACTTACTTACTTATTGTAATTCTTAAACACTTCCAGCAATCGTAGGCATTTGCAAATCGGTATAAAGGTAAACTTTATTGCACAAATCATTAAATAATTATACAAAGCTAACATGTTCAATTACTTCGAGTTAATATTTACTATTATTAATCCAAGAGCAGGACCTGAAAAATGTGACTCATTTTGTACTACTTCAAACCAATTTTTTCTGAAAATATACACTAAATTATGAAGAAAAAACATAGTCTACCTAACCAGAGTGGAGCCTTTCATATGATTTCGCCTCAAATTTATAAAATCGCACAAATTTCAGTTTTCTTTGAATAAAAACACTCGTTTTATAGGAAATTTTATCAGCTTTAAAAAAGTTCTCTTTATGTTTTGCAGACCTACACGGAACCACTTATTAAAAGAAAACCCTTACCAAAAAACTAGTGTAAAAAGGCAAGTCTAGCATAAAATAAATGAGCTCTTTCTTAGCCTCACACTTTTCATTGTGATCCTAATAATCAAACATAAATGACCTTTATGATTTCACTTGGCCAGTACGCAGTGCACGCAGATTTATATAATAATATAGTTGTTCTGTTTAATATATAGGCAGCGCGTAAATTCGCAGTGCATCCCGGTGCTTAAATAGCACAATACATTACGATCAGTACTGGCTAGGCTAAGTCATAGAGTGAAACGTATTCAACCAAAACTTACTAACTACCAAAAGAGTCACCCGTGGTGTAGTGGTTCTAACTCTAAACTTCCGAGTTTATTTAGTCATGGATTCAATCCCAGCACGGGCCTCTGGGATTTCTATAAGAGAGATAAAACTTCTGCGTACCACGTCCTTCAAAAGGGACGAAAAGCCGGTGGTCTCGAGCCTGTGCGTTGTCAGATACTCGTTAAAGATCCCTTACCCTAAATGAAAACTGGGTATAGGCAAAATTTAGGACCTCATAGTAGTTTCACTATAATACTATAGTGTGTCGGCCTTGTAGTTTAAAGTGTACGGAGGTTTGGTTTACTATAAGAGACAGTGAAAATACGTAATGATTGCTTGAAAAAAGCATGAGAGGAACATAGAAATTCACGGCTCTTTGTCTAGATTAGATGAATATACCTACACTAGAAATTAAAGGAGTAGAACTATCTTAGGAGCTGGCAAAAAGGGCCCAACAACGTGGCAACTTGCCTGGTAGTTTACTACCACTCCCCCCATATTATACTACTACTACTACTACTAACTACCAATCAAACGAATCAAAAATCTATTTTTGTTCAGCGACATTCAAAGTAAAAAAGATAATCATGCTTAAAAAAGAAAATCATGTTTCACAATGCCAAGGGAATGCGGAATAAGAGAGACCTTTGCAAAATACCAATTCAACATTAATTAATCGTAAACCGCATATAGTACAAAACCCCGAGTAACGCCCAAGTGACCATAACCTTCAAAATAACTCTGTCATTCAAATATAAACTATTTGATATGACTGCAAATAAAATTGGTTTTAAAAACACAATAGCTAGTATAAAGGTTTTCTCAGTCTTATAACCTGGGCAGGAGCATTGTTACTTGTTACATATTTTTCCCGGATTATTCAAAAAGAAATGCGCGTATGCATTTCTTTATACACAGGTTATACAAAACAGGGATCATTCGAAAATCGACTCTTCACAGCATTATTCGCACTGATATATTGATCATTTTATGCTAATTTTAAATTTTTTAGTCCATTTCCTTATATTCCTTAATAATAGAATGGATTAAATAGATTGTGTTTTAAATTTTTTTAGTCCATTTCCTCATATTTCTTAATAAAGAATGGATTAAATAAATTGTGTTTTAATTTTTTGTCCATTTCCTCATATTCCTTAATAAAGAATGGATTAATGGATTGTGTTTTAATTTTTGTAGTCCATTTCCTATATTCCTTAATAAAGAATGGATTAAATGGATTGTTTTAATTTTTTAGTCCATTTCCTCATATTCCTTAATAAGAATGGATTAAATCATAAAACTTAATATTCATTCACTAAACTCTTTTAAATTTAAAGAAAGCTGGAGAGATCATGCAAATGAAGATAAAGCGAATAGTACTATAAAACTTACATGTACATGAAATAACTTCAATAGAGTAGAACGAAAGAGCAGTAAAATACGGGCCTTCGCGCTCGTCGCTCGCGGCGTCGGCCACCGGCGCATCGCGGCCCAGGGGGCCTCCCAGTGGCGCTTCGCGGCCATTGTTGTTGTTTTGTATTATGTATGGTTTCATTATCGTTTTTTGTTACATGCATCTTTTGCCACGTATTTAGCGAATTTCACAGCCTCGTTCACAGGCCGCTTCGCGGCCTGAGAGGCTTTCTTGCAAATTTGAGTTTTATTAATCCTCTTTAATTAGTAGTAAGCAATGATTTACAGTTAACAAGCAATATAAACAATAATAAGTATATTAATTAAATAACTAATACGTTTTTTTAGAGGTATAAAGAATACAGAAAAATTCCACACGTTGCAAATGATGAACCTTTTATAAAGGGTAAGAAAGATTATAGTTTCATCTTTCATCAGTTTTAGTTATCATCCACCATACAAAGGGTATTAACTCTTACATAAATTTATGATTGTTTATGCAATTTAAAGAAAATGTCAAATTTGTTTATAAACAAATTGTTTATTTGAGTATAATCTTTAGTTTTGAAAAAAAATATATTTCATGATTTTCTAAAATAAAATACCGTTTTCGTCACTTAGGATAGTCCGATTGAGCTGAAACGTCGCAATCGTTTTAGAATGACTTCGACCATATAAAACTACCTCGAGGTTCTTCCTCTTTACAGGCCTGCTTGGCAGGCGTGGATCAGTGGAAGCCATTTTTGTCCTGTCTCTCTGGGACAGTTGGCTTACTAGGATGGAGCAAGAGGTAGAGGCCCCTCTTTTATACTATATCCCACCCTCTAACACTATGAACCAAGATATATCCTACGCTCTTGACCTAGACGTATACATATATACAAGATTATATATATATGTATACATTTTGCGCCATTTGTGATGGTTCGATTGAGCTGAAATTGGTCCTTAATCGATTCAGCTAGCCGTCTACCTAAACACGAAATACCTTGTTTTAAAAGCCATTTCAAGTTTCAAAAAATTCAAGTATGTATTCATTCAAGTATGTATGCTTTTAAAATATAAATAAATAAATATAAATAAATAAATTTTTTTTTCATGACGTCATAACTTTGGTTGATGACGTCATAATGTTTTTGCTAACAATAGGCCTCGTAACCTCCACCATCTCGCGATTTGCAAAGTTTCGCTTCAATTTGAGAACGCCTTCAAGAGTTATCGTTCGCCATACGAAAGGGTAGAAACTCTTACATACATACATATATATATATATATATATATATATATATATATATATTATATATATATATATATATATTATATATTATATATATATATATATACATATATATATATATATATATATATATATATATATATATATATATTATATAATATATATATATATATATATTATATATATATATATATATATATATATATATATATACAGTCGGACCTCTATATAACGAACTTAAAGGTTCAAGTGAAAAAATTCGTTATATAGAATTTCGTTGTATAGAATTTGGAAAAATAAATAAACTGTGATATTTTTAATGGATATATAGGATGAATAATAACCTCGCAGTTGCAATATTTAGCAGCTTTTTCTTATTTTAGCGGTCCTGTCACAGACATATTTTTGTCCCTTAACATTGTCATCCACTGTAAATTGCGTCATCATTGTCTCCGTTTGCATACTCGAGAACTTTTTTTTTAAATGCGCCACTCGTTTCGTATAACCTAAGTATAGATTCCCGATTTTTTAAAATTGTTGATATAGAACTAGGAGCATTTTATACTTCAGAGACAAGTCTTTGTTTTTGACTCCATCGTCAGAATCTTTGAATAAATTGATTTTTTCAGAAAAGGACAGCGATTTCCGTATTGACATTTTAATAAACTCGATTTACAAACAATAAAAATTTTCACAAACGACCTGGTCAGACCGAATACCAAATCAAAACTGAAAGATTTTTAGTTCTATGCTGTGTTAATCCTAATTTCATAGAAAATTGTAAAAAAAAAGAAGTTCGCAAAATTAGATAAGGCAGGGCGGTATTAATAAATAATTGTTCTGGGAATTACAGAAAAACAAGTGCCGTTTTGGTCAATTCCTTGAAAGTTTGCGGGTCTTGTCTTTATCTTTATTTCTGGAAATTTTGTTCGTTATATAGAAATTTTTTCGTTAAATAGAAACACTTTTAAACACAAAATTCAAGGGAACGTAAAAAAATG
>JACMZG010001863.1:16437649-16495149 GCA_018340805.1 Microvelia longipes | reverse complement strand
CGAGCGAAGCGAGTCGGGAAAAATTGCAAGACATAAAGACATTCTCAGCCGGATGGCATACACTATTTTTTTGAAGTAGCACTCATTAAATAAACTGCGCTATATACTTAATTGAAAAAAAACGTCCAATTAACTCCATATTATCGTCGTCATTGAATTCATCCATAGCTTCACACTTTTACTCAAAAATGTAAAAGCTTTACAAATAAACACACAAAATTTAGTCATTAGAACACCTTTTAAAAACGAAAAAAAAAAATTAGTCTAAGAACAAAAACAGAAACAAAATGAACGATTTAAAGAAAACTCATGAAGGTTTTACACAGATTGTTTTTTTGAACACGCTACATTACAGTAATGGCTTTTACGTCCTAGGAGTTTTTTTTACATTCATTATTGTCCTCGGAGGTGAAAAGAACTAAATAACCTTCTACAACAATAATGATTGGCATCTCATCCTAAAAACGGTCCAATAAAGTGCTCAATTGCGTACTACCTCAAAAAAAAATTATTATCAATCTTTGTTTGTTAATTATTGTGTATTTTTGGCCTAACTTTGAGTCTTAATATACCTAGCCATACTAGGTATATACGTGCATTACATATAATTTTATGGATTTATAACTATAAAATAACGTCAGTTTTGTAAGGAGAACAGTTTAATTTTAAAAACTTTTAATGAGGATTCAAATAATTTATGAGGTCGATCTTCTAGGAAATCGTATATAATTACACATCATTCAGAAGAGAGAATGACTGATTTAAGCAGAAATGATTTATGATTTATTTTATTTTTCAGTTCAAATTTCTTTCAGGTCAGATTTGTTTATATAACTAAAAAAAAATCTAACTCTATATGAAATCAAATGTAAAAGCACACAGATGTTAATATTGAGATAATTCCAACACGCACTCCGACTATATTGCCGTATGGCGTCAATGAAAACATCTATAGCTTCGTACGTATTGGAAAGAAGGCGAATTCAGGTGGAAACCACATGACCCTAATAATAGCCAAAAAACGCCCACCCTTGGGGGGCTCTAAAATTAAAAACACGAGATAGAATTTTAAGAACTTCCGGCAGAGATTCAGCGACCTGTCTTTTCTAATCCATCACGAGTAAGTCCACAGCTTTCGAATCCAAAATACACATTTTAGACCTGTTTTTGCACTCAATTAGTTAAAAGTTGGCAAATGTTAATTAAGAAATGACCTCAATAAAAACCTCATGAAACAGTCTAATAAAAATAAAACACATTAAGTATTAGAATAATCTGACGCGTATTAATTGTTAGTTACAAACATATTCTTAGAGCTCACGGGTGTCTTCCACATATTTCTAATTAGAAAAAGGGTGAAAACAAAATTAAGACAATGTATAGAAGAGAGAATTAAAGAAATTATTTTCTATATATATTATGTACATATTTATATATATTTTATAATAAATTACAACACAAATAGACATTGTGTATGCTTATACCACTAACGAATCCCTTAAATAATATGTTATTATTCTACAACTCTTAGTAAGTAGTAGTAGTGAAAGTAATATAGGGGGAGTGGTAGTAACTACCAGGCAAGTAGGCCACGTTGTAGGCCACTTTTAATTTCAAGTGTAGGTATATTTCATCAATCTAGACAGAAGAGCCGGATAAACTATGGTTCCTCTCATGCTTTTTTCAAGCAATCATACATATTTCACTGACTTATATAGTCTAGAGAAAAGTGGGAACAACACGTGCTCTCACACTGTTAAACCAACCTCCACACACTTTAAACTACAAGGCAGTAACAGTATAGTATTATAATGAATCTACAATGAGGGTCCTACATTTTGTCTATACCCAGTTTCATTTAGGGTAAGGGATCTTTAACGAGTACCTGACAACGCACAGGCTCGAGACTACCAACTTTACGTCCCTTCTGAAGGACGTGGTACGCAGAATTTGTATCCCTCTCCCAAAAATCCTAGGCCCGTGCTGGGATTGAACCCATGACTAAAGTCCATTCATGCTGTGTATTGGCCGCGTACCTTAACCACGGGAGACTCTTCTACAACTCTTATCTCTATTGGTACCAAAAATCCATTGCTAAACAATTTAAATATATTTTAATATCAGTGTAAACAAGAGACATTCGGCCTCATGGGCGCACCGCGCCAAGACCGCTACTCGGCGTAGAAGCTGGGGGTCGTTTCGCGGCCACATGGTTGTTGCCTTATACCAGTTCGTCATTTTAATAGTTTATATAAGAGGATCACTGCCACGATATTCAAAGAACGTGATTTTTTTACATTATGTTATATATGTCAATCAATAAAACCTAAATTAATACTAATAATAAAATAAAACTTTGTAAGTTTTGTAAACCATACAAAGTGACACATTTATAACAGCCCGATTAAAACACCTAATGAAGATTTTTGATTTTTTTGTAATGTATCAAAAATAAGATAATTAAAAGCTTAACTTATTTTTAATTGTTAGCTTTTTTTAATTAATATTTTAGGTAATAGTAGATAATAAGTAATAAATTTGAAGCTGACTGAAACTCTACTAAAAAAGAGCAATAATTATCAAGGACGAACACTGCAATAAAACATAAACGATCATTAATTAAACAAAATAACTCAAATAAATGAATAAAATAGGTCACTCGTGAAAACCGCATACTGAAAGTGATAAGAAACTCGAATGCTAATGATCCATAAAATGTTATGTGTATTAAAATTACGCCATTCTTTAATCATTAAACAATTGAAGATAACATATTTGAAGATAAAGTTCCTAACGTATTTCCTCATTAAAATATGAATAGCACATATACAATTAAATTGGGCACATACTGAAGTATAAGACTCATTTTTGTATTATTCCAATAATAACATTAGTGTCTAATGTTATATAAATATGTTATACAATACAAACTATGGAAATTACTAAGGCACATACTACGCTAATTATTATGATGATGGCTATAATAAATAATAATTACAATTATATCCTAATAATATTAGTCCCATACAATAATGCTATACTCTTACTATAGCTACTATAATATAATGAACAAAAATGGCTATAGGACCCTGGCCATTTAGCGGTCTATGTCCAGTGCTTTTGGTAGTTGTTTTGTATTATACCACAATGTAAGTGGCCGCTTTGCAGCCACCCTGGTTGCCTGCGTGTTGGCCGTAGTGCCATAGCAATCCAAGAATCAACACAACAAATACGACATTTTTATGACATTTTAAATACAAGGTTTTGAAAATAGTTTTTACGGTTGTTTTCGGCTTTAGATTCAGGCGATACAAACATCGGATTAAGATTATAACAATGAAGTCTAATTATAAACAAAAATTTCTTGTCATCATTTTAATCAAATTTTCGAATGTTGAGTTTTCAAAGATTGTTAAAACCAGGCTCTAGAAACATTTAAAAAGTAGCCACTGAATAAGTTTGATTTATAAAGCTAATTAAGTTCTCAAACATGCATATCATAATCTTATTCGAATTATGATTTAAATTTTAAGTAATGTATTAATATTTAAAAGTTTTAAAAAACACGATACATCACGATTTGGGTTTATATATAAAGGTCAATCCGAGCTCACATCGTTCAACTTCACAACGTGTTTATTAAATTATTTATTATTATAAGCCCTGATATATTATACAAAGGACATGAGATGAAATTTATTTCTAAACAAGATTAATTCAGACAGGTAGAAAAATTAGCATATTGCTGATAACGAACATATGAAAATGTAGGTCGAAATAAATTTAGTTTTAATCGGATTCTGAAATATTGTAGATGATAAGATTAAAGTTTAGGTAGTGCAAATTATGATTTATTGCATTATGAGAATAAGCGAGTGTAGAGTTCATTATAAATAATGAAAGTGAAGTCGCTCCACAATTTAAATTTTATAGGCAAAGCGCATTTAGACTAGCTAGAGGCCACAATCAGAGCCAAACTGTTCAAAAAATAAACATAAAATTTATTGTTTGTCTAAATCTAATATCTAAACCTAAATCATAGAATTATTCTTCTTCCTTTTATTAATTCAATGGTTTTGCACTGATAGTAATTTCTGACTACGTTAAAAGCGCTTTGGCATTGAAGAAAAAATATTTTTTTTATCTATTTACTTATTGAATAGTACAACAACAATATTGGTTATTAAAAGTATTAGGATTTACACCGTCTTGGTAAGCTTGGTGGAGAAACAATACAGTGATTGCACTCAAGTGGGTGTTGAAGATGACAGGAGATACACTGTCAAACTGTATTATTATTTAAAACATGCCGATTACTAAATGAAACCTACACGAAAAGTTGATATAAAGTCGCTTAACGGCCCTCATCTGTAGCATTTGGTGAGTTTCTTTCTGGTTGACAAAATAATAACTTTCTTACCAATTTTATTGAATTTAATTAAAATCACATAGATAATCGTGGTCGCTTAGTAAGTGGTCAGATTCCTCACAAGAAATGGCCTACATACTATTTACTAATCAACAACAACTGAAACGTATTTATAACAATTTAACAAAAGCTTTTTCCTTCACTTTATTAAAACAAGATTATTTCTTTTACTGAGAAGTAATAAAAAACTTTTTACAGTCCGGGATGTTTAGTCGGTATCTGCTTTGTTTCTTCACTGTAACAACTCCCTCATTTGTTTTTCGTTGCAAATAAAAATCTCTTAAAAAGAGGATTAGAAGCAAGTTTTAAAAGGCACAATGTGAGTTCTCTAGAACTCCAATAAACGTCAGATAAATTGAATACCTTGCCTCTTCAGGCCCAATAACTTTTTACCTTTCAACATGAAATTAATTAAATTTTTTGCCTTACTGCGTTGAATTGTTTTATTTATTTATTTAATAATTGAAATAACATGCGTTTAAATGTTTCTGGACACGTTGAAAATAATGATGACTACATAGTCGGGTGCGAAGTACCTATATACGTAATATTTTCCTCCATGCAGCGAATTCGATATTAACCACTTAGGGCTCTCTTCGCTCGCCTTCAGAAAATGGCAATCACCAAATTCATATTGCAATACAGCTCCAGACTTGCTTTGCTCGTTCTCAGACAGTAAAACATCCGTTTTATTCTCAGTGGTCACCCATCCAGATACCACTACCACTAGATGCTGTTTAAAATTAATTATCCAACAAAAATCTCAGATATACTGATTGAACTAAAATTAATTTTAATTTAATTATTTATTACACAAAGAACTAAACACTTAAACCAAATTTCGACTCACTTTTCCATTTTTAAAAATTTTGTAAAAAAGAATGCATGAAATTCGATAACATCTAACTAACTAACATCTATCTAACTAATCTGATGCTGAGACGTTACTTTGTACACTTGATGTACACAGAGTCATTAATGACGTCATAATTTTTTTTCTGGAGAATGGAAAACTATACCTTAATTATTAATGGTTTTATTTATTTATTTACATACTTGAGGTTACTTTATTACAAAGTTTATTATTAATGAAATGAAGAAAAACAAATTGATAGTAAATTATTACATAGACTGCATAAACATAGACAGAATAACTTGAATAACAAACTTGAGACGTGAGAAACACAAAACATTTAAGGTGGGAATACTAAGTTATCAGCTAAAAATTCGTTAACACTATAGTAGGCTTTCTCAAGCAACAATGTTTAAATGCTTTTTTTTAAATTTTTGGGTGGAAGTTCAACTTTTGAAGCGGGTAATATATTACTTTTAAGGAGAAATAGGTCTAAAATAATAAATAACACTAATTTGAACCTATTTCTCCTCAAAAACATTAATAATTTAAAATAGAGTTCCCTAAAAAGTTTTATACGTAAAAATTGATTTTTGTCAAGTCTAGCAAACTGGGAGCTACGGTAATAACTGACGCACCTAAAAAAATACAAATAGGTGTTTTACCGAGTAAAAACACCTGAAACAAATAATTTAGGTGTAAACCATCGGTGCATGAGGTGTAAACATTAATTTTCTATATACCATCGGTGCAAATGAGGTGTAAACATTAATATTTCTATATACCATCGGTGCAAATGAGGTGTAAACAGGTGCAAATGAGGGAAAGTAATTGTGATAAAAATAAAAACTTCATAAATTTATGACTCTGCTTAAACCGAGCTGATAGAATTTATAAGGTGATTCAATAAATGGTAGGGTTTTTATAAATGAAATAATACTTTTACACGTTAGGTAAAAATATTATGACGTCATTAAGTCCGGAATTAACGTCATTACAGGAATAAATAGTAAATTTTCAATGTTGACCGCCAATACTGATTCCTGCAATGACGTCACACGTCTTACATTAAAACGTCAGGTTATAACCTCCGAATGCGTTTGGTTTGTTTACATCAAACTGAATCACCTTATAAATTGTTTAACATCTTGAACTTAAACATTATTAACATTGACATTATTCATTCATTAATAATTTTATCATTTTTAATTTAAAATAAAGTTTTCAGTTCTTTAAGATACAGTTTCCTTTCAAAAGGGGAAAAAACTAAAGTGACATTAAATTAAACATTTTTTTTTCACAACTCGTAGATAGATAGTTATACAGTTCACAGTTAAATAAACAACCTTAGGCTATAAGGATCAAGGAAAATGCCCAATATTACAACAACCAAGGATACAATTAGATTCATTCACCGCTTTAATTCAATGAAATGTCAGGACATGAAACGCTCGTTATAGAGTAATTTATTTCTACGAAGAATGTAATAACACTAGAATATGGACAACCAAAAAATAAAACAAGTAAGATTGTATTAAAAACAATGAAAGAAAAGAAGTCTCTCCACAAAATAAAACTTTATTGGCAAAGCGCTTTTCAACCTAACTGAGCCATCAATCAGTCAAAACCTAACAAACAATAAGATTGTATTATTAAAATGTATACTTTTCCTTACGTACTACTGTAGATTAGAGGAAAGTATTTTGTTCTCTCTAAAAGTCCGAAACCGAGGTTTCATCATATTTTTTAAGATAATATTTGCTTTAACTCCCTAAACTTAGCATATTTTCAGAGATAATTTTAGTGTCTTGCAAATTTTCATTTTTGTAGCCTTAAGACCTCATTTAGAAACTTTTAATGAGAAAGAAGTCTTAAAGGAATGATATTAAGTCTCAATGGAACTGGATCTAAACTTTTCTGAAGGCAGCGCATTTATTTTGTATTTCCCAAATTGCCCCATCACTATTTACTGTAGGGGCTTAAAGTTTTGTTCACATGCTCAAAAAATTAAGCAGACAAAACTTGCGTTTTTAAATTTTGATATCATGCTTAGAAATTCACTTTTTCCTATCATGAAAAACATCTAACGACGCATTCTGCAGGTTTCAGTAAGATGCACCGAATTTGAAGAGATTCTGATGAAAATAGTGGATTAAAATTAAATTTATATTAAAATAAGAATGTATAACGTCCAAATGGTCAATAGTTAAACATTATATACAATTAAAATTAAGTAAATATAACGTAAAATCAAAATAACATAACGTATTTGATGATCCAAGATCAATTTATAAAATATAGCCATTTAATAAATGCATTTATTGTCAAGGTGTTATAATGGTGTTTTACAGAGTTCAAACTGAGAGAGAATGTTTCCTTTAGGTCTCTGACGAAGAATCTTTCCTAAGAACTCTTGTAAGGTATTCTCAGGTCAAGTGGACTAAAATATAAAAAAAATATAAGTCCTCAAGGTCTTCTAAAAATAAGTCTAACAAGTAAAAAATATATTCTTAAGCTTCCTTAAGAATTAAAAACGAATCTTTAAAGCGTGTTCTAAGTCTATTTAATATAAAGTCCCGAACAGAAAGTGAAAGATGCTGATTTTTTGTTGGGTCCTTAAAGGCAATTCCTTATCAGTCACAATGTCACTAAACGTATTTTAAATTTAAAATGTTAAAACATAATTTATAACATCGATGTATCAAATTTGAAAACTGTATGAACCACAAGGCAAATTTTAATTAATGTCAAAACCAGTGCAATAATACTTTCTATTGATTTTGTAATCACACATTTTTATAGAATAATTACTCAAATTTCATAGCCTCCTTTCCTTCTTTATTTAAATTTTTTAGCCTCTTATAAAATCTTCAGCTTCAAACTTACAATAAAATGAATAGTTTGGTTTGATGCTATAAATAAAGTATTTTAAGACATCCCGTCACAAAATATGACAAATGATAAAAGTTTTAAAAAGCTTTACTTATAAGATTAACAATGTTATTGCAACGATGTTATAGGTAATCAATAAAACCATTCTTTGAGATTAAAGGAAAAAATAGAAAAACAGTACATATATACTGAAAAACAGTATAAAAATACTTTTCCTTCGACAAGACACGAAATAAAAAAAAAATATGACAATACATTTTCATTCAAAAGAGTAAAAAAGTAATACATAAAAGATTAATATAACAATACATTTTCATTCACATAGAGCTGAAAAAGTAAATACTTTTTATTCAATGATTAATGAAGAATAATTATAAGCCAAAAGAGTCTAAATTGTTTCACGAGTGAATAGGTCAGAGTAGCTATTGTTTGTTGGGTATTGATCTCAAAAGGCACTCAAGTCAATATTGTCGTAATAATTGAATTTGATTGAAGGGATGGATTAAGTGGAAGTTTTAAAGTGGGCTCGGACACGCCAAGGGATAATACTAGCCTAAACAGTTTTACAATCTAAATAACAATAAATAAAAAGCTTTAGACAAAAAGTCAAAATATAGCTTCAAAGCATTTCACTGGCTCTAATAATGTCAAAATGTAAATTTGAGCGCATTTTAAAGAAAATATAAGCTTATAAGGTTGAGGACAAGGAGGGGGGTAGATGTGAGGGGTACTCACTGATCAAGAATATAATATATATATATATATATATATATTTATATATATATATTATATATAAGTTATATATATATATATATTAATATATATATATTATATATATATATATATTATATATGTGTATGTATGTACAAGATTTTTGATCCTAGACATTTTTATGGGACACGATAAATTCAAAAGCTTTCTCTGATCGAAATTAAATTTGAAATAAAACAGAGTCTCTCCGCTAATGATGCATATTTTACATGGCCAGCTTTAAATCTTAATAAATCATCAACAGTGCCGGCGAGCAGCGAAGAAAAGAGTCAGGAGACATTGGTGACAGTTTCGTCTAGAGGTTTGTAGCTGACTAAAAATTATAGCTGAGGGTTAATCAGCTACAAACCTCTAAAGAAAACTATGACCGCTTGTCATGACTTTTTTCTTCGCTGCTCGCCAGTACTGGTTATGATCTGTTAAGATGAAAAGCTGGCTATGTCAAAAATACATAATAAGTGGAGAGACCCTGTTTTATTTTATTACTTAAAACTCCACAATTCATTTGAAAAAAATAACTCAAACACTAAGGTAAAGGTACTTAATTGTTAAAAGGAAAGACTTACATAGATGTAAACTTATTTTTGTATGTAATGTCTTCATACCTGTAAACAAAAAATTAATTCAATATAATAAAAATGCGGTTACAATATAAATGTTATACTTGCTGACGAATTTTTCGTCTCTGTATCATCGTAGCTCCCACCATATCTATGCTAGAGAGTTAAATCTTGGTAAGAAAATCAAACTTTATATTTAAATCTAAAGGTCTATATTATATCTAAATAATCAAACACATAATAAAATCAAAATAGGCTATATCATTTCTAAATATATCTCAAGTCTCAGCTTTACACTAGCGCAAAAATTGTGAGCACTGCCAATTATGCCTTTAGAGACATAGTATGGTATAAGAAACAGGATGATTATGCGCATTTCCTTTGAAAAATACAGAAAAAATTAGTAACGAGTAGTGCTTTACAATTGAGTAACTGCTAAAGCAGGGTGTAAAGCATAAACCGGGACCTTAAGCAAGAAATAAATTGTTTCTGTCTTAAGGTTGCAAAGGAAACTCGCCTGACATGCGGACCACCGCGCCAGAATTATTATTTTTTTTTTAAAAAGAAACTGGATATTGTTTGAAAAAATATTGTTAAGTATATGTTAATAAATAATAAAAACATTCTTACTTCCTTAATAGTATTACACTGGGTGTATTTTATGGTTTCTTTACCATACAATTATTTAATAGTATGGTTTTTAATAGTAATGTTAGTATTACTAACACTATTCTATAGATGATTTTTATTCTTTATTGTACTTAAGAATCATAAAAATGTGTGTCAAGAAAGAAAATGTAGTCAAAACATTGAAGGTCATAACTTCCTATAACTTTTAACCAGAAAATAAGGCAATCGTGAAGATGCAGTCGTTCCTTAATGCTTTAATAATAAGTAATAAAAATATCTAAGCCATAAACTTTTGTTTTACAAGAGCCAACTTTTAAAATAAAGCTGTACACAATAAGCGTGTTGCTTAAATTATTCCATCGATGATTTTTAAAAAGTAATATTAATCAAGTAAATTCATGTTATAAATATAAACTAGTAATAAAAATTAAAATAACATTTTGATTATAAATATTAACACGTAGTACACAATAATTAAATAATAGACATTGATACAACTTATTTATAGATGGACCTTAGATTTAACTTAGACAATAAAAAGCTTTTTAAGCATGTAAGGTTAAACTAGTTGCCTAAATAGCCTGTGAATTAAAAAAATCTTTAAAAATATTAAATTGAGCCAAGCATGACTTCTTTATACTATTCTCGTTCGTATATGGACATTTATACGTAAAATGCTATTTACTTTAAAGATATTTCTAGTTAAGTGATATCTGGACTTAATACGCTAGGAGTAAAATTACATACAAGATGAAACCTCAAAAAATTGGTATTATTAACTAGATATGGAAATTACAAATTCTATATAAAAATAGTATTTAATTATAGATGAATACTAATAATGTCTTTTTTTCCCTATAAATAAAACATATTCATAGGAAAAGTATTTTGATTGCAAAAAGCCGAAACCGGAATTTCACGTGAACCATATGTTTAGGGTGTTTTTAAGACCTCCCAGAGTGTGTTTGAGTATGTTAGTGTGTCTGTTCACGTCGTAGCTAAAAAGTCAATCTATAGGTCTACTTGTGTTATCCGGAAAATAATTTTTTATGACATCATTAACCGACAGTAATGACTCAGCAAAAATTCATAAAACGTTTCGATAAATATAAAATTAAGCACGCATGTGGTCATATTTAAAACCAAATGTGCTAAGTTTAATCTCATTATCAGCATTAGTTCAATTTTTATTGAATGACTTGTATAGGTGTTTTAAAATTGTGAAAAATTGATAACTAATACATTGTGGGTGTACATTGTCTACATTGAGTTGACATTTCATACATGCAAGCTTACCACGTTACGTAATAAATAAATATACTTGTTTCATTTTCAATACGGCAATATACCTAAAATGTTTTGTTGGATTATAAAAGTTAAGCAGCATCGAGCGAGTTCAGCGCTTGAATAGGAGACCGCTAAGAATAAAAATAATGTATTTTATATATTATTTGATACTACCAAGTTTTGCAAAACATGAATAGTTGACACAATGATGAACAGATGAATGATGGAACAGTTCCCAGACGTAGCATTGCGTTTTGTTTGCTACATTTCCTAGGTGTCTCTCGCACAATGTTATTGTATCAACTATTCATGTTTTGTAAAACTCGGTCGTATCAAATTATATATGTTTGCTTGCCATGCATGATGGCGTAAAGAGCACCGCTCGTCTCTGTAAATACTTCACATTATATTCTTCGGAATTATGAACCGTCAGAGTGAGTTCAGGCTCGTGGCGCCCTGATGAGTTAAGACGTAACCAAACAGAGTGGGCCATAAAACATTATGTCGAGCCATCAGTATGACGAATGTCGGAATGATGAACAGTTTCCCAGATGTAGCATTGATTATAATTGTTACATTTCCTAGGTGTCTATCGCACAATTAAAAGTATTTTCTGTCTAAAAACGATCGAAGCGAGTCTAACGCAGTGTGCGGTATAAAATGGAGATTTTTATATTCTGAGAACGAGCTAAGGACGTCCAAAGAAATAAGGGCGAGCGTAGTGAATCTGATATAATGAGAAAAAGTTCCAACGTATCTAAATAAGAAATAATTAGGGTACAAAATATTATGTAGACAAATATTTTGACAGGTTCATTTTAATACTAAGTGATACGATTAATATGGCTATAATACAATCTATCACGCTACCAACAATCTTATACTATACGTACAATATTACAAGGTAAGACTAAACCTCCAACTTCTACAATCTGTTAATTCAGTGTTATGTAATTAGTTAACATTGTTTTGTTTAATTACTTTTGATAAGCTTCGAGTTTTAGTTTTAGGAAAGTTAGGGAATATTTAGATTTTATATTATAATTTTGACTCCCTGGGAGAGCACAAAGTTTACTCGTAATTTCGAAAATATATACTTTGTTTATGTTGCTTCCAGTTATAGTTTAATACTATTTTGTTTATTATTAAAATATTAAACAAAAAATAAACTTATTAATCACCAAGTTTTTAAAATAATTATATTAATTGAAAAAGCATAAAAGTGAATTTGAACCATCCGATAAATCCACAGCAGTTATTTAGACACCGCGAGCGTATTAAAAATTTTATTACAGTTATTTTAAGGGATCCAGAATTATAGTTTCCGGACCGTAGGCGAATACAATAGGGTAATTATCAACAGGGATAAAGAGCGATTATAAGAGGCTTTATTTCACAAAAAACTTAAGTCACAAAAAAAGCAAATCACTCCTGTTAGGTTTATAAGTAATTTTATCTTAAATACATCCCAATAGCGAAATTTTAGAAGGAAATGCGCTAAAAGAACAATTTAGCATTAATTTAAAATATTTTATCTCAAATAAAAAACTTTGAGGTTAGACGATTATGGAAAAAATTGAAAAATGTTTGATACTAATATGAAGGAACTAGAAATCGATAGAAAAAAATATACGAAGAATTTTAAGAATAAAAATAAACGATCAAAATAAAAGTAGAACTCAATAGTAACAAAATAGTCGGGAAAAGAAATTGCCAGAAGGAAAATAAATGACAAAACGCAACTAAAGAAAAAGGTGAAAAATAAAAATATAGATAAAAAAAGAGTTCCTCCAAATATGATAAGAAGGATCTGAAAATTGTTTTTTATAAATCGTTTTTGCAAAAATTATTTAGGAACAATAAAATATTGATTTGGGGTTTTTTTTTTGGTTTGTGACCCTAAAAGTTTTAATGGGTGAGGTTTCTAAGTAAATACTTCAATTAATAATGATCTAAAAATTAAATAAAATAAATTGAAATGAAAGATAAAGTATAATTGAATATATTACAGTAAGTCCATTAATTAATAAATAGACATATTTTACTCTATATTTTTCATCAACAAAAATACCAACTCCACTAACGACTCTCTAGCGGTCAAAACAACATTAATTTTACGAAAATAACAAAACGTCGACAAAAAAAAATGAGTTATAATACCAGCTGTAAAGAAAAACAGATCATAATCTGTCGCATACTGTTAAGAAAAAAATAAACAGTCTAAAAAAATAAACGCAAAGTTTCGTGCTAACACCAGCAAAGTACAATATTATTAAAAGAAATAGGTTAATGAAAAAATATGACAGAATTAAAATAAAATTAGCTTTAGCATATACTTATTTATTAAACATAATGCAGGATTCTTCACATAAAACACGAAATAGATTTTAATCAAAATAAATAATAAACCAAACTTCAAAAGAGTGTATTAAAAAAAGCAATTAGAATAATTAAAGTCAGTGAAATAAGTGGATTTTATTTTGCTCATAAAAAGTTAATATTAAAGCAATTTTATAATAAAGTCAGAAATAAACAAAAACAATAGTATTCGTTGAATTATAGATTATTTTGTTATTCGAGGTTATTACTGTTATATTTTCTATGACTTTATTTAGCTTATCTGAAGAGCATGCAAATAATGAAATAAATTAATATTAAATTATATAAAAAGACTGTTAAGTGCACTTTAAGTATGATTTTATTGGAGCAGCAATTTACTCTTTTTTAGGGCAGCCCTTCAAAGTCAAAAAATCAGTAAAATGAAATTAAATATCTAAATACAATAAAGAATTTATACTATGGCCAAGTAATGCCTGTATGCAGTCTGTCAACAGATGCTTTCTCATACACGTCATATCAACAAAAACTCTTTTAATTCTAATACTGCTATAACAACATATTATTTCGTATTGTTGTATTTTGCCATAAAAAAGGCACGGGGTACCTCGGAACTTTTTCTCAACACATTAGAATCGCTACGCTCACCCTTACTGCTTCGAACTCGCTTCGCTTGTCCTCAAAATATTATAATCACTAAACATATAGCACCTCTTCAACTCACTTGGCTCGTCCTTAGAAAGTTATTACATTATTTTTATTCTCATCGGTCACTCATCCAGACATTGACCTTACTCGAAGTTGTTTAACTTTAATGATAAAAAACCGTAGATATGCTTGCCGTGTTGAACAGAACTTAGTATACTTATTTATTACATAACTCGATATTCTTGTACCAAATTTCAACTTAATATTTTCTGATTTGTTACAATTTTTTAAAAAACGTAAACAGGTCATGTGATAAAAATTGAACCAATGCTGATAATGAGATGAAACTTGGCACATATATTCGACTCATATTTGACTACATGCGTACAAAATCTCAAATTGATCACAGGCATTATTGCTGGTTAATGAAGTCAAAAAAATTTTATCATTACTTCCTGACTGTTTCGGACTCGCTTTGCTGGTCCTTAACATATGTTAATCATAAGTGATTTTTCAAAATTTTTGCTGAGTGTCCCATAGAAACGTCTAGGAACAAAAATTTCGTACCTACAATATATATATATAAATATATATTATATATATAATATATATATATATATATATATAATTATTCCTTGATCAGGGAAGTCACCCTTCCAAAAATCTAACTCCCCCCACTCCCATGACCCCAATCTCATTAGCTCATTTTCTAAAAGAAAATTCTAGAAAATTTTCTAAAAGTATATCAATATAAGAAACGAATACTAATTTAATATGAGAAAAAACTAAAAAAGTTGTAAATTATAGAAAGTATAAAGAAATTAATAGATTGTTTGGTTATAATATTTGAATAGATAAAATCTTGGTAAAAATATTTTTAAGAAATTATACCAAAGAACATGTTATTTAATTCTAGCCACATATTTCAATTTTCAAGTCAATAAAATAGTTAAAGTAGAGTAAAGGTTTGTTATAGCTGTAAGAATTTTTTTAGCGTTTAAAATCTACCAATTCTAAATAAATATTCTGATGCCTGATTTATATAAGAATTTTGATTTCAGCTATAGTTTTAACTTGAGTAAAAAATGCTTAACGCAGAAATAAACAGATTAATGGTCAATGACAAAATAACAGAAATGGTCAATAACAGAATATTGGTTAATGAAACAGGATTATGGTTAATACATTTGAATAATCTTGAATAAGAAAAATCTTTTTTTTTTTAGGCTCATATTAGAGTTTCCCCTGACTCTAGTCTCTCTCAACTAATCCCCTCTAGAGTTTGTACGCACCCAACACATGGCTCTAGAAAGCACACCCTCCATACATGGCAGAACGTGTGATTAGTTCACCATGCACTTGGTTCATCTAGCTCAACCAGACTATCCAAACTCGCTGCTCAGGTTACTGTCGCAACTAGTTCACAGTGTGCCTAGTTCATCTAGAAAAGCTAGACTATGGCTAGGCTCACCGCTCTGACTAACACCGACTACCAGTCCACAGTGTGCTAGCGTCTTACTTGCTCCTCTAATCACATTAGTCTCACTTGGCCCCGTCCTTGTTCAACCAGTCTCATCAATCTTATCAGATCCTCTAACATCACCAGACTCTACCTAAAACTCACCGCTCTGATATGGCTTTGATATGACTGTTGCAAGAAGTTACCCACTCGAGTTTTTGCTGGCATGATATTATCCTATTTAATAGTAATAATCATAGGAAAAAGGTCAATTTTATAAACAATAATATTTATAGTATGACATACACACTTAGCGAGCCTCATAAATTCAATTTTATAAACAATAATATCTAAAGTATGACATACACACTTAGCGAGCCTCATAAATTCTATTTTTGCAATTAGCCAAAAACAAATTGATTTTTCGTAAAGACAACTGATAGTTCAAAATATCTTTAAGTAGAAACTTTTTTTTAAATTTATGAAAAGTCATCTAGCCTTTACGTTTCAATCGTATATTACTTCAGAAAATGAAAAAAAAAATATATAAATATCAGAATCTGATTTCCTAAGTGAAAGAAATTGATTGAGCGTATAGGAAATTCAAAAGGATAAAGGATCTATAAGATAAATACCTCTGTAGGCTTTTTGAACTGCAGTCTTTGATAACGCTAAGCCTTCAACACTATTTGATAAATAGAAAGGAATCAGGATATATTGTATTATATGGAGGTAAACATGATACTGATGGATGAGTTTCCTTATAGGGATTAACAATTCCCAGCCCATCCTACGCTCCGAACCTTATAAACAGTTTATCCGTATACCTGTGAATATATATATATACCTATTGTTGAATGTGTATGAAATGTTTGTGCTGGATATATACACACATACATATTTATGTTCTTTCTTTTATATATATAATTTCTTGGGTTTATTTAAATTTAAGAATGGGGCTATAAAATTGCTATGCATAAAATGTTATTTACTAAATTAAAATGAATATTAAATTAATAAATTAATTACTAATTAAAATGTTATTTACTAAAAAAATATGCAAAATGGGTTAGAAGGGTTTGAATGCTTTTAAAGTAATACCCTCATTAAGATGAACAAGCTTAAGAACTAAAGCCAATGATTGGGCGAAAAATCGTCTTTACTTCTCTGTACTGTAATCCCCTCATATTTTTTTTCCAAATGAAAGGAGTAATGTAGCCCATTCAGGTTCAGGTATTCAGGTTAGCTTAATAATTAATGTTTATATATATATATATATATATATATATATATATATATATATATATATATATTTAATATTGAACAACATTATAAGCGTCATTCTCCGGTTAAAATATACTAATGCAAACAATTTACCAAACAGCCAGCATCAACGGAGTTAAAAATAGTGATCAGACACAGACTGGGGAGGGATATACATGCTATCAGTGTCCAATAAAACGTTGTTTACATGTTTATAACATGCAAGAATACACTCGTGTTAAATTAAAATTCAACAAATTCCAACAATATAAAACGTATGTATGTCATTCTAAAAAGTTGAACTAATACTGACTATATGAAACTTGGCACACTTGCTGCTTTTTTGGTGCTAACTTTCAAATCTACACATTCTTTTTTTTTGACTGTCATATTAATTTTATTTACTACAGAAACAGGCCTTAAAGTTTATGTTTGTACCAAGTTTCGATTCTCTAGCAAAACGCACTGGAAGGTATAATAATAACAGACAAACACGCAATTAATAAAAACACTCGGGAGGTCCTGAAAACCCCTGAAACGGATAATTCGTGCCTTCATATCAACGGTATAAATGAGGAAAAGTAAAAATCTACAGAATTCTACATCATTACAAACTTCTACATAGACATATAAAATAAATAAAAACTGAAACTTTGTTCTTTTCCAGGATCATTTTCTCTTCACTGAATCCAACAAACGGCTTAATATCAAAATAAATTTAGGTCAAACAGCAAAACGTTTTCTTTCACTAAAGAGGAGAAAGCATAAGAGAAAATAAGAAAGAAAACAAGAAAAATAGTGAGTCGTAAAAACGATTGCACGACACAGGAAAAAGCTGAGTGACTAACTTCCTACCCTCTAGTCCAGATTTAGTTTCAAAAACGTTGAAAAACTACCGAAATTTCAACTTTAATATACTTGAAATATCAAAAAAATTGAATTTTAGTAAGGTATTTCCAAAAATCCTATTCAATTATTTTTTTTAATTCAAAATTATCCGTAGCTGACGTATATCTAAACTAATGACACCTTATAGTATAGATCAAAAATTTATTTTGTAATTGCGAATTAGCTCATTGAAATATTATAACTCGAGGGGACATATTAGTCAAATATTGTCACCTGGGACCCGTTTCACAAAAGTACAAGTCTTGTAGTAACAAAAATTTTAAAAAACAAATTGTAATGTCAATTGTTACAAAGGATACACTTGTACATTTGTAGCATTTTTCTATTTAATAAACAACATTTTCTTGTCTATTACAATTACTTGTAACATTCACTTGTAAAATTTCTACCCTAGTTTGATCCTAAGGTAGACTAAGCTACAAGTTCATTTTATTAATATAAAACATTCATATCCAACAGCAAGTATCGATGTTAGCTGATTCTTCGTTTGGGGTTTAATAATATTTTGACACATAGTTTACAAAAACTCTTGTAGGTTACAATAAATTGTAATGATATTTGTGAAACGCTTTATTTTGACACTGGTAGTTACAAGTTGTTTTTCTACAATAGTTTGAACGATTTGTAGGGGAGAGCATTAAATGTTGAAATTTTGATAAAAGTTTTAATGGATCAGCTGTTTAAATTTAGCATCGTGAGGGAGTCGAGAGTAACAGTCACTCGGTTCCTAGACCTCGTCGGGAAAGTCCAAGTATTTGTTATCTTGATGTTTGGATTAATGCCATAGTTTTGTTGTCTTGGAGGGAGTTATTTTTTATAATATGTTTAATTAATTGATTTGCTTTGGGAAAGCTAGGACGAATGGATGGTTGACAGAATTTGATTTTTCTCGTGAAAGATGTCCTTTGGTTAAGCTGGTGTATTGAAGAGACGGCGTTTTCACCGATGCTGTTTTCACAATGTAGTGCCGCCGTGCAGTAGCCTCGTGGCCGGTTTAAAGTTTTAAAGGTTCTTTCCTCTCATTTGTTATCTCATTTCACGATATGATTTTGTAACATCGTTTTATAATGTAATATTAAATCATATTAATTTATCAAGTGTAGCTTCAATTCTTAGGTCTCGTGTCATTTTCACGTGTGATGGAACTTCGTATGCTTTTAAAATTAGCAGGTTACTAGCTTTTTACGTTTCCGTTTAATTTAGTCGAGTAGGCTTCGTGTCATGTCCCCTTGGGTTACACTTTGAGTAGATATGTTTGGGATTAAAGCTAAATAAAAGCATGCTTAGTAGTAAATTTGGTTTTATTCTTAATTTTTTATGGTAATACCACGCCCTCAGATAATGGTAAGATCCGAAAACATCATTGTATATCGATAAATAAACCTCAAGCATTGTAGTCTATGCTTGAAAAATTATTTTTTTTTCAAAACAACATGTTTTGTTTTATTTAAGAAGACAAAGCAAATGAAAGACGTCATTAATTCTAATTTTAATGCTCGAACTACGGTAGAATATACAAATCTAATTAATTTTGTTATTATGTTAGTTTAGGTTCAAAGTTTAACACAAGAAGAATAAATATAAGCTCTTAGTTAAACCTCTAGGAGGTCAATACATTATTCAGTCTGTATGATACCTCCAAAAGATCTTAAAGAGATGTTTATTCAGATTTTCATTTCAAAGAGTGAAAATTCATCCGTTTACCTAAAGATAAGGGCAAAGGATTATTAGGAAAATGTATTCAAAGTAAATTTCACTCGAGAAACCCTTATAATCTTTATTGTTCCTCTTTACACCTAAACAGGATAAATTAGACAGGCTAAGCGAGAAAATTTACTCATTTTAAACTTTTTTAAACAAAATAAAATTCTCAAGCGATTTTAGGTGCAAATAACTCATTATACAAAGTTTAACATGATTGGAGGGTGGGAGCCACATAGGTAAGCTAAGCTGGTATAGTAATAGGCAAAGCCAGGCAGGCAGACCTCGTTGTTAGACTCCAATAGCATAATAAGTCAGAGAGCCAAAGCCAGGTAGATAGGCTAAGTTGTTGGACTTAGATGTGGAAGTTGTAGTACCTTTTTCCAACATGAAGATAGTAAAAGAATACGGCAAGGAAAGAGAAAACTCCAGGCAAATTTTCCATGTTGTGATCCTATGAAGCTAAAAGTAGTACTAAAAGCAAGTGATTCAAAAAGAAACATCTCAAGTGCTCTATACATAAAATTTATGTAAGAGTTAAACTAATTAAATATAACGTGTAGGTACAAAAATGGAAACTTTCAATAAAACACGACAATTTAAAACACGAGAGGTTTAGGTGTTTAACACGGGCATATAAAAGGGACGTGTTAGCGAAGAAAAATAAGTATGAAAAGTAAGAATCAGCAAGAAAAGTAAGTATGTGAAATAGTATGAACGAATACAGAATTATATTCAGAGAACTTTATTTATATTTATACTATTATTTTAATACTGTTATAAAAAACAACAGTAATAGAAGATAAATGAAGCAACACCAAGGTTTTACAGATAATAAATCTGTAAAATAAAAATATAGTTAGAGAAGTTAAAGAAACAGCTCTGTACCAGTGTTGTTAGGCCATATTAACAGTTATAATCTGAGATAAGTCTGCTAAGGGCAGAACAGAACGCAGGGAAGGCATTTTATAGCTAAACGTGTTACATTCCAGCAACAGATGGTTCTAAAAAAATCTTTTGGAAAGCTAACGGAGTCATTTCTAATGTTATCAATGTCTTACAAAGGACAAGTGTGTTTTATTTTTAATAGGTTTTAACGATTATAGATCGTAAAATACTATAAAACCTCCATTTAGTTAATTTAAATCAAATGAATGGTTTGTGAAGGCTATCACTCTACAATTCTACATGTATGAAACATTCGAGCAACCACATTGGTGTCTAAAACTAAATACATTATATATGCCAACAAAATCGGGACACCTTGGATCTTTTCTGACAAACAATTTAAAAAACCGAAAATTAGTATAAAAACACTAAAACAAATCATTCAAACGAAAATCTTGGTTTCGAATTTGTAGTGTACTACGCTAGTATACTTTACGATTTTTTAGAGAATACAGTAATATACTACCGTTGATATGTAAAATAAATGTATAACTTGCCGAAAAGTTGTTACAATCCAAAATGCTAAGAGGTCCACAATATGCTTTGTTCTGGACGTCTCGATGATTTAATTGTGTGACAAAATTACTCTTTCTTTATGTATAAAAATACGTTTTTACCAAAAATATATTTTTGGAAAATTTCAGGTTTTAGTAATTAAAATTAAAAAGGACACCTTATTATAAACAGACAGGCGGAGAAAATTAAGCCAATGATTTTAACCGGAGAATAAATTCAGGTACGTGAATAATAAAAGGTTATACATCCAACACTATAACAATATAGAAATAAATGCCAAAAAAATTAAGCCAATGATTTTAACCGGAGAATAAATTCAGGTAAGTGAATAATAAATAAGATTATATATCCAACACTATAACAATATAGAAATAAATGCCAAAAAATTAAGCCAATGATTTTGACTGGAGAATAAATTCAGGTAAGTGAATAATAAATAACTATTAATCAAAATCATAAAACAAACGTACACTTTTTAAGAAACAGAAAATATTTTCATAAGAACGTGTTCCTAATAATCTTTGAAAATCACGTAAAACGCACAATTTTATTATTATTATTATACCATAATAGGATGACAGCATAAAATCTGATGTTTTTCTTGTAAAGAGAATAATAAGATTTGAGTTCAATACTGATAGAAATTTCCCTCAGAGTCAAATTTCTGAGTAGCAGGAGAGCTCTCATGAATACAAAGTATCCTAACACGAGTAATTCTCCAAAACTCTACAAACATTTTCTATTTTAGTTTTAAACAATGAAAAAAGAATAAAATATAAGAAAAGTATTAAGTATAAGAAAAACTTAGAGAATAGATAAAAATAATACTATATAGGTTTTAAAAAAAACTATATCTAAGAAAAATAAGAAAGAGCATGCATCTTCGTAATACAGACAATATTCAAAGTGAAGTTTGAAGTTTATACCAAATTATTAATATTTGTGGAAATCGTAGGTAGGAATAAACGATTTATTATTACAAGAAAAACATTTATTTCATAGCTTAAAGTGTAACAATAAATCAACAATGTTATACTAAATAAATATAAAGAAAATATGTATTTTGTTTTGGCTTAAGAGTTTAAGTTTTTAGTAAAAGTTTTTAGAAAAAATACATGTCATTAAAACACATTTAAATACTATTTTTGAGGGAATAATTTATTCAAAAGGAATGATTAGGGATGTTTAATTGACTGACTGTAAGGGTGGTAGAAAAAAGCAACAGTTCACTAGTTCAAAAGTAATAGAAATAGGTGAAACATCTGGGCATGGAAAATGAAATTGAATTAAAATGTCTGGACAATGCCAGACATTTCAATTCAATTTAAAAATAATTTAATTAAAACGTAAAACGTTTCAACTCAATTAATAATAATAAATATACTATTAATCAATTAATAAAAATAACAAGTGTCATTTTATTTAAACAGACTTAATAAATGGGTAAAATATCTAGTCAGTTAAATTGCACATAGTCATTTAAAAACTTTACCTCCAGTGTATAGAAAAAAGTGTACTTTTCTTTCTCTTGAAAAGGGAGAAAATACAACTTAATGTACAAAATATACTATTATTAAAAATACAAAAGTTAATGATTCTTATAAAATGACTTGCAGCATTCATGTTAATAAAACAAATAAATTAGATAAAAAAAAATAATTACCATCAATATAAAAAACACAAAATGATAAACGTTTATTTGATAATAAGAAGGCCCCAGTGTAATCATCTAGTCTAAAATGATCAACATCTCTACATAAAAATGAAAAAACTACCCTCACAATTTTGTATTTTGACTAAGCGAACGGATGTTGCTATGCAAAATTATTTTATTTTGTTTAATAATTTGTAGTTTTAATTGAGGAGACAAACTATAAAAGAAATTATTTATTGGGCAATAAATCAAAGGGTAACTTTCATAAAGCATATAGCGATTTTAAAATTCGCTGTTTGTTATTATACTATGCTTACTTCTGGAGGTAAAATCTTAAACTTGCCAAGGGAGCAGTATGTAACTATCTCGGCTACGCCCTGAGAGTTAACTAAATTGTTACTACAAAACAAATCCCTCAGGCTGTAAATAATATGGTCCCTTCGGCTTTGGCCTCAGAAACTTACTTGACTAGCCCGGAAGCAAAAACTTACTTATCATCCTTGGAAAGTTAATAACTATTTTAATTGATACTATCACATTAAATTATTTTTAATTTTTATATAAATTTTTGAAACAAAACAAAATTGATTAAACTGATATAAAAAACAAATAAATTCATATAAAATTAAATTCAGATCTTAAGAGCTCACTTGTCACTTCAAAAACGCAAGTAAAAACTAAAAATAAACTAGATGGTGACACGATTTACAAACACTGTCAGGAACTAGGGAAACTAGGCTTATCTCTAAAATTGCCTGGAAGTAATTTTAACAAAGGTAAAATAAAAAGGCAGAAAAGTAACATTTTTGCCTCTGAAGTTATAAATTCCGCAGTGAAAAACAACCAGTGTGACCTCTTTTATTTCTATCTCCAAAAATAACAGTTTAAAGGTGCAAATAAAAAGTTAAAAAACTTTTCAGATATTTCCTTTTATTTATTTTATTTTTAAAATTTAATGTTTTTTTTTTAAGTTGCTTACAAGATTTACAGTTATGGAAAACGTCAAGAAAAAGTAATGTAATATCAAAAAATCCTTTTTAAAAATAAATAAATACAAATTTCCATATAAATGGGAAACGGTGAAGCTATTTTGGACTTAAAAATGTCTAGAAGTAAAGAAAAGTAATAAAAAAGTCATAAGCTTAATGCTTTTTTAAGTTTTTTTAAACTTAAACGCATCCTATTGTTTTTGCATTTACTGTAATCTGTTAAATATATATTTAATTTAATTTCGTTTTTACTTTAGGTAATAAATAAAGAAAATACATTGTTACTTCATTTTGATATTTTACATAAAAATCATTTATAAGGTAGAGTTTTGTACCAAGTTTTTCTTCATCCGAAAAAGTTTATGAATGTATATTATATGCTGCTTATTAAATAAAACCTAACGATATATTAGAGTAAAAGACGCATAGATCAGAGAGTCCTTCCCACTTCCTTAACACCACCTTTAACCTTATTAGCTCAGTTTTCTTTGAAAATTCGCTAAAAATGCAAGATTCCCTATCTATTCCATTTATCAAAAATGTTAAAAGCACGGACAGCATTGCAGCATTAAAATAAAATATTTAGAGAACTTGGGTCGCTGCGGTTAAGGTTGAGGTCTCGTTGGACTCAGAGCACTTCAAAATAGCTCAAGGTATTATTTTTAAAACATTCTATTTTCAAATATGGAATTTTCTGAAAATTAAAAAAAATTAGGTATTTCCTTTGGAATTTTTTGGCAAATTGGGCATAGGCCCTATGAAACACAACACACTACAGAACTATAATTATAGTAGTTTCCCCGTTTTTTTTGTTTTTGTATTTTATAGTTGCACTGCATTCTATCACATACAGAGATATTACAAGTTACAGTGGCTTTCTGGTCTTGACGGGAGGCCACCCATTGGTGGAACTCCTTGTGTCCCCCACTGTAATAATTTTAGGTTAAATTAAAATAAGTAAAAGGCGAATCTGGAATAAAGAGAAGATAAAATGTTTGAACTGAGTTTGAATTTCTTAAATAATCTGTTGCTGTTTCTAGTTTAAATTTCTTAAATAATCTGTTGCTGTTCTAGTTTAAATTTCTTAAATAATCTGTTCTTGTTTCTAGTTTAAATTTCTTAAATAATCTGTTGCTGTTTCTAGTTTAAATTTCTTTAATAATCTGTTGCTGTTTCTAGTTTAAATTTCTTAAATAATCTGTTGCTGTTTCTAGTTTAAATTTCTTAAATAATCTGTTGCTGTTTCTAGTTTAAATTTCTTAAATAATCTGTTGCTGTTTCTAGTTTAAATTTCTTAAATAATCTGTTGCTGTTTCTAGTTTAAATTTCTTAAATAATCTGTTGCTGTTTCTAGTTTAAATTTCTTAAATAATCTGTTGCTGTTTCTAGTTATATTTCTTAAATAATCTGTTGCTGTTTCTAGTTTAAATTTCTTTAATAATGTTTTGCTGTTTCTAGTTTAAATTTCTTAAATAATCTGTTGCAGTTTCTAGTTTAAATTGTTACCAAATATAGTGGTTCATACACTTACTCAATATTCTTTAATCAAGATTTAAAGTCAGCAGCCAAATATCAAACTTAGATTCTCTATCTAAAAATGGCCAGCTCCGAATCAGCATTTTCATCTCTGATATCTTAAAAACTCAAGTATTTATAAAAAAAAAAACTGCACATATACATACAAAGATCTTTAAATTCTTTATTTTTTTTGGAATTTATACGAGGGCTAAATTATAGACAGTTGATAAAAAAAAGTGGTTGTATAATTTTAGTATTAAAATGCTTCTATAATCATAGAAGAAAGGAAAGTAAAAATTATCAAAATTATTAATTATACGCACATATTTCATGTATTAATTAGTCGAAGCAATAAATGGAAACAGATAAGAACATTGACACTAAATATTGGTAAATTATGTGTGTAATTTGAACAAGAGGAAAACAAATGAAACATAAACCAATAAAGGCTATTACTGAGGGCCATTAAATGGGTAAATCTAGCATGAAAATGGAATAAAATCTCTTTATTAAGAATTAACAAATGCGCTGAATGTAAAACTGAACGAGATAAAATAAAGGAAAATATGAAATAAAAGTTCGCTAAAAACTAACTATCATTTGCAGTATTGTCGTATTTAACAGAAATTGTAAAGAGTCAGATTAACAGTTTTGCAACATTGAACACTGGAGCGAGTAGAGAATGAGAAGCAGGCTATATAAACAAGATATATAGGAGTTAATGGAGCGGCTCAGAGTCAACATAACATGATAACAACTACCGTCCATGTCACACGACATTTTACAACATTTAAACACAGACGCTTAGTAACATTGACTGGCGATTAAACAACATTCAATTTTCTTGTATAAGTAAAGAAAAAGTAAACTTTCAATAGTAAAACTAAATTTTTTGTACCTTAATCATGAAAAACATTTTTTAACACATTAAACAAATCAACACCAATGGTTATTGTTGATTTTTCGTTTGGAAACTAAAACCAATACTTTTGTAAAATAATTCAATAACGAAACATATTTTGCTGCCAAGAGAGACATTCTATATTTATTCGACAATGGAAACAACCATCAACAACAATTTGAGGCGAAATTGAAAACAAAATTAAACAGCAGTTCTACTGCTGCTAATCTACTCGTGAGTTTGCATAATAAATTTTTCATTATTTTTTATAATATTGCAAAAAAATAAAAAAAAAATGTTTGGTTACTGAGGTGACCATAAGGAATAAGAAAAAAAATATTTTAATGATCCAAATATTACCTCTTGCTTTTGGAGTCAATGAATTATTGAAAGGTTTTAATAATTTTGTTGTTTTTCAGGGCGATTTATCGTCTAATAGGACGGAAGCGATTTCTTTCAAATTGGGCTTAAAATAACCTCTATACATAGCAGTTATACGCCCAGTATGTTACATATTGTTTATTTTGGTTTTAATGTACTCTGCAGCGTTTTTAAAATAAGCAGTTTTTCAGTTAAACGATTTCCCAAAAATATATTGATTTCCATTGAAAATATGGTTTACCTTGGGGACTCTTTGCTAATAAAACACAGTTAGTGGTATATATTAATTTTTTATTTAAATAAATTCGACATCACCACCCGAGGTGATCAAAAAGACCAAAAACCTAAAATATGGCTGGGAACCCACAAATTTCAAGTGGGGGAGTCATTTTCGATGTTTTTTGGGCGTGTGAATTGAATGAGAGAGATGTGAGTCGATGCGAGCCCTCAAAGCCAAAGTACCTGGGTTCGAATCCTTTTGTAATTAAAAAAAGGATAATGTAAAAAACGATACAAAATTATTGTCCTTACCAGAATTCGAACCCTGGTGATTGTCCTTTCAAGTATTTATATGGTTATAAATATACCAAAAAAGACAAGTTAAAAAAGACAGTAAAATAAGTTTTATGTACTTCAACTTTCTTGGTTCATTAACACCGCTGCTCTGATCTTTAAATACCTTATACCTTAAATTTCTTTCCAAATACATTTTATTGGAAGCGAGATAAAATTAAAATTTGTCATGACATGACTCGTCCTTTTCACTTCTTCTTTGCATTCATATAAACTACAAGCAATTATAAATTAAATGGCAGATGTACAAGAAACCTATATAATGAGCTTTCACTGCATTCTAAGTCTACTTTGTCACTGACTTGAATATAAAAAACTTTTTACATAAAATCCCAAGAGAATAGATAGTTTATGTTGTTAAAGTAAATACCATATAATATAAAGAACTACTGCATGTTTTGGCTGGGTGCGTGTTGGGAGCTTTATCCGAACTTACTTCCTGACTTTAATTTAATATCACTGTTGTGCATACCTTGTAATGTTGTTTCATGAAACGTATTTTTGTATTTATAATCTTTACTTTACCAAAAAAAATTATATGCTGTCTAGTGTGTATTTAGCATTATTGCTAAGTATAACTAATGTAATAGTGCTGCGTAAAAGTATACCCTTATAATAATACTAGTATAGAAGGAACATATGACCGTAAACACAATGTAATTCTTCTGATAACACAAAGTCGGTTGACTGGTGGTCATAAGTAGGGGTACCGCCCTAACAACAAAACATTATTTTAAATATGTGTCATAAATATCTATAAATGAAGAAAGATCGTAAAGAACAAATATAATAACCTAAAAACACCTGCTGAGTATTTAATAAATCCAGTCTTAGAAGGCAAAAGGGTAGCGGAATACAAGAATTTAGTATTTAGTAACTACATTTAGTTGACGAGGACTCCTTTTAATATAATTTTATTTAAAAACGTTAAACTAAAATTTAAACATTTTAAATCTAAACAAAATGGTTAAAACAATACTTGTTTTAAACATTGATTTTCACACACACACACACACTTACAGACAGACAACTTTGTAAAAACCACTAAGGAGGCCACCTAAAACAGATAATTCCGGTTTCATCCCGGTTTCAGATTTTTTTCAAACACAATACTTTTCCTATATACCAACGGTCTATATAAGGAAAAGTCAAAATTTATTAGGTCTGCTGTTTTAAACTATAATTTAGTTTAAGCTGTTTCTATAATGATAGTTAAATAAAATAATATTACAATTAATTACTACATTATAAATTAACAAAATGAATTTAGAGTTTATTTACAAACAACAGATATATTCATACACTTGATTTAAGAGTCAATCAACAACAAACTATTAACATTAAAGAGCAAAAAGACTTTACTAAGGTATCGATTGAAGAAAAGTACATAAACGATAAAAAGACAACAAACATGTAAAAAGAAGGTTGTACCTTGTTAAAAAATGTGTTGGGTTCAACTCAAACAAACCTATTTACAAAGGTTTATTAACTTCCGGCTTCTAAAGCAGGGCTTTCTGTCTAATATTTACGGTAGAAAAACAATATTATCTCGAAAATTTCCAGTCCTAAATTTACCACCCAGGTAGATTAAGGGATCTTATCAATTTTTTAACTAAAACAAGTACAGAAACGATGTTTTAAAAAAGAAGGTTATCTAGAAAATAAAATCACTAAATGGAAGGTGGCCAAGAGTAAATAAGTTGGTTGGGTTTATCTAATATCGATCAAATACAACCTAAACCTAAAAGTTAATAACGTACGTAACATACATTGATAAATCTTTTCTTACTCTAAAGTCTGGAGAGAGAGAGAAAATGCAACATTTGAGGTATATCCAAGAAGAAGTAAGCAATAAAAGCAAATAAGTAAAAACTTACAATTTGAAAGTCGGGTAAAAATGTCGGGTGATTCAAGTTCGACAAAAACAGGAAAAAAAATCACGAGTGCGGTAGATTTCACACTTAAGCGCAAACTCAAAAATTACGAGTGCGCTGGAGTTCAAAGTTAAGTCACTTAAAATATTAAACTGTCAAGAATGATTTTAGTGCAAAACAATTTATTATTTGTACAAGTAATTAAAGGGTAAAAATAATAATAGGAATTTCAAACGCTAAGAAAAAGTATTCCCATCATATAGGCAATAGGCTCTTGGACTAAAATATTTAAAAATAATATGTTTCACTAGTCAATTTAGCCGCGTAAGAAACAAGATATGGAATATGATTTGATGAAGCAGCGTGAGTTCTATCATACCTAATAGTGCACCCACCCACTTCCACAGTTTACATTTGTTCTCATAATGATGGCTTTCAAAAATGAAGGAAGAATAAATAATAAATGAAGCATCTAGGAGACATATTTTTCTTTGATAATAAACTTTACAAGAAAAAATTCAATTTAAATTAAAAGGATACAATTTATTTCACTTAAGAAAAAGCGAAAGAAAAAAAATTAAATTATTTACAAAATAAAAAAATAATTATTTAATCCAACCGCCCTAAAGGAGAAAAAAAATCGAAATAAGAGTCATTAAAATTACTGCAGTACTAAATATTAAAACTTGATTAGTAAGGAAAGGATCTCATTAATTGTAGAAGAAGGAAGGCCTTGGAAAAAATGAAAATGTCAAGAAAATAAGGGATGAGAGTGGTTGGCAAGTGACAGGGTATTTTTAATTAACGGAAACTTTCTCTCTAAAGCCTCTGTCTCGAGGTTTAGCTGCTTAAATACCAACAATATACCTTTAAATATGCCCTACAGCTTTTTCTAAAATACTTCAACCAACAGTGATTTTAAAATCACTTTTAAAAGAATTTAAGCTTGTATAATTTAAACATATATTGTTTAAATAAAAATTCTGATGCGAAGGTCCGCAAGTAAGCTAACATAATTTGAGTTTACTAAAGTTTAAATCATTGGCCAATAATTATTTATTTGAGTTCAACTTTTTGGATGGATTCAATTATTATAAAAATAACAATAAAGGAAAATGGAATATATTATTGATAAAAAAACCAATATAAAAATCAATGAAACCAAATCACTCACATTGTGATGTAATAACCCATCACTTTGCTGCTAACACATACCTGCAACATACAGAATAGTTACTATATTATTTTTAAATAATAAAATAACGAATGCATATTCCTACTATGCATGCTGTAAAAAAATAGCCATGTGAAGAATATAGGTGGAATCAAATATTTTAGGATAGAATGCGCTTATCTTAATAATTAATAAACAATAACATAATCATAAATCATATATAAACATCACTAGTTTTTGCCAATATAACACGAATATGTACTGAGGGTAGATACGAAACATAGTTAGAATATGAAATGAACTGAAGTGATTTTTTATTGTCTCACTCACTAGCCCCATCATCAATTATATTACAATAAAAAACCTTTTACTTTGTCAATTGCCAGCATTAGTAGTATGTTTTATACAAATTTTGAGGACAAAAAGTAAAGATTCTATTTAAAGAGGTTCAATGAGTTTCCTCATTTTCATTTAATTTTAATGATAAGAGTTTATATAGTTAATTTTGGTGATATCATCAATTGAGCTCTGGTGAATTCTTTAAATGAAAAATGATTCGAATAAATGTTAAGAATTTCTTAGAGTAAAATCGACGTTTTTCTGTACATTACATTAAAGATAATAAATTACGAGAGAAGCATTGATGGTGAAACAAGTAAGGGAAAGAAAGGCAAGTAAAACTTAGAGGAGAAAGGAAAACACCAAGGAAAGGTTCAAGGAAGATTCATTTGTCAAAAGTAAAGGAAAAGCTACCCAACCTATAATTAACCGCTTAGTGGAAAATAAATGTGCTTGGTTTGGCTTCTAAAAGATAGTTTTACCTTTATTTTCAGACTAACATTTCTTAAGTAAAAAAATATGATTTTAATCAAAATAAGACAGCAATACACCTATATCAATAGAAGCAGGGTCGGACACTACTCCCCCTCTCCACCCAAGGCACTAATTCTTTCCACTTATGAATTCCCCCAAATCTTTGTAATAAATCACCATCCCCCAAAGTAACCACTAAAAGTCCACCTGCATCAGAGTTTATTTAACACTTATAAACTGTGATCTATTCTTAAATCAACATCAAACCCTAACTTATCATTGTTAATATGCTAAGCAACTGTTCAAAAAATTCAAGCATAAAACAGGTCTTAAAATTTATGAATAGATTATTTTTGAATCTATGAATGGTATGGGATAGTAAAAATGTTTTTTATACACATTATATTTTTTAAATAATTAAAATAATAACTTATATTCTAAAATACTTTTAACTAATCTAAAAATTAGCAATGATCATTTCAGCCAACACTGTGGGCATCTTCAGGCGATCAAAAATAAATTTAAAAACTACATTAACAAAAACTTAAAAGCTCAAAAACAAAGGAATTAACACGGACAACATGAAAAGAGAAGATTTAAATTTAATATCACAGAAATAAGTTTACAAAAATGAACTTCGTCAAGAAATAAATAAAAACTAAGGTTAAAAAAAGGTTTTTATTTTAAAGTATTAAAATTTGAAATAATGGCAAAACTATTGCTAAATTAGATCCCTTTGAGCCACCTTAGCTTTTCGACATTACAGAAGTACTTAAAATAAATAATTATAAAAAAATGATACCCTTGGCGAATAAAACATTTTTAAATTAGTAAATATTACTTTTGAGTAAATTTAAAAAAAATAAATAATTGAAGACTGGAATTTTTGAAAATAGTTATAATTAAAGCATTATAACTATTTAGCTAATTTAACTCTACAGAGTGACCACAAACAAATATTAACCAGTATTTTTCTTAAAAATTGTATTTCCACACCTACAAGTCAAGAACAAATTACTATAAAATTATACTAAAATTATAAACAAAATTATTACAGCCAAAAACCCTTAAATAAAACAATTATGAAAAGAAAAAAATTATTTAAAAACAATTCACAAGCCTAAAATTAGTAAACATAAAAGAGTGATTATGATCAGACAAAGTTAAGATTAGCAGGGATTGATGAAAGAAATGTTAACTAAAGATACATTTGCAATAACAGGGGATGGGGGGACTGAATTTAAGTTTTTCTTATAACTTAAAATAATATTAAATTTAATATAATTTGAATAAATGCTATTAAAATTGTTAGAATTTTTATCTTATTCCTGGTTTTATGTCTACATTTATGTATCAGAGTTTGTATTAGATATTATTCTAAAATTACAATAAGAAGAACTAAGACATAACCAATATAAATAGTCAAACAAGTTAAATTAATCAAAATCAAACATAAGCTTTGTTAGTTAAACAAAATAATCATTTAACTTAATGCTTTATCTAATAAGAGTGGCAAATACATACTTAACATTCATTAAAATACACCAAACACAACGCAAAGAATAATTTCAATTTAAAAATACAAAGTAAATAAATTTGCGAATTATTTTGTTGGAATTGAGATTCGAAAATTAATGATTGATCTATTTAATTAATAAATTGCGAGCGATAATGTAATGTATAGTATTAAATATTCTACATTTATTAAACTAATTATTTTACTTTAACTAAGCTAAAGTAATAATTGTATGGTTCATACTAAGGGAGAAAATAAAATAGACTAAAATATTTTTTGAGTTATTATACTGAACAATAACTTGTTTACAATTTTACTTGAATTCTAACAAACACACATGCGATTAAAAGTCAAATTTGGCGTAAAAAGAAGTGAGATTTACGTCTTATCTCTCTTTCTTTTACCCCACTAAACACATCATCCCATTACTGTTATCCTTTATGTCTTGTCCACTACACCAGGGCTACGCAAAGTGTGATCCGGGGACCCCTGGAAGTCCGTAGAAAGATGTTAAGGGGTCCGCGAGCAAATAAGCCTACTATTAGAATAAAACTGTGATGATATTATAAACTGTCATGATATTATCAACTTAACAGTCCACATACTTTCAGTAAATGTTTTTAAATCCATAAATCAAGAAATTGCTAACAAAATTTTCAACATATATTTACATTATATATTCATTATATATTAATTAATGAGATTCTTTTGTCGTAGTTACAAACAGCAATCATCTTTAATGTAGCCTGGTATTAAATAATACTAAGGGTATTAACGTGCCTATTTCCTATGATAATCTATAACAACATAAACCGAAAACTTAAGCAAGAAATCGATTTTTAAGCAAGAAAACACATATATTCCATAGAAAATTCGCCTGGCATGCGGACCACTGCGCCAGAATTTTGTATTTACGAATATTACATCAAAATAAATAAATACATTTTGATTAAAAAACTATCTTTTCACAATATTATTGCTGTCACCGTCTCCTAGTCATTCCTAACCTATTACTTAAAAGATTCGAAATTAGAACTCTCTAAGTACTCGTATATTACCACGGAAACAAGCTGCCTACATACACAAACAAGAGAGGCGAGAGACTAGTTTCAGAAATGCCTTGTTTTACAATGGGTTGGAAAGAAAAATCAAAATAAAAACGAAACATAAACCTACACTGTTAAAAGTCAATATAAGAACAAAAAAAAATATTAAAAAATACAACTTGACAAATGGTTAAAACAAAAGAGTTTCTTTAGACAGAAAGTTTTCTCACCGAGAGCATTTATTATAAATTTACTAAGACGAAAAACTCACCAAGACTTCATCTGCATTTTTTAAGGAGACAAAAGACTTGTAGGCAAAATATAAGAAATAAAAATGACAAAGCTTTCATCCTTTAGATGAAAGAGGGAAGTGAAAAATTAAAAAAGAAGAAGATTAAGATGTAGAAAAAATGTTGTTTAAAACGTCAAGACAGTTTTATAAAACCAAGGGATAAACTACTTCCAGTTTATTCTTAGCACTAATACTAAAATATAAGCCTAAGTTCTGTGGTTTACAGAAATATGGCCTAAACACCCTAATTAAAACTTTTAAGAGGAAGAGGATTTTTTAGAGAGAAAATGCAGAAAACTCCTTTGCAAGTTTTAATTGTTGGCAGTAAGATTAAAAACTCTAGTAAACAAGAATTAAGCCAAATCCACTAAGGACAAATTTATAAGGACTCATTAATTATAAACTTTAAAAAAAATCAAACAAGAATAAAACACAAAAAATACATTAATTAATAAAAGATAATGGAAAGCAACCCAATAGGATGATAGGGTTGCCTTCATCCCTAAAAAGGCAGTTTGATAAAATATGAACTAATGCTGATAATAAGATAAAACTTATGTTATAAAAGTTATAAAGCTATGTATAAAACTTATACATAGCTACATGCGTGCTAAATCTCTATTTGATCGCATCATTTTTTAACGTTTGATGATTTTTCGAAATTTTCACTAAGTCGTTATTATGGGTCATTAATGACGTCATAAAAAATTATTTTCCTAACGGCACAAATACAGCGGTAGACTGATTTTTGTACAAAATTTCAACTCTCTAGCATAAATACACTGGGCGCTACGATAATAACAGACACACACACACACATACATATACATATACACAGTATTTACATCGTTTGGACGTCGAGACTCGCCTAATTGTTTCTGTTCAGCTGGCGTACCACAGGACCTAAGACACTTAGGCCCGTATTCAAAGACGTTTCCTAACATTTTCCTAACATTTTCCTAACTTTTTCCTAACATTTTCCTAACATTTTCCTAACTTTTTCTAACATTCTCCTAACTTTTTCCTAACATTTTCCTAACCTAACATTCTCCTAACATTTTCCTAACATTCTCCTATCGTGTTTTAAAAGTCATTTAGAGGCTTCGCATGATTTTATTTAGTAAGAACCTAAGGTAGTTAAGTCAAAAAGTGATACCATTGTAAGTAACGTAATATATCGCAAAATATCAATGTTATTAACTTATTACCTGGATTTACGACACACTTTGTCATAAACAACAATGCGGCCTTGCTTTGGCGAATGTTAAATATATTAGAAACTTTAATTACATATGTTTTCAGTAAACAGTAGAGTTAATACAAATACAATGTTCAATTATTGTAACAGCTTTCATAAATAAAGCAGTATCAAGCGTTTCAAGTTTGATCGTGGACCAGGTTGTACGAATCCAAAGGTGTCTAAATGAAGACCTGTTAATCAGTGCAACACTGTTTTCATTTTGCTAAATCATTTACACAATTTTGTTTTTCGTATTTTGTCATCAAATTCATTTTTGTTTGTGTAAAATGTTTTTGGTATAATAATGGCTGAATTATTCACACCGGACCAACTGAATTTCCTCTTGAATCGATAGCCCGCCACAAACAGACCATAGAAAATAAAAAATCTGATTGTGTTAAAAGAATTTCAGGGTAAATTCCCTAATAGTAAGGTAAGTGGATTAATAGTAACTTATATTATGTAGATAGTTATTAATACGACAAAGTGTGTCGTAAATCCAGGTAATAAGTTAATAACATTGATATTTTGCGATATATTACATTATTTACAATGGTATCACTTTTTGACTTAACTACCTTAGGTTCTTACTAAATAAAATCATGCGAAGCCTCTAAATGACTTTTAAAACACGGGAACGATCATTTAAATTTCGTGGCTTAAAACATTTCCCTTACCTAAACCTAAGGTGAGTGTTAGGAGTTAGGAAAATGTAAGGAGAATGTTAGGAAAATGTTAGGAGAATGTTAGGAAATGTTAGGAAAAATTAGGAGAATGTTAGGAAAACGTCTTTGAATACGGGCCTTAATTTATGACTGCGAGATATTAGAAGAAGAAAGGCACATCCTGCAAATGGAAGTTGAAGGAGCAAACATGACTTGGCCACCTCCAGTCAACCAACTTATATCTTCAAGTATCTACTTCCACTTCCTCAACTACCTGAAAAAAATGGAAACAAAAATTATGAAAAGAATTTAAACAATAAATGTATAATATCATTAAAATGTATTATGTATAATTGTATTTTTGTCTGTATAATTTGTATTTTTTTTTTAAATTGTATTTTTTTTTTTAATTTTTATTCTTTGTGTACAATTTGTATTTTTGTGTGTACAATTGGGTTTGAATTTTTCATTATGTGCAATTGTGTGGTAATTTTTTGTGTGTATATTTTTTTTTTTTTTATTTTATTATGTCTATACTTGTATTTTTTGTATATTTGTAATTTTTATTTTAAAATTGTAAACAAAGATTTTTTCCTTATATTAATATAAACACCTAATATTATCCTAATATCCTCATATTAATATATAAACACCCTAATACATCATGCCCTTCTATCTATCTATCTATCTGAAATAACTACTCATGAATAATGTATATCAGTACAGAAATTATTTCCTTAAAACTCCTTAAAGCAAACAGCACTTGCAAGAATAGAATTGATGAAATTAAGAAAACTGAAAAGTGCAATATTGTAAGCATGTTTAAAATAATATATATTAAGTTAATGTAAGACTTACCTTATTCTTTGATCGTAAGTTTGTATTACCATTAAACTAAGCGTGCAATAAATTTTGGAGCACGCTAATGATAAAAAAAATACACACACTCACATGTAAACAAGAATATTTTCCCTTATATAAATATATAAACACCCGAATATTATTCTAATAATATCCTTATAATAATATACAAACACCCTAATACATCATGCCCTTTTATCTATCTATCTGAAATAACTAATAATGAATAATATATATCAGTACAGAATTACTTCCTTAAAACTCCTTAAAGCCAACCAGAATTTCCTTACTTACCTATAGAGTAATAAGAATGTACCTAACCTATAGTTGTAATGTAAGTACAAGTAAAGATTACAACTTGCAGATGCATAAGGATAAGTAAGTATAAAATTATGGAAAAATGCTGCTGATCTAGTTGAATAAACAGCACTTGCTAGAATAGAATAGATGAAATTAAAAGAAAACTGAGAAGTGCAATATTGTATATATGTTAAAATTATATATTTTGACATATATTGACAGACAACTTAAAAAAGCCTGAAACGGATAATTCCGGTGACATCCCAGTTTCGGATTTTTTCGCAAACAATACTTTTCTTATATACCTATAGGTATAATTGAGCAAAAGTAAAATCGAATACGGAGTGTTTCGAAACTTTTCCTCACCACAATGGATTCGCTACGCTCATATATATATATATATATATATATATATATATATATAATATTATAATTTATATATATATATATATATATTATAATATATATTATATATATATATATATTTAGATATATATATATATTATATATATATTATATATATATATATATATTATATTATATATTATATTAATATATATATATATATATATAATATATATATATTATATATATATGCTAATGGAATCTGTAATCCAACTTTTACTAACACAACCTCATAAACCTATATAGAGTTATACCGCAAAACATAGAGTTAAAATGAAACATTCTTTAAGTTGAATCTTAAATGATAGATGAATGCGAGACAGACAAATAAATTAACCATAATTGAATAATGCAGTGATATGAAGGGGAACTCAGAGTAATAATATACTAAAAGCAATCATCACAATCAGATGTTTGATTAATCAAATGTTTTGCTCTTAAGACAAAGTCATTAAGCCAGTCAAGAGTTAGATTTAATGCAAGCAACATAATATTACTTCTAAAATTAAAGATGATTAACATAGAGAATTATACATAAACGTTTATGTGTTGTTGAAGTAGTCTTAATAATGAATAGTAAATGGTATTGCATTGCTTTCCCTCGTAGTTAATGAGGATAGGAAAGCCATCATGCTTTATATTGGAACATTGTTGCATGCACTTACATTAGGCATATTTAATCCACTGAGATCGAACCTAATATCTTAAAATCGACCTAATAAAAATATGACCGGGTTTAAGACCGGATATTGTAATCAGAAATGTTGTGAACTAATTTGTAGGAAAAATATTTTCCACATACCCCAGCAATTTTTCTTAGAAATGCCAGCTTTCATGCTTAAAACCCCCTTCAGAGAAGAAGCATAACTATTTTTTCAATTTTTTAAAGGAATAGCTCAAACAACTTGAGTTTGTATCGAATTCGGACCAGTTTCATTTATTCAATCTCTTTAACACACGTGTTTTTACTAGCACAAGGGAGATGATGTTGCCTAAATAAGATATTTTTGAATTTTTAAAAATTAAAATTATGACCTTTTTAATACTTTTCAGTATTCATTACTCCTCTTTCGCATATTTTATTTGCTTAAATTATTTTTCCTATTCAACTCTTTAAAAAAATCTTAAAGAAAAACCTTTTTTCCACGAAAATATTTAACTCTCTATTTTACCGATTTTTTGGAAAATTTTTCAACAGAAAACGGGGTTAATGACGTTACAACAATCTGGTTTTCAATAGAGTTCCAGTCTACCGAAGATTATATTTTGATTCATATCGATTGAAAATAATCTGCTAGAGAAAGCGGATTTAGAAAAATACGCTAGAAATACATACACTCACAGATATATATATATATATATATATATATATATATATATATATATATATATATATATATATATATGTATATATATTATATATATATAATATATATATATATTATATATATATATATATATATATATATATATATATATATATATATATATATCTATAAAGATCTTTTATGTATATAAATATACAAGATGATACATTTTAAGTACATCACCCTAATTACTCAGCTCCGTACGGAGCTATAGCGATGAAATTAGTATCTACCCCCACTAAATTGACCACTGGGAGTTTCTGGTACGTATGGCAATCTGATTAGCAAAATGTTTTTCCATGGTAATTAAAAAGGAGCAAGTATGGATCATTTATGAAACTATGCCATATTCTGGACAATTTGATACCAATATCAATTATTTCCTATTCAATGTATTAGATGTGATTCATTCTGGTGTACCAGAAAATTTAGTTTTAATTATAATTATCCTTATGTATGCCAAAACGATGGCTCACGGAAACATTACCGGAATTTTATGATATTGCTATCAAATTGTTCGGGATATGACACAGTTTCTGTAATAATTAATATCAAGGCATGCTCAAATAAAACGTTTTAAAAGTTACCGCAGAAAAACACCGTTTGTTATCAGATTACCAAACATGCCAGACGATTAGCAAAAAAATAATGTTGAATTTAAAATTCTAGTGAAAAACTTAGTGGGGTTGATACCAATTTTATCGCGATAGTTCCGCATAAAACTGTGTTAATCAGAATGATATAGTTGAAATGAACCATCCTTTATATCTTTTTTTGTGAGCAGGGACCTCTGAAACGGATTTCGTTCACAATCCGTGTCGACTTTTTACAATAAAAGACAACTTACTAGCGACTTTCTTTTTAAAGAAAATTTGTTGAAACGCATAAACGAGTATATTGATCATAATGATGCATATTTTCCACATTATAATCAATATACTATTTCTTTCTTATCAGTCATAATTTTCACGTGTTACCACTTGATTTTCTTATTTTCTATGAGAGTTAAGTTAACCTATCAGAAAAAATCGATGAAAGCAGATTCGTTTTGAATCGTTTGATGGAATAGAAGCGTTTTGATCGTCATCAAATTCATTTCTAAAGAAATAAAAGCACAATTTATAGACGATTTACATACTCTACCATCAAGAGACCGCTAGGATATGTCAGAAGCATATATTAAAGAATTTCTGTATATAGTACAAATATATATATATAGTACAGCATTGTACTTAGCTCATAAATATGTATATAGTGCAGCATTGTACCTAGCTCATAAATATGTATATAGTGCAGCATTGTACATAGCTCATAAATATGTATATAGTGCAGCATTGTAGTATATAGTGCAGCATCTTATCATAATGTATATAGTATTGTATTAGTCATCAGATACGCATATATAGTACAGCATTGTACTTAGCTCATAAATATGTATATAGTGCAGCATTGTACTAGCTCATAAATATGTATTAGTGCAGCATTGTACCTAGCTCATAAATATGTATATAGTGCAGATTGTACCTAGCTCATAAATATGTATTTAGAGCAGCATTGTACCTAGCTCATAAATATGTATATAGTGCAGCATTGTACCTAGCTCATAAATATGTATATAGTGCAGCATTGTACTTAGCTCATAAATATGTATATAGTGCAGATTGTACCTAGTCATAAATATGTATTAGTGCAGCATTGTACTTAGCTCATAAATATGTAATATAGTGCAGATGTACCTAGGTCATAAATATGTATTTAGAGCAGCATTGTACCTAGCTCATAAATATGTATATAGTGCAGAATTGTACCTAGTTCATAAGCAATGAATTCGAATAGTTTTAGACTAGCTATTAAATTTATAAATAACTAAAAGAGTAATAAAGTATGGGAGATGCCACACAAAAAGGAATTTATTTCTAACCAGGCTTTTTAAAGGGATCCAGAGATAGTATCAGATTATAACAATTAGCGCTAATTAATGAAATGCAATCAGTATGCAAATAAAATGTATACTCCCTATGCGGTTTATTGTATAATACAGGAGTGTTTTGTATTATGACCAGACATAAAACCTTTTAAACAAACTTGCATGTGTTTCCACGCAACAAAGCAAATAACAACAGACCATTTAAAATTTTAACTTTTGTTAAGCATTATTTCAATATTACTAAAAAAGGTATATAGAAAGAAGAAAGCAGCCCAACATAGTTGATTTTAACTGCTGAGCTTTCTACCCTGGTCGTCATCAGGATAATGAGATTTATTAAAAAATTATCAAACAAAACTTTAAACTAAAGAAAAACAAACAAAATAGATAAGTTATTAAATGTAGTATTAATTAAGTTATACGTACTTTAAGTTACTTATAAGTATTAAGTTACTTAAAAGTTACTTTAAGTTATTAAAGTATTAAATTACATGATTAAATGTATTATTTATGTAATAATACACATGTATTATTCAAGTGATCAATTTTAAGAAAAACAGCAAAACAATTGATAAAAGATATCAAAGATTAAGGTAATTTAAGAACGGAAAAGTAACAGAGTATAGCTAAACAAAATAACCGCAATAATCTAAGACAGCACAAAATATAAAAACAATATAAGAAAAATTAATAAATAAAAAATTAAGCAATAAGGACGTACAACATTTCTAAGGAAATTTTATTTTATATTTTTTTCTGTGTGAAGAATGGAACATTTATAACAATATGTATTTAAATAAACGAATAATAATCTCTAATAGCTCAACATATAATATGATATCTCAAAAGCACAATATTCATAACAATCTACATTGTAATTCACTATATGCTGATGTTGAGTTATTGGATTTTTATTAGTTTATCTAAATATTCAAGCCACCTAGATCATTCTTACAGTTTCTTAGAGTTTTTGATCCTAAACTTTTCCAGGTAATACAAATAAAAAAAAAAGTTATTTGTAACCAAGTTTTAACTCTTTTGTATAAAACAAACATGAGTGTTAAATGCAAAATAAATATAATAATAATATAATAAAATATAAAATAAATAATAAAATAAATAAATAAAAATAATAATAATAAAAATAAAAAAAATAATAAAAATAAAATATAATAAATAAGTAATACTAGTTACAGTAATTATTAAGTAATACTTTTAATTAATAAGAATAAAAAGTTACAGTAATTATTAAATAATACAAATAATAAAGTGTACTAGAGTCAATTATATTTAAATAAATTTACCTCCCATTTAACTCTAACGATCATATAGTTTTCTCTAACCTTTTAATTTTTAACAATGCAGAAATCCCCATATTATACTACGAACACAAATTAAAGTTGTTTTAAAATAAATGTCACCAATAAAATTATGTTATACAGTTATTATATTGTTTTTTTTTTTTATATTTCCAAATGTTTCTGGCAATCAACCAAAAATTTTAATATTTTCTGTTTTATGACTAGAAGTCAAATTTATAAAATTGTAACCTAGATAGATAGTGGTCATGTCACAGCGTGTCTAAGAAAGTGTCGAGAAAACAGTTTCGAACCTAACTCAAGGTAAAACCATTTGTATCTATTTCTAGTCTGTTTTAAAAGTGATAATGCAATGACAAACAAATATTTGACATTAAGTGTATTCAAAAAACTTAAAAATAGAATTATCAATAATTGTTAAAGTAAATAAGTTTCTAAAATTAAATTTTATAGGACATATTATGAATTCATTTTATTGATTTATTTGTGGTACTTGGTACCAAAAATAATCCGTGTTTTTTCCTAAGCACCAGTCAGACTGAGGTAACACAACACAAATAAATAATAATACACAGTTTACGCTATTTAGTTATATATATAATGTTATAAACCTAACTTTTTATATTATGTGGAGCTGTAAATATCGTCAACTAATAACGACCGCTCATTGTAAATTATTACAATAAATAAATATTTTAAATTCAATACGTCAATCTTTAAATAAATAAAATGTATGTACAATTTTTTTTAAAATAATTCCTTACGTTTGGGGCAAACTTATATGCTTATAAAAAACATAAAAAAGTAAATTATATAAATACAGCTACAATATTAAATTGTAAGAGAATTTTACAAAGACGCTGAATATGAAAAAGACAAATTCAATATACGTATTGTCTTTAATATTAAGATTTACTTTCTCTCAGCATTGAAAACATAAAAAATATTATTTTGAGTCCATTTAAACCTTTTATTTTGAACTCCTAAAATATTTTATACATAGAACATAGCTTCACATTGAGTATTAATACCGTAAGCATTATTAGCTCACTTCGCTCGTCAATAACATAAATTTAAAAAAAATCTTGAGACTAAATGATAGAACCAATTAATTCATTTCTAAACAAATATAATAAAATTTTATGACATTTAAGATGACATTATAAAAAAATATCAATACTCTCAAGTACTAAACTCTGGCATTTCCCAGACAAGTTTTAGTTTTTTAAAGAAACAAAAAACAACTTAAAATACAAAATACTACAACTTTATGTAGAGACTAGTAAGTATAAATAATAAATTACTGTATGAGAGAGAAAACAACACAGGACTGTATTTTTCATTCACTAAGTTAAAATTATTTAAAGAATAACATAAGCCAATGATTAAAATAAAAACAATAACAATAGAAACAAAGAAATTAATATTATTACTGAAAAAACAAAAAACAAAAGAAATAGAAAAAATCCATGCGTGGTTTTAAAACTTAAAAATTGACATAAGTAGAAAACTTGAACTTGTGACTTATGTTGTCGTAACACACGGTACTTTTCAACTTGGCTTTCAACGAGTCAACTTTTAAGAAAAACAATGTTTTAAAACATGTTCAAGGCAACATTAGAACAGCGAGTGTTAAGGTATCTTGTGACGGTAATATCACAGGTATCAAACTTTTATACATAAGAATGTTTAGAATTATTATGTAGTTAATAAAGAATGTGACATGAAGTTTTTCTTATAAGAATGCATTTAATGGTTAAAATAAGATAGAATGTGTTACGCAAAAAGATCTAAGTAATAATTTATTAAGAAAACTGTTGAAAAAGTTCTGACAATTATTTATCCTCGTATTCTTGAGTTTCTCGCAACTTAAAAATTGAAATAATTTTAATGTTATAACTTTTCCTCAATTAGCCGTAGGTATATAGCGAAAGTATTGTGTTTGTAAAAAAAAATCCGAAACCGGGATGTCATCGGAATTATAGGTGTTATTATGACCTACAGAGTAAGTAGTTTTCCTAAAGTTGTCTATCTGTATGTGTGTATGTTAATCAGACACACACACACATAGGTGTGTGTGTGTTTGTTGCTTAGTGTATCATTGTTGCTCTTACTGTATTTATACTAAATAATTGAAGCTTTGTACAAAATCAGTCTACCGCTGTAGATGTGCTATCCGGAAAATATGTTTTAATGATGTTATATTAACACGCAATAACGATATAGCAAAAAATTTCGAATAATCATAAAACACGGAAAAATGTTGCGATCGGATTGAAATTCGATGTTCGATCGAATGGTATGTATGTATCCATGTATAAGACTAACAAATGTGCCAAGCTTCAACTCATTACCAGAATTACTCTAGCGTTTAGCAAACGACTTGTGAACGTTTTTCAAGAAATTGTAAAAAATCGGAAAATAATCCAATTGAGTTGAAATTCAGTATAATTATATTTTCCTTTATGTTGTAAATAAGTGCACAACGTTTTGTTTCAATACGACAAATACATTCATTATTTTTGTTCGATCATAAAAGTTAAGCAGCATTAAGCGTAGATATAGGTGATAGGTCAGAGCCTAGATAGGTGATGGGAAATGAAAGGAATCAATTTACTATCTGAGGATGAGTCCGAGTCACAAAATAAAGTTGACGACTTGCATATTCTGAGGACGAGTGAAGCGAGGCCGAAGTAGGGTGGATGAGCGCAGAGAATCCGGTTGCGGGGCGGCAAAGAGATCGCAAGCCTCTTGTTTTTTAATGTTCCAGCAATAGAGAAGTAAATTGACAAATAAATAAGTTTAGTCAACTCTAAAAGATGTCACTTAGCCAATTTAGATTTTTCTATCGCATTAGAAGAATTAATATATCACTGGCGAATCCCTTTTACTATTTTATGTGTATTCATTTTGCTACTTGTTCATTTATTTTATTAGTTAGTTATTATTCATCTATTATGTTTATTTATTTACTCATAAGTATATAAGTTTTATTTTTATTTGTTTGCTTCTCGTTTTTGTTTTTAACTTTTGAATTTCTGTATCTTTCAGGGATCTTTTAATACATAACAAAAATTTATGTATTAAATATAATAAAAAAACAAGAAACAACACAAAACAACAACCAATACACAACAACTTTAGAGCGAAGAAGGCCCGTGAAGCAGTAGCCGAGATGCGGCCGCCGCGGCCATGGACTAAGACCGCTGGTTTTTTTATTATATTTAGATTGTTTGTTAAAAGTCATAACTTTTCCCTGTATACGCGCTGAGATAGTATTATACCATAAGGCCGGCCTGCTTAGAATATAATTAGATCTTATTTAAAGAAAAGCGAAGTTGAACTGACGTTTTTAACACTTAAATTTCTATTTACTTTTAAACTTACTTAAAATGTATTATTAAAGTTAGTTTGTATAAGATGTTTAACTATTTCTTTAGAGCAGAGTAAAGAACAAAGTCTCGTAACGAGAAAACACAGTGAGAACAATTTAAAGAAAAGAGTTGAAACCAGCAGGATTAGATGAGAATAAACCCCTCTGTTATTACAGGGCAGTACAAAAGTACATTTTAGACTCGTTACTTAGATTGTAGGTAGCTCTTTATTTACTACTTGATCCTACGCACAACTTGAACCGTTCTCAGCCCCTGCTCGTTTTCTTTTGATGTGTCTATTACTTCTCTAACAAGTTTTTTTCCACTAAGTATAAATATCCATTAAGATAAAAGTATATATTTTATATTATCCTCATAAAAGAACAACTATAAACATAATAAATATACTTCATTACGAGTAAGTTACAAAAGTAAAAAGTCGGGTACAGATACCACGAAGTTTTTCCTCATCACATCAGATTCGCTACCCTCATCACTTTGAACTAGCTACGCTGACTTTCCGAATATAAAAATCTTCAAATTTATTCTGTGTCGGTTTTTCGAACTCGCTTCGCTCGTCCTCTGACAGTAAATACATTCGTTTCATTTTTATCGGTTATTCACCCAGTAACTGTCCTCGCTCGATGCTGCCTTATATTTATGATACAACAAAAACCGCAGTTGCCGTTTCAATAACTTGCCGTATTGAAACGAAACTAGATATACCTATTTATTACATTAAAATATATACTTGTACTAAATTTCAACTCAATCGAAAATTGAAAACTCATGTAATCGAATACATAAAAAATGGTACTTTTATAGAAATTGGGTCCCTCATTGGTCCATGTATTTTCACATCCTGTCCGATTAGAGGTTAAATATCTCCAGTTTATTTTTAATAAATTCATTATATTCAATACTTTGTCTATAATGTCGCCCCATGGGAACTTATATAGAAAAAGTACCACTGTTTGAGGGTCCCTTTTCTATGAAAGTGACCCTTTTCTTCTTTCTTCGTTTTTCACATACATTTTTGCCCATAAAACTTTCTTTTTCTTACTTTGTTATTAGGGGGTAACTATCTACATCAAAACCTTGGTTACTCCCTTTTGAGGAGTAACCATCTGGGGGAGTAACTATCTAAAGAAGTACCAAAACGCCTTAACCCACAACGATTCGGTTATATTCCTGAGTTTTTTATATTTGAAATGTTAGCTGAGTCATCATAATGACGTCATAGAACAATTATTCTCACATAGCACAACTAAACTTTTTTTAAATGTTTTTTATTGAATACAATAACATATTGTTACAAGTATTAATGGTAATATAGTTTTAGTGGCATGATAAGGCATGTAAGAGGTAATAATTATACACTGTTAAAATGTAAACAATTGAACAGTGATTGTACTCCAGCTTTTTTTATGCAATCTGTGGACCTAAAGACAGTTTTTGAGTCCTAAATATTAATTTTGAATTAAGTTATAGCTTGATAAGAAGTTATAACTCAGTTGCATAAAAACACTTGTAGGAGCTAGTATGATAACAGAAACACACATACAGACAGAGATCTTGGTAAAAATCACTCTAGATGTCTAAGAAAAACACCTAGAACTTAGTCTTTTATTAACTTTATGTGAAATCTCGGTATCGTATTCTTACCACAAGCACAATACTTTTCCAATATACTTACGGTAAAAATGAGGGAAAATAAAAACGTAAGAAAAGTAATACAGTAATATTTACACTATATCAACAAAGAACAAGATTATAAGAAAATGAACAAATACATAAGACGTAAAAAAATACTTTTATCTCGGCAAAGTAACTTTACTTAAGAGCACCACTTACTACTTTTAAGTAATAAAAAAACTTCCCTTTCTAAAAATCAAATACTTTACTGTCATATCTACAAGAAAAGATAGAAATTTCAAAGATTTGAGCAAGTTAAAGATCTATTATGTACAATATATCCTGTTAAATTTTGACGTCTAATTAAACTTATTTTCATTGATTTTGGGAACTACTAAATTTTGATTCGGAAGTACTTTTAATCTTGTCAGATTCAAAAATTAACCAAATAATTATTTATTCTATAAATTCAATTCTAAAAAAATAAATTAATATCTTTATAGTAACAAAAATATTTAATTGTAACAACGTTTGGTTTTATATATAAAACACTAAATAATGGAAAGTCGTTAAATTTTCTATACTTCCTTATTGAGTCTTATAGACAATATAATGGACTAACAATATTATGGACGTGAAACTGCATTGGTCGCTGGAAAATCAGACAATTTTCAATTAATAATAACAATAATAATAGTAATGCCCATTAGGAGTAATAGTTTTTCCTATTATTTCTAATTTTAAATCATTAAATTTCAACGTTTAGAAATTGTTACACAATATTTTCAACAAAAAATTAAATTAAATTTAGCGACCCACTCATAATTATTCTAATTAATAAGAATAATACTATATAATTTAAGGGCACATTAACTTAAAAGTTATGAACTAATAAAGTAAAGAATTTCTATTTCTAAAAAGACAAAAAACTTTATAGGGACCTCTATTTTAAATATTCAAGCTTTTGATGAGGAATAGGTCCTAATTAATAAAAAAATACGGGCCTTCGGCCCGTAGCCGCTACGCGGCCTCGGCGCTTCGCGCCTCGTCCGCTCCGCGGCGTCGAGGGTAATCAAGTCTTTCCATCCGCTTTTCAGCGCTAGAATCATGAGGAGTCGATGGATGAGTGATCCCAAGAAAGCTCTATAAGAATTTCGTATAAATTGGTAAAAAGTGAAAAAAATTAATTTCTCACTCTTACTTCACCCATTCTGTCGTCCCCCCTTGGATTTGAACCTCTAATGTCAGAGTTTCAATGTTTGTTTGTTTCCTTTACTTATCCGTTTGCGCCAACCCGAGATGTTATACTCAGATAGGAAATTTAAATGTTAAGTCTAAAAAACTAAAAATGAATTATTGTTATTTTTTTAAGAAAACGATGGTGCTGCTTCGCGTGATGAGGCCCCCAAGTTTTATTAAACAAAAATACATCGCGAATACTACAGCATACCATAGATCTTTGTTTACTTTTATTTTATTTTACTAAACGATTGGCAACTGTTTGTTTTTAAAAAAATACTACAGCACAATCTATTAGAGAATAGAGCAAATATATTTTTACTACTAGCGCTATTCAAGACTCTAGTGATGAGGCCCCCAACTTAAATCATAAACACAAGCTTGTCAATTGAGTGTTCCTACTACACTCGGGAGTGAACCATCTATCTTAGGATTGTCTGATTGAGCTGAAACCGGTCGCAATCGTTTTAGAATGACTTCGACCATATAAAGACTACTTCGAGGTTCTTCCGCTTTACGGGCCTGCTTTGCTCGGCGTGGTTTAGTGGAAGCCATTTTTGTCCTGTCTCTCTGGGACAGCAGGCTTACCAGGATGGAGCAAGAGGTAGAGGTCCATCTTTTATACTATATCCCCACCCTCTAACACTACTAAACCTAACAGATATCGTACAAATCTTTGACCTAGACGTATACATATATACAACATTATATATATATGTATACTGTTTGCGCCATTTGTGATGGTTCGATTGAGCTGAAATTGGTCTTAATCGATTCAGCTAGCCGTCTACCTAAACACGAAATACCTTGTTTTAAAGCCATTTCAAGTTTCAAAAAATTTTTTTTTCATGACGTCATAACTTTGGTTGATGACGTCATAATGTTTTTATAAACAATAGGCCTCGTAACCTCCACAACATCTCGCGATTTGCAAAGTTTCGTTTCAATTTGACTACGCCTTCGAGAGTTATCGTTCGCCATACGAAAGGGTAGAAACTCTTACATACATATATATATATATATATATATACATATATATATATATATATATATATATATATATATATATATATATATATTATATATATATATACATATATATATAAACTTTTTTCGGGCATATATTTTGTTATCAGGAAGCCAATAGGAACCGATTCCGCTCACTCCCACCCTCAACTTCCGTCATCCGAACAACCTCATAAGCGTCATTTTCATAATGAAAATTCGCTAAAAACTAATTTTGCCGAGCTTTCGATAGAATTTTATCTTTTTCAAGGCTTAACATAATAAATAATAACAAAAAACAGTTACATGTTTGTTAACCTAAACATGGTTGCTAATATCGAAAGCTCGGCAAAATTAGTTTTTTTTATTAATTAGGACCTATTCCTCCTTAAAAGCTTGAATATTTCTAAAAACTAATATTTCAGAAACTATTTAAAATTTTTAAATAAAAACAGGTTAGTTACACAAAAGTCATTTATTGTTTAATATATTAAAATAACTAAGCTTTCGACTAAAAATTAGTCGTTTAAAAAATCATCATCAGAGTTTAAAAAATATAAAATATAAAATAAAAATACAAGTTTACATACTACTTTATATTGCACCTTGAAGTAGTTTGTAAAATTGTATTTTTATTTTATATTTTTTAAACTCTGATGATGACTAATTTTTAGTCGAAAGCTTAGTTATTATAATATATTAAACAATAAAGGTTATTTGTGTAACTAACCTGTTTTTATTTAAATATATATTTTTTTTATAAGTCCACAAAAAGAAACTTTTTAATTTTAAAATTTTTAATTTGAAAGAAATAGGATCCGGGGTCCCTTAGAACTTTTCTTCACCACCGCTACGCTCATCCTTCTAAATTTGGACTCAAAATATAAAATTCGACAAATTTAAACTGCAACATGTCTTCTGACTTGTTCGCTCGTCCTTAGAAGATCAGAGGTCACTTAACCAGGCACTAACCTCGTTCGATATTGCCAACAAAAACCGAAGACATACTTGCTGTATTCAAACGAAACGATGTACTTTATACAAAGGTATACACTTGTACCAAATTTCAGCTCAATTGAATTATTTTCCCATTTTTTGTAACTCTTTGAAAAACGTATGCATACAAGTCATCGATAAAAATTAAACTAATGCTTATGAATTTACGAATCTTTTTTGATCATTATTGCAGGCTAATGACGTCTTTAAAATATTTTCCAGATAACAAAACTTAACCTAAAGTTGATATTTTTGTAACAAGTTTCAACTCAATAGCATAAATACAATGAAAGATACGATGATAACAGACACACACATACATACAAACATACACATACAGACATTTACGAGGTGTTGAAACCAAACCCCTGAAACAGGCCATTCCGGTGACATCTCGGTTTCGGATTATTTTTGGCAAACACAATACTTTTCTATATATCTATAAACGGTATAGATGAGGAAAAGTAAATTTAAGAAAAAAATATTGTAAAATTGATTTTTAAACAAAAGCATTGTTGATTTGAGTAATATGGAAATACTCTGACTGATTAATTAAAATTTAATGAGATAAAGGTAATTTTTTTTTCAAAATATCAGTTTTTACGTTAATTAAACTAATTGGTACGAATACAACTCAATTCAAAACATTATAAAACAAATATATCGGTTATTTTAAATATTATAATTTTAAGGGGGACAACGAAGGACAGAAGCTGTTGATACAGAATACGTAACTGCTTTAGAAATTTTATATTTAAATAACTCGGGTTTGAGGTAGCTTGGAATATTTGTTTGCCGTATTGGATTCACTACGCACATCCTCACCACAGTGAAACAAACGACTTGTTTCATTGTCGAAAAACAGATAAACAATCAAAAGTTGTAGACGGCTAAAGTTAGAAAAATTTCAATTTTTGGGGTTTCGATTTAACACCTATGGATTTCCATCTGGTGAATTTCAATTTGTTGATTTCTTAAAAGTTTTTATTACAGCAATTTACGCAACTTATCATTGATAAGAACTGATAAAGACGATTAACATTGAAAATTCTCTATTTATTCCAGCAATGACGTCAATGCCGGAATATAACCCATACCATGAAACAAAAATAATTTCATTCATAAAAACCTAATAAACTTTATCAGCTTAATGAAAAAGCACTTAAACCCTCATTAAAATGCTTAAAAACGGATAATTATGATGCAACTTTTTAACTCCCCGTTAGAGGCACCATCACTTGATTGTTTCTCTTACCAACCTTAAAGTCAACGAAGCTGTACTATCCCTAATACTTGAAACAATAGTTGTTGTTGCAGTACTCAATATAAAGTGCCAAAAAAATGAAATGTAATTTTAGTGTGAACACTATGATTTTCTAGTAAACCTTGCGAAGTTGGTAAGAAAAAGTAAATAGTAAATGTGGATTAACAATAGTATTATTATAATAGGATTCTGTTTTAAATTGTGTAATTGTAACATGTTTCTTTTACAGGTGTATTCGTCGGTGTCATTGTACTTGGCAAGGAAAAAAGTAGGAAATATGTGGCAGAGATGTCTGCTGCAAGTAAACTTGTTTTTGTAATATCTGAGTAACCCCACGGGTTAGTGAGTTATGTGACGACTTCATCCCAAGATTTAACCAGCCTTAAAGTTCATCCTACCAGCTTTCCTTCAACCCACAACTCAATTACCTAATTTTAAATGTATTCGACTTTTGTTAAACACAATTAACAAAATTGTTATTGGACTGTTAAGAATTAAATTCTAGGTTGATAATTAAATTCTATTGGAATAGAATCAGTAAAACATTTTCAAATTTAACTTGTTACGAGATAAAGAACTTTTAAAATGTTGGGAAAAAATTACATGGATTCAGTTCACATGGAGTTAGACTTTCAGTAAACAACTGAAAAGTAGGTAACGACTAGAAAACACAAATTTCAGACCAGAGGTCATTTTCGATGTTTTTGGGGATCTAAGTCAAATAAAAGAGACAAGATTTCGAATTTGGCACAGCCAATTATTTTTCATCGTTTTTCACACTTCATGTATAATAATAATTTTATCGAAATAATTCTAGCGAAAAGTGCCCCAAGCTAAGCGAATTTCCTTTGGTATGCTTGATATCTGGTACATCAATCCATTTCTTACTTGATTTTTAAGTGCAATCCGTTTACACTCTGTTTAATAACACCTCTTAAATATCAAATAATTTTAACGATCAGTCGTACAGATTAATTTTGTATAGCGTAATGAATAAGATGCATTTTCTTAAAAAAACAGAATTAGGAAATTTTACTCGCAAATAAAAATCAAGAAAAAAAATGAACTGATATGAAGAAAATAAATACCTTAGAAGAAATTCTAAAGACCACGTTAGATTTTAGGCGGAAAAAAGTCTAAAAATGTTTCAATTATTATTTAGATAGTAAAAATACTATGGATAACAAATAATCAGAGTTCTTAGTGTGAACGAATCTGAAACAGGTGAATTCGCGGTTTCGAAATTTTAATGCAAACAATAATTTTCCTATATACTTTTTACTTTTCCTCGTTTATACCGTAGGTATATAGGAAAAAGTATTGTGTTTGCAAAAAAATCCGAAAACCGGGATGAAACCGGAATCATCCGTTTCAGGCGTTTTTAATGACTCCTGAGTGGTTTTCGCAAAGTTGTCTATCTGTATGTGTGTGTGTGTGTCTGTTATCATCGTAGCACCCACTGTATTTATACTAGAGAGTTGAAACTTAGTACAAAAATAACTTTTCTTATACATGACACGTATGTAGCCATGAATAAAAATAACATATGTCACAAGTTTCATCTCATTATCAGCATTAGTTCAATTTTTATTGAATGACTTGTGTACGTTTTTTAAAAAATTGTAAAAAATTGGGAAATCGTCTAATAGACTTTAAATTAGTACATTGTATATTATTACCAAAATAAATAAGTACACTAAGTTTCGTTTCAATACGACAAGTATATTTATGATCTTTGTTGGACCATAAAAATTAAGGAGCATTGAGGGTGGTCAGTGTTGTATGGGTGACCTCTGAGAATGATACGAATGCATTTACCATCGAGCGAGTCCAAAGACATGTTGCAGTATAAATTTGGCGAACTGTATTTCTGAGGACGAGCGAAGCGAGTCCCCTTGATTTGGAGCGTAGCAAACCCGATGTAATGAGGAAAAGTTCCGAGGTACCCCGTACCCGATTTTTTTCTTATCTATACTCATGGTATAGATAAAGTAAAAAGTAAATCACACAAAAACCAAACTGAGATTAGTGTCAACTTAAAGCAATCCTAATATGGTGTTAAAAATTAAATTACAAATATAAAGTAAAATAAACCAAGGTAAACAACAAGTTCATTGATGACATCGAAAAAACGTATAAATCCATAAACGAGAATCTAATTAGTAATACTTTGCGTTTCTACTTAACATTCTCACCAAGTAAATGTGTCATTACGCAACCGAGACTACACCTCTTCTTTCACAATTACAAAATCTCTAAGTCATATATAATGACAAATATTTTACTTTGATTCGTTTTTGGCAAACTTTCGATTTAATAAAAGTTTATAAAACTTAATGAAGAGAGGAGAAAGTTGGTATTTAAGGACTTATTTCTAGATTGGATGACATTAATGTTTTTGATCATCAGATCCTATAAAATGTTAAGTGTATATGGTTTTATAATTAAGTAATGATGTTTGTAAAACCAGTTTTTCAATTATACATTTTATAATAAACAGCTGATTATGCGTAAGAAATTTTAAATCTTGAGTAAATTAAGCAGTAAAGATAATTAATCATTAATGAGCGGACGAAAAAAATTTTATTTAACTTATATGATTTAGTAAAATAATTATTTTTTTTAAACTTTTCTTACCTATTGCTGTAGGAAAAGTATAGAAACATAGAAAAAGTATTTGAGTTACCCAAAAAACCCCAAACCGAGGTTTTATAATAATGATCCATTTTAGGCGTTTTCATGACGTTCAAAGGAGTTTCATCACTCAGTCTTTTGGTGCCACGTATAACTCCTCCTGCGTGGTCTAGTAGTGCTACCCGGAAGATGCAATATTTTAGGGCCGTGTTAGGCGCTCTGGTCGATTGTCTTAGGCGTCAGTATTTGTCCGACCTTTTAGACCAAGGGGTTGACGTTCGAATTCTAGTACACTCGCAGTTTATAAGATTATGAGTTTAAATAAATTATTTAATATAGGAACTGTGAGACAACGGTTGCAACAGCAACTGAGGTGCTTCTCGCGGGTATCCCTGATAGAGCACAGGCTTTAACGGGGCATTCTTATTCATTGATAATTGTATACCTCTAAAATCCGAACTGAGGTTTTCATCTTCTTTATCCTTTTAAGAATTTTTGTATGGCGTTTAAGTGGCTTTTTCATTATGTGCTGTCTATATGAGTATGTGTCTGTGGTCACCCATTATCCTGTACATGGGCTAGATTCACACATAATAACCGCTCATGTCTAGTTTACACATAATCCCATATATTCGAGATAGTGAGCAACTAACTCCGGGCTATATGGCTACTATCAACCTCATCCGCGACATGGTCTAGATTATCACACAATTACTGCCCGCCTACCATAGTCTAGAATCACAAATACACGGCTTACATGGCTTGATCTCACCACATAATTCCCGCTACATGGTCTCGATATCACACATACTCCCGCTACATGGTCACACAGTTTATTAGATTACTTAGGTACGTTTTTTAAAAAATTGTAAAAAAGCGAGAAATAATAATTAGATGAATTACGCGATAAATAAGTACTCGTATATCAAGTTTCGTTTATCCAGTATTATCCATAATTTTTGTTGAGTCATAAAAGTTAAGCTGTATTCAGCGTGGTCAGTGCCTGGGTGGATAACCGCTGGAGTAAAACAGTGAAACTGAATGAGGACGAAAGAAGCGAGTGAAGACGTTTACAAATTTAACGACTGTATTTAGAACGAACGAAGCGAGTCCGAAGTAGGGAGCGAATCCGATGAAATGAGGAAAAGTTCCGAGGTACCCTGTACCTGCTTTTTATTTTATTTTAATGAGTGTTTATATTTTGAGTAAAAACCCTTTCTAAACGGTTCTAAAATAAACTAAAGCTACTGTATACAGGAAAAACAGTCAAATTTTAAGTCAAATTTTTTCATTGATTATAGTCTGATGCAATGGGGTGGGACAAAAGTAAAACCAATTTCCAATTTTACACAACGGTAAAATTTCGACAAAAATTGTGGACTCTTACTTTTAAGAGAATACAATAATTTTTATTTAACTTTTAAACTAGACGAGGACAAGTTTGCAAAACGAGGTAGTTCCTTTTTATTTTCATTTTATATAAATTAGATTTACTAAAAACAAAAACCCTAATTAAGAATATAGCAGAAAATGGCACAAGAATAAGGGAACATCGTGCATATTATATTTAATTATAAAATATATAGGGATTATAATGCTTATCTCTACAAGGCTTAGGGACCCAAGGGATAGGTAATAATTGACAATAACTAATAAGGGTCACATATAGTCAGACCAAATTAATGTTGAATTGTAATTTACAAACTATGCTTCAACATTTATGAGAAGAGAAACATACAGTAATTTTAGTCATAAAATTATGCTAATTAATTATGTAAATAGATAATTTTATGTTTTTAGATTTGCTCAAAATTATTTTCTTACGTAGAATTTATCGATTTATTTTAAACTTAAAATGTATTGTGTAAATTTTAATTTAAAATGTAGAAAGCATCTGGTGAAACGTTTAAGTTTTTTTAGTATAATATTTTAATTGTAAAAATGTTAATGTGGTGTTTATTGTTTACTGGCATGTATATTTGTGCGTTTATTCGTTGGACGTGTCACGATAACTGCCGTAAAATTAACCGATTTAATGAACCTTTGTATACAGGTAGTATTTTGTATACAGGTAACTAAAATTGTTGTATATAGTATAAAGCTCTCGAAGAGTTAGAAATAGGAATACAAATTAGCCGACATACATTAACCAAATACTGTTATTTCTAAAATTGACGGCAATATGTCAACCAATTTTTGATTAGATGACCAGACCGAGTTCCTCTATACTGTATATAAAGCTTTTGGTTTCATTAAAATGTTTAGTTAGGAAATTTTATAGGTTCTGTTTTATCTTTTTACAATATTTTTTTTTTAACTAGCCTCATAGTCAGGTCCATAGTCATATATGATCGCGTTTATAGAACACAATCTACGTACTTTGCTTAAAACTGTTATTTTAATAATTTTCCATTACTGTTTATTTTTAATGAAATTTAGATCATGCTTACTGTTGCCAGTTTTTGTGTATATTAATGTAGCAATAATGTTCAAATCCTCAAGGTATTACCCTACGGGGGACCACCTTTTATATTAAGAAATGGCAGCCGTTAATGCATTATAATTTTCCTGTAAACGGTAAGTGTGAGATTGGGATGCGAACCCGGAACTCTCCATAGCGTCAAATATATAAATACAGCGCGTTAAATGGAGGAAAATTAAAAAAAAAATATACAGTTATACAGGATATATTTAAAAAAAAATAGTATTCATTCACTATATTCAAAAAAACAAAACTACACACGAGACTAACTTAAGAAGGAAACGTTAGTCTTTAATGTTGTTTCATTACATTGTTAACTCAAGTAAATTACAAGATGAAGACAGCAGGATATTCCAGTCTAATAAATAAAAATACTTGTACTGGATATAAGTTATTTAGTAAAGACACGACTAGACAGACACCAGAGATAAAGTCAAGACACAGGTAGATCGAGGAAGACAGAGGAGTGAAAGCGTCGTACAAAGACAACAAACTCAGCTATTGTTTCAAATTCGTTTAACCCAATTTTTATAAGGCAGTACAGTATTAGCATGTCAAAGTCATACTAAGAGATAACGACAACGTTACTTATTATAAATAATACGACATAAAATGTCAGATAATATTATCCTAATATTACTACATGAATACTTTTCTAAACTTAAGAGTGGTAGTATTCATAAATATTTTAGTATTAACATATTAATATACGTCTTTTAAGAGAATTATTAGCAAAGTGTCAGTGACAATAAATACATATTAAACACATCTAAAAACAATATTAAAAACAGGCCTACGATACTTCTTAACAAGAACTTCACACGACATTTATAGATTTTGTATGTTATAGAAA
>JACMZG010001863.1:16409851-16436649 GCA_018340805.1 Microvelia longipes | reverse complement strand
GGAAATCCAATTGAAAACGATAACCAGAAATCGTATTAAATATTTGCTATTTTTTATTTAATGAAGAGACAAATAATCCATTTTAAATGTTAGTATTCATGTTTGATGAATATTTTTATTTTATTCATAGAATTTTATTAAATTTGAAGATTATTTCAATGTTGAAAATTCAGAATTAATTATGTTATAGAATTTGTTAATGCTTTCCATTTTATATATAAATGAATGTATGTTTGTTTTGTCTCGTATGGTTTCTTATATAGTCATTCGATTCCGATAAAACTTTGATCTGAGTTGTTGTGAGCACACCTACACCACCCCGCGAAGATTTCTGAATTTGTTTTACAATCATTAATGTTTTGCAATTTTGTCAGGATTAGTAAACAAATACACGAAAATTGAATAATTAACTTCGAGCACTGTTTGATCAAAAAGGGTAAAATAAGGACTGAAAACCGTTAGTAAAAATTTAAGACAAGATGTTTGTGCCACAAACCGAATGATCCTTCGAATTCAACGTCTGCAGTTCCGGTTGCAACTCCGATTCTGCAATGCATCAGCAACGATAACACCAAGGACAGTCGTTACAATGTCTGGATAAATTTGGAAATCCATCTATTCTCACGGTGTACAGCGTATGTGGACTGCTCACGCATTGGAAAACCTTCGTTTATCGTATACTCACCAAACAGAAAAACAAAAATATTGTGAATCCAAGCATTTTAATGAACAAAATTTAAATGCACTCTTTCTTTGGGGGCATGTGCGACGCATAGCCGGGTACTCTCTTTAGTACATAAATATCATAGTTTTTTTGCGAGGATTTGTGCAAATAGTTTGTTTCTATTAATCAGGATTTTTTTGACATGTTTAAATAGTAGCAAATGTGTTAACTTCATCTTATGTAAACTACACCCAACTAACAAATAACTCCGTTTTCGATAAACAAGGAAAAAATCGATGGCAATGCCTTAATAAAATAAATAACGCCATTGTTTAAAATAAAGTTTATGTAATAATTTCGGACCGGATCCAACCGTCGTTGTCACACAAAATGAAATAAATGAGACCATTCATTTATATTTAAACAAAGATTCAAGCAATTTTACTGAATAAAAAAACTGATTGATTTATACTTTTATTTTTTTTTTTTTTTTGAAAAAAAAGAATTTATTTTAATTTATTTAATATTTTCAATATGTCTTTTTATTGCCAAAAAATAATATTCATTGAACAGTCGATTTTTATCAGCCAAATTATATATACAAATAACGAAGAAGTATGTTTACTATATAAATTTCATGATCATCTATGTAATACATAAATGGACAGACAATGGCATTGGATTTGAGATGAGAGATCTATTTTCTGTTGTCTTGTACTGAATTAAATAATTAAAATTTAAAAAAAAAAATAATATTATTAATATTACTTAATTCAATATTATCTCATAGCATTCATTGAATTTAATTGTTTCCTCAGAATTTATCCTCTTTAATCAGTATTTAAACAATTTTATAATTATTTTCAACTAAATTTTCATTCATTCAATCGTATAAAATAATTTATTATAGACTTTATTAATTCTAAATATCCCAACAATTCATATTCCCAAACTTGAGAATGGTGAAACCAAACAATAATGGAAGTTGGATATGCCCTTTGGGACGATCATTGGCTCTCTTTGGAAAGTAGAGAACCCGTTATCTCGATTAAATCTTTGGGTTTCTACTAATAAGTTAAAAACAACAATCCTGTTCTCATAATTTTCATATTTTTTTGTAAAATAAGTGGTCAATGTTTTAGAAAATTATTCTAATAATTATTAACCTATAATAATAAATTATGAATTAATATTCTAATATTTAAAGAAAAATTTCATTTTAGTAAAAAAAAATAACTTCGGATTTTAGGCAATGTTTTAGATTGCTGATTATAAATGTGATGTGTGCATATGATTAATTGTATTGCTGACATGGTTATGTATAACATTACAACCTCTCGCATCAGATTATGTATGGTGTATATATATTAGGGTTGCAAGTTGTTTCGCTGTTTTTTTTAATGAACTTAAAAACTTACAAAATGTAGATATTATTTAAAATAATTAAAGTACTTGTTTAATAATGAATAAAAAGTCATACAAGAATTTGAAGACCGGAAAGACTCAATTTTAGCCAATAACAACTTTGAAGGTGTAGGATGAGGATGCGAGTTAAAGTAAGGAAATGGCAAATTCATGGAGTTTTTAAGTCAAATATTTCTAGATAGTCTGAAGCTATGGGATTAATGCAAACAGTTGATAAATGCAGTTGCACAAGTCAGTAGCGAATAAACAAATCGCCAGCGTTGCGTATTACACTTCCGTTTCAAAGCAATACCGAAGAAATGTTATTTCGTGAAGATTGTCTCTGGAGAATGGAAAAAAAATGATTTAATGCAGAACCCAGTGGTAGGTCATAGGTAGACCCTGACCAATCACAGAAATTATGCAAAAAGATATTCATTGAGAAAAAGTTTCTTTTTTTTGTCTGGTGGGCGCGAAAGGAGTCCTTATTCTGACATTCTAACCAGAGCAAATTTAACGACCTAACTCTACAGTGATCTTAGATTAATGAGGTGAGCAAGAATTGAGAAAAAGAGAGAATGGAAATTAAGGGACGAAAACCGTATCCTATTATCCAAAATTCCCAGAACAATTTCTAATGGGACGTTTTATCGCACCCCGGGTACTCTCTTAATCTTGCTTTTCGATTTCATCTTCTTCCATCGTCGCAATGATGCTTAGCAACATCAGCATTCAAAAATTACAAACAGTGCAAATCTGCATTGACTTCTCTTTGATTGGAGGCCGAATCGTATTATTCATAAAGGTATTCGATCTTCCAGAATGGGCACGTCTCCAGATGCAATGGAAATTATTTGTTCAATAATGGTTTATGTAAATGTTTTAATTTCGCAAACCCAAATAATTTAGTCTAAGTGAGCTGTTGTTTGTGTTATAATGATAAAAATTATGTCTTTCAACCTTACATTGTTAATTTATCAAAATAGGAAATGTCAATAACAAAACTATTCCAATCCTAGTTAAACTTCGCTTATTGTCTTATATAAAACACAATTTTCGATGATATTCTTATAGAACAATTTGGTCAAGTTTAACTCATATTTTCACCAAGGGGAGAAAACAGTTTTCCTAAATTTAATCAGTTAAACTATTTATAAATAAATATTATTCCAACATTTTAATGAGATTTCGTTATCAGCAACCACAGTGTAGCTATGACAATCATTTGCATTTAAACAAACAAAATACTCTGTGTTTAACTAATGATATTATATTTCACCAACTAACTCTCGTATAGTAATTATTGGTTGTTAATTTTGCATTTCCAAGACTACAATGGGATGCCAGGTATTCTTGTCCGGACATTATAACGATTCATAGATAATCTGAAAATATGTTCATTTTCAATTTAGAACAACCTTGGGTGATCTCACCCTTTCAATAGTGTTGTATTTCCTGTTGACAACGGATTGTGTCTTGTCATCAAATCGATAATTGGCATTTAATTATTCTGTAAATTTGGTATTTTGTTTTTTCATTTTATAACTCTTATCAAAATTCAGAAATATAAATTCTCATTTCATTAAAAAAAATTAAACTAATTTACCATTAAAACAAAAAATAGAAAAGGAAATTTTAAAAATTTTGGTTGACATTACTAAATGGTTGTTGTCTTTGATGCCCATTTCTAAATAGGATGAGAGGATTAATAGAGTAATTTAGAATTAATTGGAATTTATTTCTAACAATTTCTCATGATTATCTATTTATAAATTGTTTAACTATTGGGAATTTAAATAAAATTGAATTTACCGATTCACAATTAAAATTGACTCAAGAAATTGTTTTCCTTTGTCAGCTTCTGTTCCAAATTTAAATTTTTCATTTTAAAAAATTCTATTTTTCTATTATAATTAAAGGGAATTTTGAAATTTCTCTAAATAAAAGACAATAAATTAGATCTACAATGAAAATATGGTAACCGATAACAAAATATATATCTAAGAATGATATTAGATTTCTTTTCAATTAAAATGTTTTAAATTATAAAATTATGATATAATAGAATGATTTAAATTATTAAGTTATTTAAAATGTATAAAACATTTTTCTACAATCACAGTTATTTTAGATAATTTTTTTTGACTTAACTTACTGATATTGTTTTTTAGCTCATTCTGCTAGTTTTCTGGAATTTATAATTAATATTATAATTATTCAATATTAATTTAATGGATTTATTTTCTTAAGATATTATAGTATTTATATTTATTAATAATAATATAATAATAATATAATAACTATAAAAATACATAATAAAATAATAATAATAATATATTTATTATAATAATAAATATTATTTATTTTTAAATTTTAAAAATAATAAATTTAATTAATTATTAAAATTTAAAACATCACAACTGAAATTTTACTCTTTTATATTTTTCATCGTTTATCCAATTAACTACAATTTAAAAACAAATCTTCTAATAAATTAGAACTTATTTATAACAAACCAAATACCATTTTATATTTAAAAATTATAATTTATTATTTTTAATAAAATTTATAATTAAATTATATTTATTACTATCATTTTAATCATTTAAATAATATATTATTTAGAAATATATTTCACAAAAATATTTAAAAAACTCTCAACTGAGATTCAAGAAATCTAAATCTGTTGTTAAACGTTCTCATAATTATTATTAATTTATTATTATTATTATTATATTATTATTATTATTATTATTATTATTATTATTATTTATTATTATTATTATATTATATTATTATTATTATTATTATTATTATTATTATTATTATATTATTATTTTATTATTTTTATTATTATTATTATTATTATTATATTATTATATATTATTATTTTTTATTATTATTATTATTATTATATTATTATTATTATTATTATATTATATTATATTATTATATTTAATTAAACATTATTATTTATTTTTAAAAATAATGAATATATTATTTTAAAAATATTATAAATTATTATTAATATTTAATTTTTTGAGATGCTCATTATGTTTAACGTTATTTTCGAGGACCAGTAAACAGTCAATTTTAAGATAGATGATGTTCACTTTTGGGAAAGTTTTATAGCTTGGAAACTCTATTATATCTACATAATATAATGACATAATGAAAAATATATATATAACCTTTTTCAAAATTGAAATGGCTCATTCAGAATTATCATCTTCCTCGAAACTTGTCTTGTGTTGTCAAATGTCTGTTTCCCCTAAATTTCTCTCATATGGGTCAATCCTTTGAGGAATCGAAATAGGATTCTTCCTTTTATCATTTTTAGTCTTTTGATAACCACCATTTCACTTCCAATCTATTTTTTCTATTCAATATTATAATTATTTGATTTTCAATTTATATTTTCATTTGATAATTTTTGCAATTTCCCCGTGACGTTGCATTTGCAATAGCTGGTCCAAATATCTATATTCATATTTCTCTATAAATTCTATTATAGCTCGTATTTTTTAAAGATTTTAATAAATTATTCAATTATAACAATCAAAAAGGAAAACATTTTCTATTTTTAAACAATTAAATGAATTATTACACACCACAATACAACAAAAACACACACACATAAAATATAACCAACATCACACAAAAACATAACTTAAAATACAAAAAATTCACACTATAATGAGCCTACTTAATTTAAGATTATTTGTATCATTGGTTATTATTTCTTCTTTAATCATTGCTTCATTCTTCATTATCTAAATCTTATATCATTTAATCTCATTCGAATTCATTCGTATATTAAGATATTTCAGTTTGCTCTAATAAATTAGGAAAAAATAGAATACTGACAGTTAAGAGTAAATAATGTCAGGGGATTAATCATTGATTTTTGATATTGAGAAAGAATAATTTTTTCGGGTTACAATTTCAGCTAGCCAAATCTCCCATTTCAAATTTTCATTTGACATTTTATCGACCATTTTTTTTATGTTAAGTATTTTCATTATTCTCCATATCAGAACCAAAAAAATATCCATTACGTTCTCACAATCTTCAGCGGAAATTCGGATTTATCATTCTTTCTGTCTGTTATAACTTCTACTTTGCACTGAACTTGTTTTAAAAATAGATTTTACTGATACATAATAATAATATAATAAGAAGTAAAATAATAATGGATATAAAGGAATAATTAATAATAATAATATATAATATAATAATATAAGATAATATAATATAATAGAATAATAATAATATTGAATTATTAATAATTAATATATAATAATATAATTATAATAATAATAAATAAAAAACGCCATTTAAAAATCAATTTTATTGTAATAATTTGCGACGATCAACCGTTCATCCATCAGACTAAATGAATAAATGGCCATTCAGTTTTGTATTATTTAAACAAATATTCACACATTTATACTGGTTAATAAATGGCTAAATTCAAAATAACTAAATCTTTTTAAATTAATTTTAAAAATTTTTTTAAAATTGACAAAATTTTAAATTTTTTTTACAAGTTTCAATAAATAAAATACTCGACAATTTTTACAATTTTTTCAAATTTCATTCAATTTTTCAATAAAATTATATTATACAATTAGAGATTTTAAGAAGTTATAACAATATTTAAATTTTAAAACTTTATAAAACTATTATTAAAACTAATAAAACTATTAAAATATTTAGAAAAAAATAAACCAAAACTTTATCAAAATTATTAAAAAATTTATAGAAAACAATTTAAAACCTAATAACCAAAAATTAATAAATTTTTAAATTTTTAAATCTAAAAGTTGTAATAATTTAGCTTTTTTCTAGCTTATCACTTGTTCTTTGTATCTGCAAACAAGATATTTTGTGGTGCTTGTGGGAAAATAATGTGCAATGTCATTCGTGACTGATATGTTCTGCTTTTCGTAAATTGTTGAACTTTTGCAACGGTAATGTTTCGTTTCGTGTTTAATAATGAATTGTAAAAAGATAGATGGGGTAGCTATGGCGTTTTCTTTAGCTTCTACACTAGCGTCGATTTTCTTGAATAAGCGTTGAAGAACGAATGACTTATCATTCTTTTAAATAAGCCCTTCTGCTATAAAAAGTATGTTTGATGATTTTTCTTATTTTTTGGTAATCGTTAAAGTGTTTTGCCTTTTCAATTTTTATGAATTCGTACATCCTAATATTAAGTTTAACTTTGGAGGAAGAAAAGAAGGGTATTTTGCCTTTCTTTGATATTTTAATTGAAAGAAAATTTCACATTATGGACTGAAATTTATAAGGAAGAAGATTGATACTGGCTTATTGTTACTCATAATAGTTTTTAGTGTCCTGCTTATAAAAGGAACATTGATAAAAAGGTGTCGGTATTTCATTCTTGGGTCTTTGTCTTCTACCTTATTCATAAATCCTATTTAACAAGCATTAGAGCATTTATTGAAGTTATTGCAAGCAAATGGATAATAGCAAACAAGATTTTTTTAAATTCATTGACTTCTCGGACATTGATTTAAAATTATGGATGTAATATAATGACTTTAATAAAAGGGATTGAAAACTTTGGTTTGACATATTCCATGAATCTGATAATACATTTGTCAAACTGTGTTGCGGCCTTTTATTTATGATATCTTTATCTGGAAGAGTGTTTAAATGTTTAAGATTCTATTTTAAAAGCTGTTTAGGATTTCCTTTGTTGAAAATTGTTCTCCTCTTCGCATAAGATATTAATAGCTTTGTTAATAAAGTCCCATCACCAATTGGTTTGTGTTTCTAACCTTGTGTATCAATTTAAATGTAATGGATGTGAATGCCACTGGAAAGAGACTGCCCGTCATCTTCTGTACGAAGGTTCGAGAGCACTAATCGACTCTTGGTAATGGTCAGTAATATTGCTGAGCACAATATAGACATAAAGTAAATGTGATAGAAATATTGAAATTTCAATTATAAAATCATGTCTAACAATTTTAAGTGTATTGGCGGAGAGAGTGTTGTAGAAGTTTTAATGATTTAGATTGTCATAATCCGAGCATTATTGTGTAAATAATTTAATTTGCTGTTTTGAAAAATTTTCAAAAAATAATTAAAGATGTAATAAATAATGTATATAAAAATATTTATATCATTTTAGTATTAAATTTTTTAAAAAATATCAACTATTTATCGTCTAGAATAATGTTTATTTTTTTTTAAAAATATTTTTAGGAAATAAAATATTAATTATATAAATATTTTAAATCTTTTTTGGAAAGTATTATTTAAAAGAATTTTTGTATTAATATTATAAATTATTAATTACAAAATGCAATGAGTTGTTTATAATAATAATAATAATAATATAATAATAATAATAAGTAATAATAATAATAATAATAATAATAATAATAATAATATCATAATTATCATAATAATAACATAAATTCATTTAACTTGTGAAAATACGACAACAACTCACCATGTTCGAGATATTTAAAGGATAATTATTAAATAATTAAAAGTTGAGGGATAATAAGTATAGTTTGCGATAACTAAATAAAATTTCTTAGAAATGGAATTTTAATTTTTAGAATTTAATTCAACCAATCAACATCACCCACAAAAAATACAAAACAACTTGATAAAATTATTTAGAATTTTCGGCCAAAACACTAGAAAATTTAATCGCAATATCAATTATAATCGCCCACCCACTGGCACATCTATTGAAAATTTCAGTTACAACTCAGCAGTAATACCAGAAAAACCCAGCATTATTGTTATGCTAGACAACAATGGCAGAATCGGAGTTCTCAGTATATGATTAAATCGTACCGAAACGAAGATGCTGCAGTTGTTTGTGCGGGAAGTGAAGTTTAAAATTTTGCAGTGAATTAACTTAGATATTTCACTTTTTTTCCTCGGATCAATTTAAACGTAGAAAAGAAATCTTTCATCAGATTTAAATCCAAACCTCATCTTTTAGTTTGATCACACATTCTTGAATTAGTAAAAATTCTAGTTTATTAATTTATGTAGATTGTAGACTCTCCTGAGTTTCGGGACAAAGGAAATGATGGACAGAAATAATGTAAAATGAACAATAATGTTTAATTATTTGCTCCAGAAAGTGAAGGAAGTCTACTTTGTATGATCCACGCAAAATGACGATAACAAAGATAGTTAATATTGCTGCCGAAAATAATAGCTGATAAGCTCCGGAAACTGATTATTGTTTTTAAGATAATGTTACTGTCATTTTTTATAATCAAATCAAATTATGACCATATTGTTTATGTGCTTTATTGATAATAATAATAATATATCATAATAATAATTAATAATCATATATAATATAATAAATAATAGAAATAATATAATAATATATAATAATAATAATAATAATAATAATGATAATAATAATAATAATAATAATATAATATCAATAATTAATGATAATAGGTGGGTCAAAGAAGGCGTGGGAGAATAACTGTATAGCGTTTTCCAGAAATGCGCTTCGAGAAAGATATCTTTGATTCAAATTCTCTTTTGACGACGATGATATGCTCAAAAACATGAACGGCTACGGTCATTTAATTTGTAAAGCTCTTTGAAGAACGAGAGCTGGAAGCAGTTAAGTCTGGATGACTTAGCTTCGTTTTATATATTGAAAATGATGAGTGACTTTTGAATAAGCTTTTAGGTGATTTCTTTTTTATTTTATTGATAATTTTTAATTAACAATTAAATTTGAGACTATTTCACACTTTTTTTATTTCCTATTGAATACAAGATCCGGGCTTAATAGTGAAACAACTGATATATATTCTTATTTTATATAATATTATGTGTGTGTGTTGTCTCGATATAAAATTTATTCGGCCAGATTGATTTTCTAATAAATTTGTAGAACATGCTTAAAATCTGTTATTTACAATTTTTTTCATTAAATCCGTTCAATTTATGAAACAAATTTACTTTCAATTTATTTACGGATATAATATGATAGTTAGGAATTATTTTGTCCCAATAAATCACTTTTCAATTATTCTAGGAAAAAGGAAATTCTTGCTTCGCGATTCAACTCTGTCGACTGAAACTTTGATGACGTTGTAACTAATTGAAACACAATTCTGTAATAGAATGTTTTCAGAATGATTTATGATTCTCATCGTTGCTTTCTTTGGTAACTTTATTTAATTAAAATCTAAATTTTAAGTTGATTTCAAGATAATAAATAATTTATTCATTAATAATTCGTTATAATAAATTAAAATTATATAGAAGATACTTTATTATATATTGCGGAATTTTATTTTCCAATTTGATGGGAAATTCTTTTCAAATGTTTTAAAAATTTTTTAAAAAGTACTTTTTTGACTATCAATAGTAAACAGAGGTTTTAGAAAGTCGATAGATGCGATCGAATCGTGTTAAAAAAAACTGTGTTTAAATGTTGATTGGATTTAATAGATAACTATTTACAATATTAGTTATTTCAATAACATGTTTTTCAATTTTTTTTACAGAATTGAATAGTAAAATAATAACGGTAAGGTTTGCTAAAAATCAGAAATGTCATTTATAATAGAATTTTATATGTGAATGTATTTGACAGATCAATATCACACATTTCGTTCATCATCAGACAAAATGAAATTAATTCAGTGTCTACATTTATTTTAACAAAATTAAGCAATTATACTAAATATTATCATGGGTTATAAATATCTTAATTTTAATTTTAAAAAATTAAAATTTTCAAAAACCTATGACAAGTTTTCAGCTATGTATAGTCAATGGTTTAAAATTTTTAAAATATACTCATTGTGGTTTTGAAAATTTATTTTGTTATTTTTAAGGTTTTATTTGGTGATTTAAAAAATTAACATTTTAATGACTATTATATCTTTTTTAATAATATGGAGACTGAATTAATTAGACTATTTTTTTCATTTTATCTGATGATGAACGAATGTTGATATCGATCCGTTGAAATGTAGTACAGTAAAATTTGGTTATTAAATGGCGGTTTGTGATTTTATAATTTGAATTACTGTTTTTGAATTGAAATTCACCCGAAATTATATATTATTGATCGTTTTATTAAAGCATTCAAAGCCTAATCATAATTTGATAAAAAACATTTCGCATACAATGTTACAAAGAAGTCTTTTCTTGGATTAAATATAATATTAAAAGATTCAGTGGTAATAGGAATGTGGCTAAATTTCTCATTGGCGAGATGGAAGGTTTGGAATTTACTGAACATAATTTCTACGATGGAGGATGGGTTAATCTTGTTTGTTATTGTTGGATAGGATTATATTGTTGCATAAATTCGTTCTAATCATTGTGAATAACTAGCTTGAGTAATTAAAATTTTGTAATTTCTACAGGTGCAGATTAGTAGTAACTTTTGGTTAAATACAAAGTGTTGTTAAATGCTTATTTATATTTAAAATATAAAACATTTAGTACTAGTTTTTGTTTTGAATGCAAACCAAGTAGATATATTGTGGAATTGAAGGAAGCGTTTATCATATAAAGAAATATAAGGGGAAAACAGAGGTGTATTAAGTGACTTTTTTCCGTATAGGATTCTTTTTCCCGAGGCTGTTGTTTGTTAATATGCTTCGTATTTACTGCTCAAATTTGCCAGAGTCTTTAGAATTTATGACAGTAAGGATGATCTGAATTTTAGTCATACAGGCAAAAACAAAAAAAAAAATAAAAAAAGAAGCCAGTTTTGTCCCGTAATTTGACTGATTCTTTGAACATACATCTTACTTAATCTTTATAACTAAATTTCTCATCATCCGTTTATAATTTTCATTTTTATGTGCAAATTCAGATGAGTTAATCATGTTCCTATCTGCTCCTCTATGCAGGGCTTCTTAAACTGTGGGTCGCGACCCCCAGGGGGGGTCGCAGAGACTACTGAAAGGGGGTCGCAAAGATCTGATACTTTTCAATCATTATAAATAAAATTTTAAAATTAGTATACACACTACGTACAAATATAAATACAAATAAAAATCATACAAAATACTATTGTAGTTTTATAAAATTTTTGAAAAAAGTGGCAATGCAAAACTGTTATGTAGGGCCTATAAATGAAAATATGGAAGTAGCATTTTAAAATAATAAATACAACGCGCTCCTCGATTTTCAACTGAACGTTCGACATTGATGTCTGGCCGCCGGCGTCAGTGTTTGCAAGATAACTTAGTGATTATAAGTACCCAGACGCCGCGTCGCCTTACAGCTTACACATACAATACGGAAGCATAATCAAGCTAGGCTAGGCGAATCGGCATATTATTTTTATAAAAGAATAATAAAAAAATTAAATGAAAGCTTCTTTTTCGGCGTCTTTGTGATACGGTGCCTTTGTGCGCTGCACACTTTGAACACGCCATGCGTCGGGGTTGATCTGATCGTAATTTGTTGTCATTGCACTGGTAAAGATTCGAGTGTAGTTATTTTTCTGTTTGTACTTCAGTTTGGACTCAGCTTTGTCTTCGTAGTGACATGTGTGTATTTACTGTGTAATTTTCAGTTGGTGTTTTTAATTATTACGTTAAAGTTCAACTACATTTTGTTTAATTATTTATTATTATTTAACCATCATGGATAAATGGCTAATTAAAATTCCAACTAATAAGTCTGCCACGCCGTCACAACCAAGTTGCAGTGCTTCAAATCCGACTTCTAGCAAAACAAAAAAAAGAAAATATGACGAATCATATTTGCAGTATGGCTTCACATGCTCTTCTCACAACAATGAAGAACAACCGGTGTGCTTAATTTGCAAAGAAGTTTTGGCTGCAGAAAGCATGAAACCGTCAAAACTGCAACGACATTTGAATACTAAACATGCAACGTTATCAAAAAAGCCAATAGAATATTTTGAGCGTCTTTTGCAAACATCAAATAAAGAAAAGAACACTTTGGAAGTATGTTACTTGAATGATAAATATCTATTGGCATCGTATGAAGTTTCGTATTTGATAGCAAAAACGAAAAAACCTTTTACTATTGGAGAGCAACTTTTACTACCTGCAGCTATAAGAATATCTGAAATTGTTCATGGAAAACAGTATGCTGCTGAAATTAGTAAAATTCCATTATCAAATGACACCGTGTCCAAATGAATTTCAGACATTAGCAATGATCAATTTCAACAGCTTCTTATGAGGCCTAAATAAGACAGCTCAAAGTTTGCAATACAACTAGACAAGTCGACAGACATTTCAAAAATGGCACAGTTGTTACTTTTTGTAAGATATATTAATGAGGGAAGCATTCTTGAAGATATACTGTTTTGTCGTCCTCTGGAAGGTCATACTCGTGGAAAAGATATATATAAAAAAGTAAATGAGTTTTTTGAAAAAGAAGGATTAAATTGGAAAAATTGTGTTGGTGTGTGCACAGATGGTAATGCAGCAATGACCAGACAAGATCTTGGTTTACAGCATTTGTTAAAGCTGGAAATGATCATATTACATTTACACATTGTATATTATGATAAATGATTCAATGAGAGGCACTTGTTGTTAAAAAAATTGCACCAGAATTAAACACTGTGTTTTTTGATGCAGTCAAAATCATTAACTTTATTAAAAGTCGAGCACTTAATAGTCGATTGTTTAAAAATTTGTGCATTGATATGGATTCGGATGATACAAGTTTATTGCTACATGCTGAAGTTGGGTGACTATCACAGGTCGAAGTTTGAAACGATTATTAACTTTAAAAGATGATTTTTTTATATTTCTAACAGAGCAAAATTCTAATTTGGGCGATTATTTTCACAACAATTTATGGCTTCTCAAGCTAAGCTATTTGGCAGATATTTTTGATAAAATCAGTGATATGAATTTATCAATGTCTGTGTTAATATGTTTATGTTAAAAAATAAACTTGAGGCCTTTGTTAAAAAAATTCTTATATGGAAGAACAGAGTGGAAAGTGGATCGCTCGAAATGTTTCCATTTACTGACGAGTATATAATTAGTAACAATATTTCAAAAAAAGATACTCCTATAACAAAAATTATAGTTAATCATTTGAAGGATATGGAAGTTTACATGCATAGGTATTTTCCCAATGATATCGATACACAACAATAGATTTGCAATCCATTTTCAATTGAAATGGAAGAAATTATTTTTTTAAACTTAAAAGCACAAGAAGAATTTGCCGAATTAACAAGTGATACTACCTTGCGACTCAGATTTTCTCAAGTGCCTGTGCATGAATTTTGGATAGAAATCAAATCAGAATATCCCCTACTATCGGAAATGGCAATGAACAAATTACTGCCATTTTGTACAACATATTTATGTGAATCAGCCTTTTCCACATTAACTTACATAAAATCAAAATACCGTTCAACTTTAATAAACGTTGAAAATTTATTACGATCTGCACTAACTCAAATTGAGCCTAGATTTAATTATTTGTGTAAAAATAAACAATCACATCCGTCACATTAATATTGTTTGATGTTAATAATATGATGTATATAGTTTTTATTAAAAAAATTGTTACAAAAGTTTATTTTTTCTATTGAATAAATATATATATATAGTTTTATGTCATTCTATTTATTGTGTTTTATTACGACCGAATTATCCCGTCAACGTTGAATTATATATATGTGAAATGAATGAGAGGTAGAAGTAGCGCACTGGAACAAAGACCCCCCCCCCCGGGGGAGAAAATTTCTTTTGAAAAACTGTTTCAGTTTTTAGCGGGTTGAGATTGCAGAGAAAATAACATGCAACACACACACAAGTGGCCCAGTTTCGACCAATGAGAAAATAGGAAATTTCGCTCTTTCTCACGTGTATGTATGTAATGTATATTTTAAACCTGTTCCAGAAAATTTTTGTTTAAATGAAACCTGTTTCACAATAATTTGAATTTTTTGTTTAATGGAATCCGAAATAATTTTTTTTTCTTAAAATAAAAGTAAAGTTTTTTTTTTTTTTTTTAATATATATGTAAATTTTTTTTTTTTTTTTTATATTTATATGTAAACTTTTTTTTTTTTTTGGTACAGAGATGCAGAATTATTTTTAAGAACTTCTGTCATCTTCAAATAAATTTTATGTTTGGTGAAGCCAAAATTTTTTTTTTTTTTTTTTTGATTTTTTTAAAGAGGTCTAGAGCCGCCATTTTGCAATATTTTTTCAAAAGGTTATATTACCGAAAAGATAGAGCTTTGAAATTCTCTACCATTTTCATTGATAATGTTCCTATCTGAAAATGCGTCGTTGCAGAGTTTATTTGCATTTTAAAAAACGTGCAAGTAGGTAGATATGAGCAGACTACGCCACCCCTCCCCCCTCCCAGACAAAGAAATTTTCTTGATGAAATTTTAAGTAGGTCAAATGATGAGTCATCGATATGAGTCATGGATGAGTTCATAATTTTTAAAAATTTTTTATTTCATTAAAAGATGAGAATTTAAAAGTAAGATAGGAATGTCTCATGAACCAATACCTTCAGATGAAAGGAACCCTGGAAAATTAAGTTCAAAAGGTACGTGTAGGTGTGTATAAAGTGGTTTTTAAAAGTCGGTTTTTAAAGGATTGTGGACGTTACAAGGGTCGTAGAGGATTCAGTAAAGGGTGCAAAAGACTTGCAATTGTGAGCCGCAGTTAGATCCGCAATAAAAAATTCAATGATTAATTTGCGGGTACATTTATTTGAAATTTTAAATTCAAATTTTAAAATTTTTTGAAAGATATGAATTTGAAAGTAGTATGTATGTTCCTATAATTTAAAAACTATGTATCCATTACCAAAAGTACTAGGGTCTAAAAATGGCATGGTTTCTATCGTTTAAAGTATGAATTTGTTACACCACCTTGCAGTTTTTGAACCTTTTTTGACCCTGTGAACACAATAATAAAACAGAATAATAAAGGTGTCAAAAGATTGCGCAAAGATGATCGCGATACTGCACTATTAAAATTGAAAATAATTGGCCGGAAAAATTTTTAAAATTTAAATTTCAAATTTTTAAAAATTTCGAGAGATATCATCTTGAAACCTTACCATAGTTCTTACAATTAAAAACTACCTATACATTCATCTAAAGTACTTGCCTCTTAAAATGCATAGTTTTTGCCTATTAGAGACCCCCCCCCCCCCTAGCGAAAAAGAAAAATAAGAAAGATAGAGAGAAAGTGAATACATCAAAGAATTAAATTCCAAGAACTATGTGTGCAGATTTTCGATTTTGATTAATGCGGTTGGCGGCATTTGCTTTGAAAATTAAAGAATCTGACACACATACCTTCAAATTTGAAAAGACTTGGTACCAAGAAAATGTAGAGAATTATAAATACCCGTAAGTGTCAAACTTGTATTAAGAAAAAATGCTTCAAAAGAGAGATATTTCATGTTAAAGATTTTGAAATTACGTAATCAAATTTTTTATTACATAATCAGCGGACGAAAATAACCAAATAACTAAAATTACTTTTTCTCAAATACATCTTTTGCGAATATTTGTCCTATAAAGTCGATCATGGTATCGTTGGACTCGTAAAATCAAATTTCTGTGTATAATCTTTGTTTAAATCACTTTTTTTTTTTTTTTTTTTTTTTTTGAGAAAATTTTTAAGTAACTTATAATTGAGATAAGTTTATTATTATTCAATGCTATTAAACATTATTATTATTATTATTATTATTATTATTATTATTATTATTATTATTATTATTATTATTATTATTATTATTATCATTAATTATTCATTATTATTATTAGTATTATTTATTAATAATTATATGGTGGTAATTACTGTGAATTGGTAACGACGTGTGTATTTAATGAATTTATACGATTTCTTGCATGTAAATTGGTAACTATGTGTGTATTTAACAAATTTATATGGATTATTACATATGTACTGATGTGTATGTGTGTGTATTTAATGAATTTAATATGGTTCATTACATGTGAATTGGTAACTGTGTGTGTATTTAATGAATTTATATGGTTTCTTGCATGTAAATTGGTAACTATGTGTGTATTTAATGAATTTATATGGTTTATTTCATGTATATGGCATGTAAATTGGTATCGTATGTGAGTAGTTAATTAATTTATACGTTTTATAACATGTTTATTGGTAATATGTATGTATAATGAATTTATATGGTTTATTACAAGTGGATTAGTGTGTGTATTTAAAGAAATATACTTCTTGCATGTAAATTGGTAACTGCATGTGTATTTAATGAATTTATATGATTTATTTCATGTAAATTGTTATGTGTATGTATGTGTATTTAACGAATTTATATGGTTTTATTTAAATGTGTGTGTATGTATTTATTGAATGTATATGTTTTATTACATATGTATTAGTATGTATATGTGTGTATTTAATGAATCTATAAATATTTTTACATACTAATTGGTATGTGTGTGTGTGTATTTAACGAATATATATGGTTTATTTCATGTAAATTAGTAACTATGTGTATTTAACGAATTTATATGGTTTATTACATGTAAATTGTTATGCGTTTGTGTGTATTTAACGAATTTATATGGTTTATTACATATGAATTAGTGTGTTGTGTGTGTGTGTATTTAAAGAATTTATACGGTTTCTTGCATGTAAATTGGTAACTATGTGTGTATTTAATTAATTTATATGGTTTAACATGAATTAGTGTCTATGTGTGTATTTAATGAATTTATATGGTTTCTTTCATGTAAATTGGTAATGCGTATGTACATACAAAACTCAACTATTTTCAATAGATGACATATAAATCAATACAAAACATAGATATAAATCAATACTAAACCAGTTTGATACAAAACAAACCATTATAGATGATCAAAACATGCTCTATAAAACAAAATATTATAGATACCTTATAAAACTCTATAGTTATCATGATATAACAATATAAAACTATAACAAATGAATAAAAAATAAACTAAAATAGATGAATTAACATAAAAAACAATACTCTATTTCCTTTGTTTGCTTGCATTTGTACTGCATTTGTATTGAAAATACTTATATTTTATTTATACATATTTCTAATGTCTTACATGTTTTAGTAAAGTTTGTTTAATCAAATTTATTTATAACCTAACAAATGACTTTATTATAATTTATTTAATTTCTTTTTATTTACTACAAGAAAAACAAAGAAACAAGTTTTAATACATTTATTTATCCGGAATAAAAACAATTACATAAATCACAACCATTCTTTTTTGTGAGTCTTCAAATAGGTGTCGATATCGTGCATTAATCTTTGGGTTTCGATTGCACTGATGTCCGATTCATGATGGTTCGATAATGATTTTCGAACATCTTCCGGCACCATCTTTGTTAATTGTTCTGAAAGATTGAGGCAAACTGGTTTCGGAGAAAGATTACATTGTAAAGCTGTTTTGACAGTCCTTTCAAATTTCGCATTCCTGCAGGAAGAGGGAATTGTTCGCGATTTGAATTGGATGATGAGCTGCCATTGGTGCATAGCTTGCACTCCTGCCTCCATATCGGTTATTAGTTTGTGCAAGTACATCATGTTTTCTTTGGCTTCCACCGTATCTTCTGCTGACAACTGTGTTCCGTTTCGATTTTGAGCATTTGTTCTTGCCAAATGATTATCATGATTGTATTTGAAAGCTGATGATCTCGTATGAAGAGCCCAATTGTTGTTGAGGTATTCACGATATACTGGATTCTTCTTCATCGGGCAAATAACCGATTTGTTCCTGGTACATGTATTGTCCAATTTACATGTTAACAGAGCATTATCATAGAGTGTTGAATTTCGGGAATGAATTATTGACATGATTGTTATGGATTTACCGGAAAATCTGGTTGTGTATCGTAAAGCTGTCCTGTAAAAATAAATATTAATAAAAATAAATTTTTAATAATAATAAGTTTACGTTAGAGCTGGCTTTCGTTGCCAGGCGCTCATAATCGAATACTGATTCCTAATAAGATGATGGGATGATGTTGTCGAATCCACTTGAGGTGATTGCACATCCATTTCTTCTTCATCGCTGCTTTCATCAGTTAAATCTTGTTCCAAAATAACTGTTGAAGCTTCACTATTGACAGGCGACATCAAGTTCTGATCCCATTGATTTGTTTCTGATGCAAATGTCGCATTCTCCATCGATGTCGAATTCACTGATATCATAAATTGTTCATTGTCGTTGATTCATTGTTTATAAATTTAGAAAGAAATAATGAAAATACACTGTGATATATATAGGATTTTAAAATACTGCAACGTAATATAAATTACAAGTGCGTCATCAAAATCGTGAAAAGTCGTTATAAAGTCGCAACGTAATATGTTTTAACTTGTAAAATATTTTTCAGTAAAATAATATTTGGAAATAATTTTAATACATACTTATATGGTACAATAACATTTAATAAAACATGATATAATGAAAAGTTTATAATTGTTCTTTTTTATACAAACACTAGAAACAATCAATGATGAAGCACACAAAGAATAATAAACTACTCAAAAAACTTTATAATAAACAGTTAACAAACGAATGAATGTGCGTGTAAATGTAATAAATGTATAAATGGTTTAAACATATGAATTGGTGTGTATTAAATGAATGTATATGGTTTATTACATATGTATTTGTTGTGTGTGTGTATTTATTTAATGAATTTATATATGTTTTAATACATTATTGGGTATGTATGTATGTATGTATTTGATGAATTATATGGTTATTACATATGTATTTGTACGTGTATGTATTTAATGAATTTATATATGTTTTAATACATATTAATTGGTATGTATGTATGTATTTTATGAATTTATATGGTTTATTACATACTTATTGGTATGTATGTGTGTGTATAAAACAATATAATAATAACTATACTTATATTCATCAGAAACCATACTAATCACCATATAATAAATGGATAAAAACACTATATACTTGATGAAATATCAATAAAAACAGTTATATGACTCTAATAAATTATTTGTGTGTGTGTATGTATGTATGCATTTATTGAATGTATATGGTTAATCGTATGTTTTATTTATTGATGTGTGTGTCTATATTTATATAAAACATGATTATAAAATTACAACAAAAAACAATATAAAGCCTTATATACTATAGATATAAAAAACAAGACTTTATTAAAATATTTACTTACATGTTTCTTTGTATACTTGCATTCGTAATGCATTTGTATTGAAAAATACATTTTTAACTATTAAAAACTTTTTATTTGACTTGGTATTAATTTATTAATTAAATGTTTAACTTATACTATATCATTTTATTATTTTCTATGAACTTTACTTTCTATTTACAAATTAAAACATATATTGTAAAAAACAAAATTATAAAACAAAATAATAAATTTTTAATACATTTATTTAAGAATATTCAACATGACTCTTGTCTAAATGGTAACGTTTATCTTCATACAGATTGCATAGTTATGCTTTTAAAAGTGTAACTTTATGAATTGAAAAATAGAATAGATTAAATAACATAAAAACTTAGCATTAATTACAGTGCATGTAATATCTTTCTAATTATATTACGTTGCGGTTTTTTAAATTTTCTAGCATTGTTATTGGATTATTTTCATTTGTCGAAATTTCTATAAAAATACATTTAGTTTTCGACATTATTTAGTTTTTGTAAAAAATGATTGAAATTAAAAATGTATTTGCTGTTGATGAAGATATTAAAGAATCGGTGGAAGAAACAAGAATTGATTTTTGGTAAGATTTTTCAATATTAATATTATAGTTATTATATTTTCTTTTTTAGAACTTACTAAAAAACTTACTCATGGCAATAGTGCCAGGATTCACACAGAAACAGGAAATGTGGACAAAAGAGGAATATTGGGTCAAGGTTTATACCTTGCTCGGGATAGATATTGTCGACACAATCTTCGAAATGAACGAAGAATTATCTAATCGATGTAATTTAAACTGCAATGAATGCAGATTCGATATATTGCGTGATATTATAAAACGTATGTTTATTTAATAAATTTTGTTGTTTAAGACTTTTTATTTACTTTTTTATTTCAGTTATTTATTTATGTTAACACTTTTTAATTAAATTTTTTATAAATAAGGAATAAGTAAATAAATACAATAAAATTTCTTTCTTTGATTTTAATAATAATGTTGTAAATTGCATGCAAAACAAATGCATTACGGATGCAAACATTACAAAGAAAATATGAATAAATTTATTATGTACAAAATAATAGATATCATATATATAATAAACATATCTCTGGAGGAGCAACTAGAATTGTAATAAATTGTAAGTAATACGTTAGGTTTTATATGATTTGATGGAATTAATTCATACTTTTCCTAAATTCGCCTTCCTTGCTTTTTTCCTCTTCATTTCACCCTTATTTTCATGTTTTTTGTATGTTTTTCCTCTATTTTGTCTTATTTTCAAAATCTTTTTCTTTATGTACTAACTAATAAAACAAAATTATAAAACAAATTTCCAAAACATTTATTTAGTAACATTTTGTTCATCTTCTTTATTCACCTTTCACATCTTTCTTGCAATTTTCCGAAAGACAAAGGATTCCTGATAACATGTATGATAATTATGATTATTTATTAATTATACCTGAATTTTCATCAGCAATAATTTTACAACTATGCATTTCAGTTAATGCTACAGCTTTCGCATTTAAACTGATATCAAAGAGAAGTTGATCTTTTATTTCTTGTACCGTATACGATTTATTTCTTGTAATGGATTCCTTCACATTTTTTATATAAGTTTGATTGTATAGGGACACTGCTTTTGTTTCTGTAATATTCCCATATTACTCGTGAATTTATTCAACAAGAATGTTGCATTGTCACAAGTATCCGTATTAAATTGCAAAACGGTTTCATCTTCATTTTTCCTATCCATAATTAATGAGTCAAGTATTTGAGCCTGTATTAATCCCATTAAGCCTTCTGATATTTTAAGCTCTAGTTCCCATCTCTTGTGAATGATCTCTTCATTTGAAACCTTTTGTAAATGCTGTGCCCATTCTTTTAATTTGTATCTTTTATTGATTTGTTTCTTGTTATTTTCCGACATGTTTTCAAGTATTTCTTGTAATTGAGAGTACATACCTTTCTTGTATTTTCCAAATTCTTGGAATATCATCATAATTTGATGGTGCTGCATTATTAATTGTACCATACAATTTCAGATTTTCCTATAATAATAAATTAAATATTGTTATAATAATGATTATAATTACTGCAGCTTGCTTGTTGAAAGTATCTGCAACAGCTTTTCTCCATACTTTTCCCGTATATTCTTGCGACATTGTAAAAAATGAATTTTTTTTCAAGTTCTTAATTTATAGTGATATTTTTGTAATCTATTGGTTGTTGCAATACATGTGCAACATATATGCAAATATAACAAAGCAATGATTAAGTATATTTAATGTTAAACATATAAATTTTAAAATACTTGTAAATTTTGTTAAATATGTTTTGTAAAAAAATTTTAGTTTTTGCAATAAAAGTTGTTACGTTTGTGGTATTTTAAAATAGCTTAACTGTAAACACTTTTAGTTAAATTTCATTTTTACAAAAATTAATTATGGGAATTACTTTATCTATACAAAGAATAAAAAAGGTTCAAACAATGGATACCGGTACCCAAACAGAGAATGTAGAAGAAATATCCGACATTACGATATTGCAACCAGAAATCATGTCGCCTATTATTGATCCATATAAGGAAGATAATGAAACAAACATGGTAAATTTACATTAAATATTTAAATATATTATTTATTTTTTTAAGAATGTAAAGAAAATGAAGCAAACAATTATGGATCACATGAATGACAGAACCAGTTTTTATAGTACCATACCAAAGAAGATTAATGGAACTTTATTACCTCCAATACTGTCAATGAGCGAAAACAGTTTGGAAACGGATTATTATAATTATCTGACCCATTGTAAAATTAGCAGATTATTCAAATTAGAAAAACATTGGGATTTAAGTGCATGGGTGTCAGAATCAAATCAAGTTTCAAATAAAGAAATGTTAATCTGTCGCTGGCAACTTGAACAACAAATATCAGATGGATTAGTTGCACTTTTAAAAGCACAATTGTTAGACGCATTATGCATAAAAAGAATAAAATCGATTGAAACGCTACCATTTAACGAAGAGACGTGTAGTAACATCAACTGGTTACTGGATACATTGATGGATCACATGGAGATTCCGCGAACAACCAAGGCTCAAGAGTTATTTAATAAGGATATGGCTCACAAACACGATCGAGAAAAAATTCAGTTGAACAGTAAACTATGAAAACAAGAAAAATAGATGAGCTCAGTTCAATCAGTTATGCGCTAGGTTATCAATCTTTGTGTCGGATTGCAAAATCGTCGCCTCCAGTATGCAACACAAAAATATCCGATGAACACATGATGTATTCAAAGAAGAAGAGAGAGAAGGAAGATTTGGTTATGAGATTTTTATTGTTGAATATTCTTAAATAAATGTATTAAAAATTTATTATTTGTTTATAATTTTGTTTTTACAATATATGTTTTAATTTGTAAATAGAAAGTAAAGTTCATAGAAAATAATAAAATGATATAGTATAAGTTAAACATTTAATTAATAAATTAATACCAAGTCAAATAAAAAGTTTTTAATAGTTTAAAAATGTATTTTTCAATACAAATGCATTACGAATGCAAGTATACAAAGAAACATGTAAGTAAATATTTTAATAAAGTCTTTTTTTTTATATCTATAGTATATAAGGCTTTATATTGTTTTTGTTGTAATTTTATAATCATGTTTTATATAAATAAACACAAAATGATTAACCATATACATTCAATAAATGCATACATACATACACACACACAAATAATTTATTAGAGTCATATAACTGTTTTATATGATATTTCATCAAGTATATAGTGTTTTTATCCATTTATTATATGGTGATTAGTATGGTTTCTGATGAATATAAGTATAGTTATTATTATATTGTTTTATACACACACATACATACCAATAAGTATGTAATAAACCATATAAATTCATAAAATACATACATACATACCAACATATATAAATTCAAATACACACACACACAAATACATATGTAATAAACCATATAAATTCATTTAATACACACCAATTCATATGTATTAAACCATTTATACATTTATCAAATACATACACGCACACAAAATTCATTCAAAAATCAATAAACTTTGTTAACTTTGTTTATTATAAAGTTTTTATGAGTAGTTTATTATTCTTGGTGTGCTTCATCATTGATTGTTTCTAGTGTTTGTATAAAAAAGAACAATTATAAACTTTTCATTATATCATGTTTTATTAAATGTTATTGTACCATATAAGTATGTATTAAAATTATTTCCAAATATTATTTACTGAAAAATATTTTACAAGTTAAAATATATTACGTTGCGACTTTATAACGACTTTTCACGATTTTTGATGACGCACTTGTAATTTATATTACGTTGCAGTATTTTAAAATCCTATATATATCACAGTGATTTTCATTATTTCTTTCTAAATTTATAAACAATGAATCAAACGACAATGAACAATTTATTGATATCAGTGAATTCGACATCGATGGAAATGCGACATTTGCATCAGAAACAAATCAATGGGATCAGACTTGATGTCGCCTGTCAATAGTGAAGCTTCAACAGTTATTTTGGAACAAGATTTAACTGATGAAAGCAGCGATGAAGAAGAAATGGATGTGCAATCACCTCAAGTGGATTCGACAACATCATCCCCATCATACTTATTAGGAATCAGTATTCGATTATGAGCGCCTGGCAACGAAAGCCAGCTCTAACGTAAACTTATTATTATTAAAATTTATTTTATTAAATTTATTTTTACAGGACAGTTTACGATACACAACCAGATTTTCCGGCAATCCACAACAATCATGTCAATAATTCATTCCCGAAAGTCAACACACTGTATGATAATGCTTTGTTAACATGTAAATTGGACAATACATGTACCAGAACAAATCAGTATTTGCCAGATGAAGAAAATCCATATATCGTGAATACCTCAACAGATAATTGGGCTCTTCATACGAATCATCAGCTTTCAAATACAATCACGATAATCATTTGGCAAGAACAAATGCTCAAAATCGAAACGGAACACAGTTGTCACCAGAAGATACGGTGGAAGCCAAAGAAAACATGATGTACTTGCACAAATTAATAACCGATATGGAGGCAGGAGTGCAAGCTATGCACCAATGGCAGCTCATCATCAATTCAATGCGCCACTGGCACCACGCGAACAATTCCCTCTTCCTGCAGGAATGCGAAATTTGGAAAGGACTGTCAAAACAGCTTTTACAATGTAATCTTTCTCCGAAACCAGCTTGCCTCAATCTTTTCAGAACAATTAACAAAGATGGTGCCGGAAGATGTTCGAAAATCATTATCGAACCATCATGAATCGGACATCAGTGCAATCGAAACCCAAAGATTAATGCACGATATCGAACCTATTTGAAGACTCACAAAAAAGAATGGTTGTGATTTATGTAATTGTTTTTTATTCCGGATAAATAAATGTATTAAAACTTGTTTCTTTGTTTTTCTTGTAGTAATATAAAAAGAAATTAAATAAATTTATAATAAAGTCATTTGTTAGGTTATAAATAAATTTGATTAAACAAACTTTACTAAAACATGTAAGACATTAGAAATATGTATAAATAAAATATAAGTATTTTTCAATACAAATGCAGTACAAATGCAAGCAAACAAAGGAAATAGAGTATTGTTTTTTATATGTTAATTCATCTATTTTAGTTTTTTTATTCATTTGTTATAGTTTTATATTGTTATATCATGATAACTATAGAGTTTTATAAGGTATCTATATATTTGTTTTATAGAGCATTTTGATCATCTATAATGGTTTGTATTGTATCAAACTGGTTTAGTATTGATTTATATCATGTTTGTATGATTTATATGTCATCTATTGAAATAGTTGAGTTTTGTATGTACATACGCATACCAATTTACATAAAAGAAACCATTATAAATTCATTAAATACACACATAGACATAATTCACATGTAAACCATATAAATTAATTAAATAACACACATAGTTACCAATTTACATGCAAGAAACCGTATAAATTCTTTAAATACAACACACAAACACACTAATTCATATGTAATAAACAATATAAATTGGTTAAATACCACACAACGCATAAACAATACACCATATAAATTCGTTTAATACACCATAAAATTTACATGAAATAAACCATAATAAATTTATTAAATAACACACACATACAAACACATCAGTGCATATGTATTAAACCATATAAATTCATTAAATACACACGTAGTTACCAATTCACATGTAATTAACCATATTAAATTATTTAATAATAATAACAACAATAATAATAATAATAATAATAATAATAATAATAATAATAATTAAATAATAATAATAATAATAATAATAATAATACTAATAATATAATAATAATATATAATAATAATATAATAATATAATAATAATAATAATAATATAATGATAATAATAATAATAATATATAATAATAATATAATAGTAATAATAA
>JACMZG010001863.1:16389417-16404834 GCA_018340805.1 Microvelia longipes | reverse complement strand
CATACATATATGAGTCATACTTTTTGTCGAAAATTTTTCTAAGTCAGAACAAAGACCCCCCTGCGGTTACAAATAGGTCATAGATGATGAGTCATACATATATGAGTCATACTTTTTGTCGAAAATTTTTCTAAGTCAGAACAAAGACCCCCCTGCGGTTACAAAATAGGTCATAGATGATGAGTCATAATATATGAGTCATACTTTTTGTCGAAAATTTTTCTAAGTCAGAACAAAAGACCCCCCTGCGGTTTACAAATATAGGTCATAGATGATGAGTCATACATATATGAGTCATACTTTTTGTCGAAAATTTTTTAAGTCAGAACAAACCCCCCCTTGCGGTTACAAATAGGTCATAGATGATGAGTCATACATATATGAGTCATACTTTTTATCGAAAATTTCTAAGTTTTTCTCATAGAATATAAGTCCAAGTCAGAACAAACCCCCCTGCGGTTACAAATATAGGTCATAGATGAGTCATACATATATGATCATACTTTTGTCGAAAATTTTTCTAAGTCAGAACAAAGACCCCCCTGCGTTACGAAAATAGGTCATATTGATGAGTCATACATATATGAGTCATACTTTTTGTCAAAAATTTTTCTAAGTCAGAACAAAGACCCCCCCTGCGGTTACAAATATAGGTCATAGATGATGAGTCATACATATATGAGTCATACTTTTTGTCGAAATTTTTCTAAGTCAGAACAAAGACCCCCTGCGGTTACAAAAATATAGGTCATAGATGATGAGTCATACATATATGAGTCATACTTTTTTGTCGAAAATTTTTCTAAGTCAGAACAAAGACCCCCTGCGGTTACAAATATAGGTCATAGATGATGAGTCATACATATATGAGTCATACTTTTTGTCGAAAATTTTTCTAAGTCAGAACAAAGACCCCCCTGCGGTTACAAATATAGGTCATAGATGATGAGTCATACATATATGAGTCATACTTTTTGTCGAAAATTTTTTCTAAGTCAGAACAAAGACCCCCCTGCGGTTACAAATATAGGTCATAGATGATGAGTCATACATATATGAGTATACTTTTTGTCGAAAATTTTTCTAAGTCAGAACAAAGACCCCCCCTGCGGTTACAAATATAGGTCATAGATGATGAGTCATACATATATGAGTCATACTTTTTGTCGAAAATTTTTCTAAGTCAGAACAAAGACCCCCCCTGCGGTTAAAATATAGGTCATAGATGATGAGTCATACATATATGAGTCATACTTTTTATCGAAAATTTTTTCTAAGTCAGAACAAAGACCCCCTGCGGTTACAAAATAGGTCATAATGATGAGTCATACATATATGAGTCATACTTTTTGTCGAAAATTTTTCTAAGTCAGAACAAAGACCCCCTGCGGTTACAAAAATAGGTCATAGATGATGAGTCATACATATATGAGTCATACTTTTGTCGAAAATTTTTCTAAGTCAGAACAAAGACCCCCTGCGGTTACAAAATAGGTCATAGATGATGAGTCATACATATATGAGTCATACTTTTTGTCGAAAATTTTTCTAAGTCAGAACAAAGACCCCCCCTGCGGTTACAAATATAGGTCATAGATGATGAGTCATACATATATGAGTCATACTTTTTTGTCGAAAATTTTTCTAAGTCAGAACAAAGACCCCCCCTGCGGTTACAATATAGGTCATAGATGATGAGTCATACATATATGAGTCATACTTTTTTGTCGAAATTTTTCTAAGTCAGAACAAAGACCCCCTTGCGGTTACAAATATAGGTCATAGATGATGAGTCATACATATATGAGTCATACTTTTTGTCGAAATTTTTCTAAGTCAGAACAAAGACCCCCCCTGCGGTTACAAATATAGGTCATAGATGATGAGTCATACATATGAGTCATACTTTTTTGTCGAAAATTTTTCTAAGTCAGAACAAAGACCCCCCTTGCGGTTACAAATATAGTCATAGATGATGAGTCATACATATATGAGTCATACTTTTTGTCGAAAATTTTTCTAAGTCAGAACAAAGACCCCCTTGCGGTTACCTACATATATGAGTCATACTCGAGTCAGACAAGACCCCCCTGCGGTTACAAAATAGGTCATAGATGATGAGTCATACATATATGAGTCATACTTTTTGTCGAAAATTTTTCTAAGTCAGAAAAAGACCCCCCTGCGGTTACAAAATAGGTCATAGATGATGAGTCATACATATATGAGTCATACTTTTTTCCGAAAATTTTTCTAAGTCAGAACAAAGACCCCCCTGCGGTTACAAATATAGGTCATAGATGATGAGTCATACATATATGAGTCATACTTTTTGTCGAAAATTTTTCTAAGTCAGAACAAAGACCCCCCCTGCGGTTACAAATATAGGTCATAGATGATGAGTCATACATATTGAGTCATACTTTTTGTCGAAAATTTTTCTAAGTCAGAACAAAGACCCCCCTGCGGTTACAAAATAGGTCATAGATGATGAGTCATACATATATGAGTCATACTTTTTTATCGAAATTTTTCTAAGTCAGAACAAAGACCCCCCTGCGGTTACAAAATAGGTCATAGATGATGAGTCATACATATGAGTTTTTTTATCGAAAATTTTTCTAAGTCAGAACAAAGACCCCCCTGCGGTTACAAATATAGGTCATAGATGATGAGTCATACATATTGAGTCATATCGAAAATTTTCTAAGTCAGAACAAAGACCCCCCCTGCGGTTACAAATATAGGTCATAGATGATGAGTCATACATATATGAGTCATACTTTTTGTCGAAAATTTTTCTAAGTCAGAACAAGACCCCCCTGCGGTTACAAAATAGGTCATAGATGATGAGTCATACATATATGAGTCATACTTTTTTGTCGAAAATTTTTCTAAGTCAGAACAAAGACCCCCTGCGGTTACAAAATAGGTCATAGATGATGAGTCATACATATATGAGTCATACTTTTTGTCGAAAATTTTTCTAAGTCAGAACAAAGACCCCCCCCTTGCGGTAGGTCATAGATGATGAGTCATACATATATGAGTCATAGAAATTTTCTAAGTCAGAACAAAGACCCCCTGCGGTTACAAAATAGGTCATAGATGAGTCACTTTTTTCGAAATTTTTCTAAGTCAGAACAAACCCCCCCTTGCGGTTACAAATATGGTCATAGATGATGAGTCATACATATATGAGTCATACTTTTTGTCGAAAAATTTTTCTAAGTCAGAACAAAGACCCCCCTGCGGTTACAAATATAGGTCATAGATGATGAGTCATACTCATATTTTTGTCGAAAATTTTTCTAAGTCAGAACAAAGACCCCCCTGCGGTTACAAAATAGGTCATAGATGATGAGTCATACATATATGAGTCATACTTTTTTGTCGAAAATTTTTCTAAGTCAGAACAAAGACCCCCCTGCGGTTAAAAATAGGTCATAGATGATGAGTCACATATATGAGTCATACTTTTTTCAAAATTTTTCTAAGTCAGAACAAAGACCCCCTGCGGTTACAAATAGGTCATAGATGATGTCATACATATATGAGTCATACTTTTTGTCGAAAATTTTTCTAAGTCAGAACAAAGACCCCCCTGCGGTTACAAATATAGGTCATAGATGATGAGTCATACATATATGAGTCATACTTTTTGTCGAAAATTTTTCTAAGTCAGAACAAAGACCCCCCTGCGGTTACAAAATAGGTCATAGATGATGAGTCATACATATATGAGTCATACTTTTTGTCGAAAATTTTTCTAAGTCAGAACAAAGACCCCCCTGCGGTTACAAATATAGGTCATAGATGATGAGTCATACATATATGAGTCATACTTTTTTGTCGAAAATTTTTCTAAGTCAGAACAAAGACCCCCCCCTGCGGTTACAAAATAGGTCATAGATGATGAGTCATACATATATGAGTCATACTTTTTGTCGAAAATTTTTCTAAGTCAGAACAAAGACCCCCCCTGCGGTTACAAAATATAGGTCATAGATGATGAGTCATACATATATGAGTCATACTTTTTGTCGAAAATTTTCTAAGTCAGAACAAAGACCCCCCCTGCGGTTACAATATAGGTCATAGATGATGAGTCATACATATATGAGTCATACTTTTTGTCGAAAATTTTTCTAAGTCAGAACAAAGACCCCCCCCTGCGGTTACAAATATAGGTCATAGATGATGAGTCATACATATATGAGTCATACTTTTTGTCGAAAATTTTTCTAAGTCAGAACAAAGACCCCCCTGCGGTTACAAATATAGGTCATAGATGATGAGTCATACATATATGAGTCATACTTTTTGTCGAAAATTTTTCTAAGTCAGAACAAAGACCCCCCTGCGGTTACAAATATAGGTCATAGATGATGAGTCATACATATATGAGTCATACTTTTTGTCGAAAATTTTTCTAAGTCAGAACAAAGACCCCCCCTGCGGTTACAAATAATAGGTCATAGATGATGAGTCATACATATATGAGTCATACTTTTTGTCGAAAATTTTTCTAAGTCAGAACAAAGACCCCCCTGCGGTTACAAAATAGGTCATAGATGATGAGTCATACATATATGAGTCATACTTTTTGTCGAAAATTTTTCTAAGTCAGAACAAAGACCCCCCCTGCGGTTACAAATATAGTCATAGATGATGAGTCATACATATATGAGTCATACTTTTTGTCGAAAATTTTTCTAAGTCAGAACAAAGACCCCCCTGCGGTTACAAATATAGGTCATAGATGATGAGTCATACATATATGAGTCATACTTTTTGTCGAAAATTTTTCTAAGTCAGAACAAAGACCCCCCTGCGGTTACAAATATAGGTCATAGATGATGAGTCATACATATATGAGTCATACTTTTTGTCGAAAATTTTTCTAAGTCAGAACAAAGACCCCCCCTGCGGTTACAAATATAGGTCATAGATGATGAGTCATACATATATGAGTCATACTTTTTGTCGAAAATTTTTCTAAGTCAGAACAAAGACCCCCCCTGCGGTTACAAATATAGGTCAGATGATGAGTCATACATATATGAGTCATACTTTTTTGTCGAAAATTTTTCTAAGTCAGAACAAAGACCCCCCTGCGGTTACAAAATATAGGTCATAGATGATGAGTCATACATATATGAGTCATACTTTTTGTCGAAAATTTTTCTAAGTCAGAACAAAGACCCCCCTGCGGTTACAAAATAGGTCATAGATGATGAGTCATACATATATGAGTCATACTTTTTGTCGAAAATTTTTCTAAGTCAGAACAAGACCCCCCTGCGGTTACAAATATAGGTCATAGATGATGAGTCATACATATATGAGTCATACTTTTTATCAAAATTTTTCTAAGTCAGAACAAAGACCCCCCCCGTGAGTCATAGTAAGTACCCCCCTTGCGGTTACAAATAGGTCATGATGATGAGTCATACATATATGAGTCATACTTTTTGTCGAAAATTTTTCTAAGTCAGAACAAAGACCCCCCTGCGGTTACAAAATAGGTCATAGATGATGAGTCATACATATATGAGTCATACTTTTTATCAAAATTTTTCTAAGTCAGAACAAAGACCCCCCCTGCGGTTAAAAATAGGTCATAGATGATGAGTCATACATATATGAGTCATACTTTTTGTCGAAATTTTTCTAAGTCAGAACAAAGACCCCCCTTGCGGTTACAAAAATAGGTCATAGATGATGAGTCATACATATATGAGTCATACTTTTTGTCGAAAATTTTTCTAAGTCAGAACAAAGACCCCCTGCGGTTAAAATATAGGTCATAGATGATGAGTCATACATATATGAGTCATACTTTTTGTCGAAAATTTTTCTAAGTCAGAACAAAGACCCCCCTGCGGTTACAAAATATAGGTCATAGATGATGAGTCATACATATATGAGTCATACTTTTGTCAAATTTTTTAAGTCAGAACAAAGACCCCCCTGCGGCCATGAGATGAGTAAGTCAGAACAAAGACCCCGCGGTTATATAGTCATAGATGATGAGTCACATATATGAGTCATACTTTTTGTCGAAAATTTTCTAAGTCAGAACAAAAGACCCCCGGTTACAAAATAGGTCATAGATGATGAGTCATACATATATGAGTCATACTTTTTGTCGAAAATTTTTCTAAGTCAGAACAAAGCCCCCCTGCGGTTACAAATATAGGTCATAGATGATGAGTCATACATATATGAGTCATACTTTTTGTCGAAAATTTTTCTAAGTCAGAACAAAGACCCCCCTGCGGTTACAAAATAGGTCATAGATGATGAGTCATACATATATGAGTCATACTTTTTGTCGAAATTTTTCTAAGTCAGAACAAAGACCCCCCTGCGGTTACAAAATAGGTCATAGATGATGAGTCATACATATATGAGTCATACTTTTTGTCGAAAATTTTTCTAAGTCAGAACAAAGACCCCCCTGCGGTTACAAATATAGGTCATAGATGATGAGTCATACATATATGAGTCATACTTTTTGTCGAAAATTTTTCTAAGTCAGAACAAAGACCCCCCTGCGGTTACAAATATAGGTCATAGATGATGAGTCATACATATATGAGTCATACTTTTTGTCGAAAATTTTTCTAAGTCAGAACAAAACCCCCCTGCGGTTACAAATATAGGTCATAGATGATGAGTCATACATATATGAGTCATACTTTTTGTCGAAAATTTTTCTAAGTCAGAACAAAGACCCCCCCTGCGGTTACAAAATAGGTCATAGATGATGAGTCATACATATGAGTCATACTTTTTGTCGAAAATTTTTCTAAGTCAGAACAAAGACCCCCCCTGCGGTTACAAAATAGGTCATAGATGATGAGTCATACTATATGAGTCATACTTTTTGTCGAAAATTTTTCTAAGTCAGAACAAAGACCCCCCCTGCGGTTACAAATATAGGTCATAGATGATGAGTCATACATATATGAGTCATACTTTTTGTCGAAAATTTTTCTAAGTCAGAACAAAGACCCCCCCTGCGGTTACAAATATAGGTCATAGATGATGAGTCATACATATATGAGTCATACTTTTTGTCGAAAATTTTTCTAAGTCAGAACAAAGACCCCCCTGCGGTTACAAATATAGGTCATAGATGATGAGTCATACATATATGAGTCATACTTTTTGTCGAAAATTTTTCTAAGTCAGAACAAAGACCCCCCTGCGGTTACAAAATAGGTCATAGATGATGAGTCATACATATATGAGTCATACTTTTTGTCGAAAATTTTTCTAAGTCAGAACAAAGACCCCCCCTGCGGTTACAAAATAGGTCATAGATGATGAGTCATACATATATGAGTCATACTTTTTTGTCGAAAATTTTTCTAAGTCAGAACAAAGACCCCCCCTGCGGTTACAAAATAGGTCATAGATGATGAGTCATACATATATGAGTCATACTTTTTGTCGAAAATTTTTCTAAGTCAGAACAAAGACCCCCCTGCGGTTACAAATATAGGTCATAGATGATGAGTCATACATATATGAGTCATACTTTTTGTCGAAAATTTTTCTAAGTCAGAACAAAGACCCCCCCCTGCGGTTACAAAATAGGTCATAGATGATGAGTCATACATATATGAGTCATACTTTTTGTCGAAAATTTTTCTAAGTCAGAACAAAGACCCCCCCTGCGGTTACAAATATAGGTCATAGATGATGAGTCATACATATATGAGTCATACTTTTTGTCGAAAATTTTTCTAAGTCAGAACAAAGACCCCCCTGCGGTTACAAAATAGGTCATAGATGATGAGTCATACATATATGAGTCATACTTTTTATCGAAAATTTTTCTAAGTCAGAACAAAGACCCCCCTGCGGTTACAAAAATAGGTCATAGATGATGAGTCATACATATATGAGTCATACTTTTTGTCGAAAATTTTTCTAAGTCAGAACAAAGACCCCCCCCTGCGGTTACAAAAATAGGTCATAGATGATGAGTCATACATATATGAGTCATACTTTTTTATCGAAAATTTTTCTAAGTCAGAACAAAGATTACAAAAGTAGGTCATAGATGATGAGTCATACTTTTTGTCAAAAATTTTTCAGTCAGAACAAAGTTTTTGTTTTTAAGTTTTGTTTTAAGTTTTAATTTTTGTTTTAATTTCAAATTTTTAAGTTTTTGTTTTAATTTTTTTAATTTTTGTTTAATTTCAAAATTTTAATTTTTGTTTTAATTTCAAATTTTTAAGTTTTTGTTTTAATTTCAATTTTTTTTTTTGTTTTAATTTCAATTTTTTTTTGTTTTAATTTCAAATTTTTTTTTTGTTTGTTTTAATTTTTTAAATTTTTAAGTTTTTGTTTAATTTCAAATTTTTAAGTTTTTGTTTTAATTTCAAATTTTTAATTTTTGTTTTAATTTCAAATTTTTAAGTTTTTGTTTTAATTTCAAATTTTTAATTTTTGTTTTAATTTCAAATTTTTAAGTTTTTGTTTTAATTTCAAATTTTTAATTTTTGTTTTAATTTCAATTTCTTAAGTTTTTTTTAATTTCTTTCTTTTAAGTTCTTGTTTTAATTTCAAATTTTTAATTTTTGTTTAATTTCAAATCTTTTTTTTTTTTAAACTTTTTTTTTAAACTTTTTTTTTTTTTTTTAATTTTTAAATTTTTTAAAATTCTTTTTTTTGATCTTGGTGACCTGAAATTTTATCGGATCAAATCAAATTTGGTTTTATTAGATGTGTGATAACGAGACACACAATGTTCTGTAATTACAATTTTAGTAGGTTAAGTATGTAAAAGGTTATTAAAGATTTAAAATTTAAATTTAAAAAATTTTAAAATGTACATCTTCGAAATTGCTACCATTGTGTGCGGAATGAAAAACTGACTATACATTGCCTAAAGTACTAGGGTCTAGCAACGCTTATTTTCTGATATTTTTCTATATTTGCGCACCGCACCATAACCCCCCCCTAGCCGCCGAAGGAAAGGCGCTACAAAAATAAAAGTGAATGTATTTTACGCAGAATTTAATTCTAAGAACAACTGTCGACTCAGATTTTCGATTTTCGTTTCGGGCTTTTCTCAAATTGACTTTGAAGTTTCAACAAAGACCTACAGGCCACATTTTTGAAAATTTGTAACTTGTATGTAATTTCAATAAAAAATTTTCAACTTATATAGCATTTTAATAACTTCAATGTAATTTCAATAAGATTTTAATAACTTACATGTAATTTTTGTAAATTTTTAATAACTTGTATGTAATTTCATTAAAATTTTAATAACTTACATGTAATTTTATAAATTTTTAAATAATTTCAGTGTAATTTCAATAAAAGTTTAATAACTTACATGCAATTTTTATAAATTTTTAATAACTTGTATGTAATTTTTAATAAGGTTCTATAATTTCAATAAAATTTATACAACTTTTATGTAATTTATATAGCATTTTAAAACTTCAATGTAATTTCAATAACTTGTATACAAATTTAAATGATTTCAATAAAATTTTAATAACTTACATGCAATGTTTGTAAATTTTTAATAACATGTATATAATTTTAAATAATTTCAGTGTAATTTCAATCAAATTTTTAACAACTTCTATCTAATTCCGAAAAAACGTTTGACGTGTTCTACAACTTTGTAAAATATTTCCTTGACATGTAGTAAGTTTTATAAGATTTTTTTTTTTTTTTTTCTATTATTATTGTGTATTTATTGAGTTTAATAAAAGTATTGTATATTCTATTGATAATTATGTGTATTTGCTTTTTATGTAAATCATTGAAATTGATGTATGTGTTTTAATAAAATTGATAAATTTATGTAGAATTTTCAATACGTTGTTTCTCATTTCAATATAAATTGCATGTATAATTGTATGAAATTGTTGTATAATTTTGAACATGCTATTATTTTATTGAAATTTCATTATATTTGTATCACAAAAATTTATACAACTTAATAAAAAGAAAAATAAACTATTTATTTAACATATGTATGTGTATATCCTATGAAAATTTATACAACACTTGTGAAAATAATGTTTCTTTTAGTGAAATTTCATAAAGCAATTAAATATTCTATTGAAAGTACAATAAAACTTTGTATAAATTTTTTTTTTTTTTGAGAATATTTAAGTGACTTATAATTTGCTGAGGCAATTTTAGTTATTATTATTATTATTATTATTAATTATTATTATTATTATTATTATTATTATTATTATTATTATTATTATTATATTATTTATTATTATTATTATTATTATTATTATTATTATTATTATTATTATTATTATTATTATTATATTATTATTATTATTATTATTATTATTATTATTATTACTATTATTATTATTATTATTATTATTATTATTATTTATTACATTATTATTATTATTATTATTATTATTATTATTATATTATTATATTTATTATTATTATTATTATTATTGTGGACTCTTATCTCTGTGCACATGTATTTTTTCAACAACCTTTACTAAATATTTTCAATAATTTCATTAGTTTTACAACTTGTATGTAAATTTAAAGTAATTATCAAATATTTTACCAACTACTTTTCATAAATTTTAATTGACTTATATGTAATTATTGTAACATTTTATCAACTCGTATGTACTTTTTCATGACTTGTAACTATTTCTTAAATATTTCATCAATATCTATGTAATTTTCATAGATGTTTAATAATATTCATGTAATTTTTACAACATTTTAACAATTTGTATCAATCCTATCATATTTCTACAAATTCAATACAAATTTAAATAACTTGTATTTAAATTACTTGTATATAATTTTAAAAATATTTCCTTAACATGTATGTAATTTATGACATTGTGGTAACTTTTTTTTTTTTTTTTTTGTTAAATTTACATGACATTATTGTTATTGATACAACTATTGTTAAATTTTACATTACTTGTATGTAATTTTTGAGACATTTTCATGAATTCAATGTAATTTTTTTTTTATATATATTTTCAATGACAACCATGTAATTTACATGACATGTATACAACTTATAAAATATTACTGTGATATTCATGTAATTTATAAAAACTTTACACAATATTGTTACACTTTTTATTAAATTTACATGATACTGTTACAAATTTTAATAAATTTACACGACATTTATGTAATTTATAAAATATGTCATTGATTTGTAATAACCTCTATGATGTAATTATCGGATGAATACTATGTACACTAGATATATAACTAAACATTCGATAAGATGAAACAAAGCGAATAAACACTCAATTTTAAGTAAAGGATACTTGTTATTGAACATAACATTGTCGAAAACCATTCATGAAAACTTTGTATAATCTATGTAAATATAAATCTTTTATAAGTATATTGATCAAGTATATTGATTCTATTAATGTATGTATGGCGTGTAATAAATAGATTTTTTTTTTTTTTTAAAGAAATGAATTATGTATATAGAAAATGGTTGATGTATTACTTATGAAATTTATGTATTAAATCATTTAGATAGATTCTATATAAATCAGAACACAATAGATACTATAAAAATACACACAAAACCCTACTATTTTCAATAGATGACATATAAATCAGTACAAAACATAGATATAAATCAATACTAAACCAGTTTGATACATACAAAACTATTCAATTGATACCATAAAAATCAGTACAAATCATTATAGATGATCAAAACACACTCTATAAAACAAAATATAAAAGATACCGTATAAAACTCTATAGTTGTCATGATATAACAATGGAAAACCATAACAAATGAATAAAAAACAAACAAAAATAGATGAATTACCATATAAAAAACAATACTCTATTTCCTTTGTTTGCTTGCATTTGTACTGCATTTGTATTGAAAAATACTTATATTTTATTTATACATATTTCTAATGCCTTACATGTTTTAGTAAAGTTTGTTTAATCAAATTTATAACCTATCAAATGACTTTATTATAAAATAATTTATTTAATTTCTTTTTATATTACTACAAGAAAAACAAAGAAACAAGTTTTAATACATTTATTTATCTGGAATAAAAAACAATAACATAAAAACAATTACATAAATCACAACCATTCTTTTTTGTGAGTCTTCAAATATGTATCGATATCGTGCATTAATCTTTGAGTTTCGATTGCACTGATGTCTGATTCATGGTGGCTCGATAATGATTTTCGAACATCTTCCGGCACCATCTTTGTTAATTGCTCCATTAGATTGAGGCAAGCTGGTTTTGGAGATAGATTGGATTGTAAAGCTGTTTTGACAGTACTTTCCAAATTTCGCATTCCTGCTGGAAGAGGGAATTGCTCGCGATGGTGCCAATGTGTCGCATGGAATTTATTATAAGCTGCCATTCATGCATAGCTTGCACTCCTGCCTCCATATCAGTTATTAATTTGTGCAAATACATCATGTTTTCTTTGGCTTCTCTTGAATCTTCTGCTGACAACTGTGTTCCGTTTCGATTTTGCGCATTTGTTCTTGCCAAATGATTATCGTGATTGTGTTTGAAAGCTGATGATCTCGTATGAAGAGCCCAATTATCTGTTGAGGTATTCACGATATATTTGATTTTCTTCATCTGACATATCACCGATTTGTTCCTGGTACATGTATTGTCCAATTTACATGTGAGGAGAGCATTATCATACAGCTTGTTCACTTTCGGGAATGAATTATTGACATGATTGTTGTGGATTGATGGAAAATCTGGTTGTGTATCGTAAACTGTCCTGTAAAATAAATATTAATAAAATAAATTTTAATAATAATAAGTTTACGTTAATGCTGGCTTTCTTTGCCAGGCGCTCATAATCGAATATTGATTCCTCAATAGATATGATGGGGATGATGTGGTTGAGTCCACTTGAGGCGACTGTATTGATGATGTAACCATTTCTTCATCACTGCTTTCATCAGTTAAATCTTGTTCCAAAATAACTGTTGAAGCTTCGCTATTGACAGGCGACATCAAGTCCGGTTCCCATTGATTTGTTTCCGATGCAAATGTCGCATTTTCCACCGATATCAATAAATTGTTCATTGTTGTTTGATTGGATTGTTGATTCATTGCTATTAAATTTAGAAAGAAATAATGAAAATCCACTGTGATATATATAGGATTTTAAAATACTGCAACGTAATATAAATTACAAGTGCGTCATCAAAAATTGTGAAAAGTCGTTATAAAGTCGCAACGTAATATATTTTAACATGTAAATAATATTTTGGAAATAATTTGGATACATACCTATATGGTACAATAACATTTAATAAAACATGATATAATGAAAAGTTTATAATTGTTCTTTTTTATACAAACACTAGAAACAATCAATGAAGAAGCACACCAAGAATAATCCACTCATAAAAACCTTATAATAATAAACACAAGTTAACAAAATGTATTGAATTTTGAATGAATTTTGTGTGTGTGTATGTATTTAATAAATCTATATATGTTTTAATACATATGAATTGGTGTGTGTATGTATGTATTTGTTGAATTTATATGGTTTATTAAATGCTTATTGGTATGTATGTGTGTGTATGTATAAAACAATATAATATAACTATACTTATATTCATCAGAGACCATACAAATCACCATATAATAAATGGATAAAAACACTATATACTAGATGAAATATCATATAAAACAGTTACAAGAATCTATTAAATTATTTGTGTGTGTATGTATGTATGTAAGCATTTATTGAATGTATATGGTTTATCATTTTTTTTTATTGATGTGTGCGTATATATTTATATAAAACATGATTATAACATTACAACAGAAACAATATAAAGCCCTATACACTATAGTTAAAAAAACAAGACTTTATTAAAATATTTACTTACATGTTCTTTGTATACTTGCATTCGTAATGCATTTGTATTGAAAAATATATATTTTTATACTATTAACAAACTTTTTATGCGACTTGGTATTTATTTATTAATAAAATTTATAACCTATACTATATCATTTTATTATTTTCTATGAACTTTACTTTCTATTACAAGTTAAAACATATATTTAAAAACAAAACTATAAAAAAAATAATAAATTTTAAATACATTTATTTAAGAATATTCAACAGTAAAAATCTCATAATCAAATCTTCCTTCTCTCTTTTTCTTCTTCTTGAATATATCGTATGTTCATCGGATATTTTCGTGTTGCATACTGGAGGAGACGCTTTTGTAATCCGACACAAAGATTGATAACCTAGCGCATAGCTCATTGAACTGAGCTCATCTGGTTTTCTTGTTTTCATCAGTTTGCTGTTCAACTGAATTTTTTTCTCGATCATGTTTGTGAGCCATATCCTTATTATATAACTCTTGAGCCTTGGTTGTTCGCGGAATCTCCATGTGTCCATCAATGTATCCAGTAACCAGTTGATGTTACTACACGTCTCTTCGCTAAATGGTAGCGTTTCATTCGATTTTATTCTTTTCATACAAATAGCGTCTAACAATTGTGCTTTTAAAAGCGCAACTAATCCATCTGATATTTGTTGTTCAAGTTCCCAGCGACATATTAATATTTCTTTATTTGAAACTTGATTTGATTCTGATACCCATGCATTTAAATCCCAATGTTTTTCTAATTTGGATAATCTGCTAATCTTACAATGGGTCAGATAATTATAATAATCCGTTTCCAAACTGTTTTCGCTCATTGTCAGTATTGGAGGTAATATAGTTCCATTAATCTTCTTTGGTATAGTACTATAAAAACTGCTTCTGTCATTCATGTGATCCATAATTGCCTGCTTCATTTTATTTACATTCTTAAAAAAGTAATGATAATAATCATTAAATATGAAATGTAAATTTACCATGTTTGTTTCATTATCTTCCTTATATGATCAATAATCGGCGACGTGATTTCTGGTTGCAATATCGTAATTTCGGTTATTTCTTCTACATTCTCTGTTTGGGTACCGATATCCATTGTTTGTATCTTTTTTATTCTTTGTATGGATAAAGTAATTCCCATAATTTATTTTGTAAAAAATGAAATTTAACTAAAAGTGTTTACAGTTAAGCTATTTTAAATACCACAACGTAACAACTTTTATTACAAAAACTAAAATTTATTTTACAAACCTATTTAACAAATTTACAAGTATTTTAAAAATTTATATGTTTAACATTAAATATACTTAATCATTGCTTTGTTATACTTGCATATATGTTGCACATGTATTGCAACAACCAATAGATTACAAAATATCAATATAAATTAAACAACTTGAAAATAAAATTCATTTTTTACAATGCCTCAAGAATATACAGAAAAAGAATGGAAAAATTTGTTGCGAATACTTACAACAAGCAAGCTGCAGTAATTC
>JACMZG010001863.1:16328476-16388376 GCA_018340805.1 Microvelia longipes | reverse complement strand
CACAGATGCTATCCCAATACTGAATGACGTGGAGTTTTGCCTGCAGGATTTTCTCCCCTGAGCCGTTACCTCTCTCATTAAACAACCTGGGTATTCTATCCTCCGACAATATAACCATGTTGACCAAGCTTACTGTGGACATCCGATCTACATAGGCGCAATGCTCACAGAACTCCTCATCTCAAACCATTCATATACCCGGCCTCCTAGTAGTTGGATTACAGACGCACACCACTACGTCCGGCCGAAAATAATTGAAATTTTTTAACAAAAATATATATTCTTTAAAATTTTACAAGATTTCCGAATTTCTTTTCGTTTATTTTCTAGATATTTTGCTTTAACTTAATAATTCTTTACATGAAACTCACTGATAATATGGAAATTTAGTAATAATTGTCGAAAAAAAAATTTGCATCTACTGGGATTCGAACCCCCTACATTGAAATGTTTCAAATTTTTTCTATTAATTTCAATATTTCGATTTTATTTTGATTTTATTTCCATGTATTTCGATGTATTTCGAAATAATATGAACTAGTAAAATAATAAAAGGTACGAGTCTGGTCATATTGATGAGGCTGCCAACACTGCTCTATTCACAGATGCTATCCCAATACTGAATGACGTGGAGAGTTTTGCCTGCAGGATTTCTCCCCTGAGCCGTTACCTCTCTCATTAAACAACCTGGGTATTCTATCCTCCGACAATATAACCATGTTGACGCCAAGCTTACTGTGGACATCCGATCTACATAGGCGCAATGCTCACAGAACTCCTCATCTCAAACCATTCATATACCCGGCCTCCTAGTAGTTGGATTACAGACGCACACCACTACGTCCGGCCGAAAATAATTGAAAATTTTTAACAAAAATATATATTCTTTAAAATTTTACAAGATTTCCGAATTTCTTTTCGTTTATTTTCTAGATATTTTGCTTTAACTTAATAATTCTTTACATGAAACTCACTGATAATATGGAAATTTAGTAATAATTGTCGAAAAAAAAATTTGCATCTACTGGGATTCGAACCCCCTACATTGAAATGTTTCAAATTTTTTCTATTAATTTCAATATTTCGATTTTATTTTGATTTTATTTCCATGTATTTCGATGTATTTCGAAATAATATGAACTAGTAAAATAATAAAAAGGTACGAGTCTGGTCATATTGATGAGGCTGCCAACACTGCTCTATTCACAGATGCTATCCCAATACTGAATGACGTGGAGAGTTTTGCCTGCAGGATTTCTCCCTGAGCCGTTACCTCTCTCATTAAACAACCTGGGTATTCTATCCTCCGACAATATAACCATGTTGACGCCAAGCTTACTGTGGACATCCGATCTACATAGGCGCAATGCTCACAGAACTCCTCATCTCAAACCATTCATATACCCGGCCTCCTAGTAGTTGGATTACAGACGCACACCACTACGTCCGGCCGAAAATAATTGAAAATTTTTAACAAAAATATATATTCTTTAAAATTTTACAAGATTTCCGAATTTCTTTTCGTTTATTTTCTAGATATTTTGCTTTAACTTAATAATTCTTTACATGAAACTCACTGATAATATGGAAATTTAGTAATAATTGTCGAAAAAAAAATTTGCATCTACTGGGATTCGAACCCCCTACATTGAAATGTTTCAAATTTTTTCTATTAATTTCAATATTTCGATTTTATTTTGATTTTATTTCCATGTATTTCGATGTATTTCGAAATAATATGAACTAGTAAAATAATAAAAAGGTACGAGTCTGGTCATATTGATGAGGCTGCCAACACTGCTCTATTCACAGATGCTATCCCAATACTGAATGACGTGGAGAGTTTTGCCTGCAGGATTTCTCCCCTGAGCCGTTACCTCTCTCATTAAACAACCTGGGTATTCTATCCTCCGACAATATAACCATGTTGACGCCAAGCTTACTGTGGACATCCGATCTACATAGGCGCAATGCTCACAGAACTCCTCATCTCAAACCATTCATATACCCGGCCTCCTAGTAGTTGGATTACAGACGCACACCACTACGTCCGGCCGAAAATAATTGAAAATTTTTAACAAAAATATATATTCTTTAAAATTTTACAAGATTTCCGAATTTCTTTTCGTTTATTTTCTAGATATTTTGCTTTAACTTAATAATTCTTTACATGAAACTCACTGATAATATGGAAATTTAGTAATAATTGTCGAAAAAAAATTTGCATCTACTGGGATTCGAACCCCCTACATTGAAATGTTTCAAATTTTTTCTATTAATTTCAATATTTCGATTTTATTTTGATTTTATTTCCATGTATTTCGATGTATTTCGAAATAATATGAACTAGTAAAATAATAAAAAGGTACGAGTCTGGTCATATTGATGAGGCTGCCAACACTGCTCTATTCACAGATGCTATCCCAATACTGAATGACGTGGAGAGTTTTGCCTGCAGGATTTCTCCCCTGAGCCGTTACCTCTCTCATTAAACAACCTGGGTATTCTATCCTCCGACAATATAACCATGTTGACGCCAAGCTTACTGTGGACATCCGATCTACATAGGCGCAATGCTCACAGAACTCCTCATCTCAAACCATTCATATACCCGGCCTCCTAGTAGTTGGATTACAGACGCACACCACTACGTCCGGCCGAAAATAATTGAAAATTTTTAACAAAAATATATATTCTTTAAAATTTTACAAGATTTCCGAATTTCTTTTCGTTTATTTTCTAGATATTTTGCTTTAACTTAATAATTCTTTACATGAAACTCACTGATAATATGGAAATTTAGTAATAATTGTCGAAAAAAAAATTTGCATCTACTGGGATTCGAACCCCCTACATTGAAATGTTTCAAATTTTTTCTATTAATTTCAATATTTCGATTTTATTTTGATTTTATTTCCATGTATTTCGATGTATTTCGAAATAATATGAACTAGTAAAATAATAAAAAGGTACGAGTCTGGTCATATTGATGAGGCTGCCAACACTGCTCTATTCACAGATGCTATCCCAATACTGAATGACGTGGAGAGTTTTGCCTGCAGGATTTCTCCCCTGAGCCGTTACCTCTCTCATTAAACAACCTGGGTATTCTATCCTCCGACAATATAACCATGTTGACGCCAAGCTTACTGTGGACATCCGATCTACATAGGCGCAATGCTCACAGAACTCCTCATCTCAAACCATTCATATACCCGGCCTCCTAGTAGTTGGATTACAGACGCACACCACTACGTCCGGCCGAAAATAATTGAAAATTTTTAACAAAATATATATTCTTTAAAATTTTACAAGATTTCCGAATTTCTTTTCGTTTATTTTCTAGATATTTTGCTTTAACTTAATAATTCTTTACATGAAACTCACTGATAATATGGAAATTTAGTAATAATTGTCGAAAAAAAAATTTGCATCTACTGGGATTCGAACCCCTACATTGAAATGTTTCAAATTTTTTCTATTAATTTCAATATTTCGATTTTATTTTGATTTTATTTCCATGTATTTCGATGTATTTCGAAATAATATGAACTAGTAAAATAATAAAAAGGTACGAGTCTGGTCATATTGATGAGGCTGCCAACACTGCTCTATTCACAGATGCTATCCCAATACTGAATGACGTGGAGAGTTTTGCCTGCAGGATTTCTCCCCTGAGCCGTTACCTCTCTCATTAAAAACCTGGGTATTCTATCCTCCGACAATATAACCATGTTGACGCCAAGCTTACTGTGGACATCCGATCTACATAGGCGCAATGCTCACAGAACTCCTCATCTCAAACCATTCATATACCCGGCCTCCTAGTAGTTGGATTACAGACGCACACCACTACGTCCGCCGAAAATAATTGAAAATTTTTAACAAAAATATATATTCTTTAAAATTTTACAAGATTTCCGAATTTCTTTTCGTTTATTTTCTAGATATTTTGCTTTAACTTAATAATTCTTTACATGAAACTCACTGATAATATGGAAATTTAGTAATAATTGTCGAAAAAAAAATTTGCATCTACTGGGATTCGAACCCCCTACATTGAAATGTTTCAAATTTTTTCTATTAATTTCAATATTTCGATTTTATTTTGATTTTATTTCCATGTATTTCGATGTATTTCGAAATAATATGAACTAGTAAAATAATAAAAAGGTACGAGTCTGGTCATATTGATGAGGCTGCCAACACTGCTCTATTCACAGATGCTATCCCAATACTGAATGACGTGGAGAGTTTTGCCTGCAGGATTTCTCCCCTGAGCCGTTACCTCTCTCATTAAACAACCTGGGTATTCTATCCTCCGACAATATAACCATGTTGACGCCAAGCTTACTGTGGACATCCGATCTACATAGGCGCAATGCTCACAGAACTCCTCATCTCAAACCATTCATATACCCGGCCTCCTAGTAGTTGGATTACAGACGCACACCACTACGTCCGGCCGAAAATAATTGAAAATTTTTAACAAAAATATATATTCTTTAAAATTTTACAAGATTTCCGAATTTCTTTTCGTTTATTTTCTAGATATTTTGCTTTAACTTAATAATTCTTTACATGAAACTCACTGATAATATGGAAATTTAGTAATAATTGTCGAAAAAAAAATTTGCATCTACTGGGATTCGAACCCCCTACATTGAAATGTTTCAAATTTTTTCTATTAATTTCAATATTTCGATTTTATTTTGATTTTATTTCCATGTATTTCGATGTATTTCGAAATAATATGAACTAGTAAAATAATAAAAAGGTACGAGTCTGGTCATATTGATGAGGCTGCCAACACTGCTCTATTCACAGATGCTATCCCAATACTGAATGACGTGGAGAGTTTTGCCTGCAGGATTTCTCCCCTGAGCCGTTACCTCTCTCATTAAACAACCTGGGTATTCTATCCTCCGACAATATAACCATGTTGACGCCAAGCTTACTGTGGACATCCGATCTACATAGGCGCAATGCTCACAGAACTCCTCATCTCAAACCATTCATATACCCGGCCTCCTAGTAGTTGGATTACAGACGCACACCACTACGTCCGGCCGAAAATAATTGAAAATTTTTAACAAAAATATATTCTTTAAAATTTTACAAGATTTCCGAATTTCTTTTCGTTTATTTTCTAGATATTTTGCTTTAACTTAATAATTCTTTACATGAAACTCACTGATAATATGGAAATTTAGTAATAATTGTCGAAAAAAAAATTTGCATCTACTGGGATTCGAACCCCCTACATTGAAATGTTTCAAATTTTTTCTATTAATTTCAATATTTCGATTTTATTTTGATTTTATTTCCATGTATTTCGATGTATTTCGAAATAATATGAACTAGTAAAATAATAAAAAGGTACGAGTCTGGTCATATTGATGAGGCTGCCAACACTGCTCTATTCACAGATGCTATCCCAATACTGAATGACGTGGAGAGTTTTGCCTGCAGGATTTCTCCCCTGAGCCGTTACCTCTCTCATTAAACAACCTGGGTATTCTATCCTCCGACAATATAACCATGTTGACGCCAAGCTTACTGTGGACATCCGATCTACATAGGCGCAATGCTCACAGAACTCCTCATCTCAAACCATTCATATACCCGGCCTCCTAGTAGTTGGATTACAGACGCACACCACTACGTCCGGCCGAAAATAATTGAAAATTTTTAACAAAAATATTATTCTTTAAAATTTTACAAGATTTCCGAATTTCTTTTCGTTTATTTTCTAGATATTTTGCTTTAACTTAATAATTCTTTACATGAAACTCACTGATAATATGGAAATTTAGTAATAATTTGTCGAAAAAAAATTTGCATCTACTGGGATTCGAACCCCCTACATTGAAATGTTTCAAATTTTTTCTATTAATTTCAATATTTCGATTTTATTTTGATTTTATTTCCATGTATTTCGATGTATTTCGAAATAATATGAACTAGTAAAATAATAAAAAGGTACGAGTCTGGTCATATTGATGAGGCTGCCAACACTGCTCTATTCACAGATGCTATCCCAATACTGAATGACGTGGAGAGTTTTGCCTGCAGGATTTCTCCCCTGAGCCGTTACCTCTCTCATTAAACAACCTGGGTATTCTATCCTCCGACAATATAACCATGTTGACGCCAAGCTTACTGTGGACATCCGATCTACATAGGCGCAATGCTCACAGAACTCCTCATCTCAAACCATTCATATACCCGGCCTCCTAGTAGTTGGATTACAGACGCACACCACTACGTCCGGCCGAAAATAATTGAAAATTTTTAACAAAAATATATATTCTTTAAAATTTTACAAGATTTCCGAATTTCTTTTCGTTTATTTTCTAGATATTTTGCTTTAACTTAATAATTCTTTACATGAAACTCACTGATAATATGGAAATTTAGTAATAATTGTCGAAAAAAAATTTGCATCTACTGGGATTCGAACCCCCTACATTGAAATGTTTCAAATTTTTTCTATTAATTTCAATATTTCGATTTTATTTTGATTTTATTTCCATGTATTTCGATGTATTTCGAAATAATATGAACTAGTAAAATAATAAAAAGGTACGAGTCTGGTCATATTGATGAGGCTGCCAACACTGCTCTATTCACAGATGCTATCCCAATACTGAATGACGTGGAGAGTTTTGCCTGCAGGATTTCTCCCCTGAGCCGTTACCTCTCTCATTAAACAACCTGGGTATTCTATCCTCCGACAATATAACCATGTTGACGCCAAGCTTACTGTGGACATCCGATCTACATAGGCGCAATGCTCACAGAACTCCTCATCTCAAACCATTCATATACCCGGCCTCCTAGTAGTTGGATTACAGACGCACACCACTACGTCCGGCCGAAAATAATTGAAAATTTTTAACAAAAATATATATTCTTTAAAATTTTACAAGATTTCCGAATTTCTTTTCGTTTATTTTCTAGATATTTTGCTTTAACTTAATAATTCTTTACATGAAACTCACTGATAATATGGAAATTTAGTAATAATTGTCGAAAAAAAAATTTGCATCTACTGGGATTCGAACCCCCTACATTGAAATGTTTCAAATTTTTTCTATTAATTTCAATATTTCGATTTTATTTTGATTTTATTTCCATGTATTTCGATGTATTTCGAAATAATATGAACTAGTAAAATAATAAAAAGGTACGAGTCTGGTCATATTGATGAGGCTGCCAACACTGCTCTATTCACAGATGCTATCCCAATACTGAATGACGTGGAGAGTTTTGCCTGCAGGATTTCTCCCCTGAGCCGTTACCTCTCTCATTAAACAACCTGGGTATTCTATCCTCCGACAATATAACCATGTTGACGCCAAGCTTACTGTGGACATCCGATCTACATAGGCGCAATGCTCACAGAACTCCTCATCTCAAACCATTCATATACCCGGCCTCCTAGTAGTTGGATTACAGACGCACACCACTACGTCCGGCCGAAAATAATTGAAAATTTTTAACAAAAATATATATTCTTTAAAATTTTACAAGATTTCCGAATTTCTTTTCGTTTATTTTCTAGATATTTTGCTTTAACTTAATAATTCTTTACATGAAACTCACTGATAATATGGAAATTTAGTAATAATTGTCGAAAAAAAATTTGCATCTACTGGGATTCGAACCCCCTACATTGAAATGTTTCAAATTTTTTCTATTAATTTCAATATTTCGATTTTATTTTGATTTTATTTCCATGTATTTCGATGTATTTCGAAATAATATGAACTAGTAAAATAATAAAAAGGTACGAGTCTGGTCATATTGATGAGGCTGCCAACACTGCTCTATTCACAGATGCTATCCCAATACTGAATGACGTGGAGAGTTTTGCTGCAGGATTTCTCCCCTGAGCCGTTACCTCTCTCATTAAACAACCTGGGTATTCTATCCTCCGACAATATAACCATGTTGACGCCAAGCTTACTGTGGACATCCGATCTACATAGGCGCAATGCTCACAGAACTCCTCATCTCAAACCATTCATATACCCGGCCTCCTAGTAGTTGGATTACAGACGCACACCACTACGTCCGGCCGAAAATAATTGAAAATTTTTAACAAAAATATATTCTTTAAAATTTTACAAGATTTCCGAATTTCTTTTCGTTTATTTTCTAGATATTTTGCTTTAACTTAATAATTCTTTACATGAAACTCACTGATAATATGGAAATTTAGTAATAATTGTCGAAAAAAAAATTTGCATCTACTGGGATTCGAACCCCCTACATTGAAATGTTTCAAATTTTTTCTATTAATTTCAATATTTCGATTTTATTTTGATTTTATTTCCATGTATTTCGATGTATTTCGAAATAATATGAACTAGTAAAATAATAAAAAGGTACGAGTCTGGTCATATTGATGAGGCTGCCAACACTGCTCTATTCACAGATGCTATCCCAATACTGAATGACGTGGAGAGTTTTGCCTGCAGGATTTCTCCCCTGAGCCGTTACCTCTCTCATTAAACAACCTGGGTATTCTATCCTCCGACAATATAACCATGTTGACGCCAAGCTTACTGTGGACATCCGATCTACATAGGCGCAATGCTCACAGAACTCCTCATCTCAAACCATTCATATACCCGGCCTCCTAGTAGTTGGATTACAGACGCACACCACTACGTCCGGCCGAAAATAATTGAAAATTTTTAACAAAAATATATATTCTTTAAAATTTTACAAGATTTCCGAATTTCTTTTCGTTTATTTTCTAGATATTTTGCTTTAACTTAATAATTCTTTACATGAAACTCACTGATAATATGGAAATTTAGTAATAATTGTCGAAAAAAAAATTTGCATCTACTGGGATTCGAACCCCCTACATTGAAATGTTTCAAATTTTTCTATTAATTTCAATATTTCGATTTTATTTTGATTTTATTTCCATGTATTTCGATGTATTTCGAAATAATATGAACTAGTAAAATAATAAAAAGGTACGAGTCTGGTCATATTGATGAGGCTGCCAACACTGCTCTATTCACAGATGCTATCCCAATACTGAATGACGTGGAGAGTTTTGCCTGCAGGATTTCTCCCCTGAGCCGTTACCTCTCTCATTAAACAACCTGGGTATTCTATCCTCCGACAATATAACCATGTTGACGCCAAGCTTACTGTGGACATCCGATCTACATAGGCGCAATGCTCACAGAACTCCTCATCTCAAACCATTCATATACCCGGCCTCCTAGTAGTTGGATTACAGACGCACACCACTACGTCCGGCCGAAAATAATTGAAAATTTTTAACAAAAATATATATTCTTTAAAATTTTACAAGATTTCCGAATTTCTTTTCGTTTATTTTCTAGATATTTTGCTTTAACTTAATAATTCTTTACATGAAACTCACTGATAATATGGAAATTTAGTAATAATTGTCGAAAAAAAAATTTGCATCTACTGGGATTCGAACCCCCTACATTGAAATGTTTCAAATTTTTTCTATTAATTTCAATATTTCGATTTTATTTTGATTTTATTTCCATGTATTTCGATGTATTTCGAAATAATATGAACTAGTAAAATAATAAAAAGGTACGAGTCTGGTCATATTGATGAGGCTGCCAACACTGCTCTATTCACAGATGCTATCCCAATACTGAATGACGTGGAGAGTTTTGCCTGCAGGATTTCTCCCCTGAGCCGTTACCTCTCTCATTAAACAACCTGGGTATTCTATCCTCCGACAATATAACCATGTTGACGCCAAGCTTACTGTGGACATCCGATCTACATAGGCGCAATGCTCACAGAACTCCTCATCTCAAACCATTCATATACCCGGCCTCCTAGTAGTTGGATTACAGACGCACACCACTACGTCCGGCCGAAAAATAATTGAAAATTTTTAACAAAAATATATATTCTTTAAAATTTTACAAGATTTCCGAATTCTTTTCGTTTATTTTCTAGATATTTTGCTTTAACTTAATAATTCTTTACATGAAACTCACTGATAATATGGAAATTTAGTAATAATTGTCGAAAAAAAAATTTGCATCTACTGGGATTCGAACCCCCTACATTGAAATGTTTCAAATTTTTTCTATTAATTTCAATATTTCGATTTTATTTTGATTTTATTTCCATGTATTTCGATGTATTTCGAAATAATATGAACTAGTAAAATAATAAAAAGGTACGAGTCTGGTCATATTGATGAGGCTGCCAACACTGCTCTATTCACAGATGCTATCCCAATACTGAATGACGTGGAGAGTTTTGCCTGCAGGATTTCTCCCTGAGCCGTTACCTCTCTCATTAAACAACCTGGGTATTCTATCCTCCGACAATATAACCATGTTGACGCCAAGCTTACTGTGGACATCCGATCTACATAGGCGCAATGCTCACAGAACTCCTCATCTCAAACCATTCATATACCCGGCCTCCTAGTAGTTGGATTACAGACGCACACCACTACGTCCGGCCGAAAATAATTGAAAATTTTTAACAAAAATATATATTCTTTAAAATTTTACAAGATTTCCGAATTTCTTTTCGTTTATTTTCTAGATATTTTGCTTTAACTTAATAATCTTTACATGAAACTCACTGATAATATGGAAATTTAGTAATAATTGTCGAAAAAAAAATTTGCATCTACTGGGATTCGAACCCCCTACATTGAAATGTTTCAAATTTTTTCTATTAATTTCAATATTTCGATTTTATTTTGATTTTATTTCCATGTATTTCGATGTATTTCGAAATAATATGAACTAGTAAAATAATAAAAAGGTACGAGTCTGGTCATATTGATGAGGCTGCCAACACTGCTCTATTCACAGATGCTATCCCAATACTGAATGACGTGGAGAGTTTTGCCTGCAGGATTTCTCCCCTGAGCCGTTACCTCTCTCATTAAACAACCTGGGTATTCTATCCTCCGACAATATAACCATGTTGACGCCAAGCTTACTGTGGACATCCGATCTACATAGGCGCAATGCTCACAGAACTCCTCATCTCAAACCATTCATATACCCGGCCTCCTAGTAGTTGGATTACAGACGCACACCACTACGTCCGGCCGAAAATAATTGAAAATTTTTAACAAAAATATATATTCTTTAAAATTTTACAAGATTTCCGAATTTCTTTTCGTTTATTTTCTAGATATTTTGCTTTAACTTAATAATTCTTTACATGAAACTCACTGATAATATGGAAATTTAGTAATAATTGTCGAAAAAAAAATTTGCATCTACTGGGATTCGAACCCCCTACATTGAAATGTTTCAAATTTTTTCTATTAATTTCAATATTTCGATTTTATTTTGATTTTATTTCCATGTATTTCGATGTATTTCGAAATAATATGAACTAGTAAAATAATAAAAAGGTACGAGTCTGGTCATATTGATGAGGCTGCCAACACTGCTCTATTCACAGATGCTATCCCAATACTGAATGACGTGGAGAGTTTTGCCTGCAGGATTTCTCCCCTGAGCCGTTACCTCTCTCATTAAACAACCTGGGTATTCTATCCTCCGACAATATAACCATGTTGACGCCAAGCTTACTGTGGACATCCGATCTACATAGGCGCAATGCTCACAGAACTCCTCATCTCAAACCATTCATATACCCGGCCTCCTAGTAGTTGGATTACAGACGCACACCACTACGTCCGGCCGAAAATAATTGAAAATTTTTAACAAAAATATATATTCTTTAAAATTTTACAAGATTTCCGAATTTCTTTTCGTTTATTTTCTAGATATTTTGCTTTAACTTAATAATTCTTTACATGAAACTCACTGATAATATGGAAATTTAGTAATAATTGTCGAAAAAAAAATTTGCATCTACTGGGATTCGAACCCCCTACATTGAAATGTTTCAAATTTTTTCTATTAATTTCAATATTTCGATTTTATTTTGATTTTATTTCCATGTATTTCGATGTATTTCGAAATAATATGAACTAGTAAAATAATAAAAAGGTACGAGTCTGGTCATATTGATGAGGCTGCCAACACTGCTCTATTCACAGATGCTATCCCAATACTGAATGACGTGGAGAGTTTTGCCTGCAGGATTTCTCCCCTGAGCCGTTACCTCTCTCATTAAACAACCTGGGTATTCTATCCTCCGACAATATAACCATGTTGACGCCAAGCTTACTGTGGACATCCGATCTACATAGGCGCAATGCTCACAGAACTCCTCATCTCAAACCATTCATATACCCGGCCTCCTAGTAGTTGGATTACAGACGCACACCACTACGTCCGGCCGAAAATAATTGAAAATTTTTTAACAAAAATATATATTCTTTAAAATTTTACAAGATTTCCGAATTTCTTTTCGTTTATTTTCTAGATATTTTGCTTTAACTTAATAATTCTTTACATGAAACTCACTGATAATATGGAAATTTAGTAATAATTGTCGAAAAAAAAATTTGCATCTACTGGGATTCGAACCCCCTACATTGAAATGTTTCAAATTTTTTCTATTAATTTCAATATTTCGATTTTATTTTGATTTTATTTCCATGTATTTCGATGTATTTCGAAATAATATGAACTAGTAAAATAATAAAAAGGTACGAGTCTGGTCATATTGATGAGGCTGCCAACACTGCTCTATTCACACAGATGCTATCCAATACTGAATGACGTGGAGAGTTTTGCCTGCAGGATTTCTCCCCTGAGCCGTTACCTCTCTCATTAAACAACCTGGGTATTCTATCCTCCGACAATATACCAGTTGACGCCAAGCTTACTGTGGACATCCGATCTACATAGGCGCAATGCTCACAGAACTCTCATCTCAAACCATTCATATACCCGGGCCTCCTAGTAGTTGGATTACAGACGCAACGACCACTACGTCCGGCGAAAATAATTGGAAAATTTTTAACAAAAAAATATATATTCTTTTAAAATGTTTACCCAATACTTCATCAGAGCCCTAAATATCTAGAGCTAGATATTTTTGCTTTTAAGTAATATAAATATATTCTTAATTTTAGATTTGCATGACCCCTATTTATTATACCTGATGTTTCTTAAAATATTCTTAATTTTCTACCTAAATATAGGTCTTTTAAGACCCTTATTCTTTTAACCTGGACTTTTAAGGTCCTGTAAGAAAGACTAGGGCCACAAGGGGCCCATAACATGCTTGATCAGGGCCCTAAAGCAGTACAAAAGAGCCCTAGAGACTAAAAATAAAAAAAAATATTTTAAATATGACAGTTAAATGAATAAATAACTTAGGTTCTCCTTAAGTTATTTTACACTTTAATTTTATTGAATTAAAATTAAACAAATGAAATTAAGCTTGCTATAATTAGATAAGACTATAGTTAAAATTAGCCCCTCTACTTTGGGATGCATTTTAGGACCCCCCCCCCCCCCCTATTAGACAAACCTTCCTCGGGCCTTTTTTGCTCAGTCCACCAATGACATGGATTTCTTGTACAAACTCTTCAACTAAAATGGCTGATTCAATGTTAATGAATATTAGCCCAAAAACTCAAGACCTATAAGAGGAAGAACTGATAATGATATTAACAACACCAACTTCGTCTTTCCACCAATAAGTGGAAAGACTGATTATGAATTCTATCGCACACGGTGTTTTAAAATGGCGTCGATCATAAAAAATATTTGTACGATAAGAAGTGTTTCTAACCATGTTTTGAAGATTTCAGAATACTAAATGGTGTCAACCACACCTGTGGTTTGCATAGTTCTCTAGATAGGTATATGAATAGATTTGCACTTTTCTTTAGCTTAAACGGTAGTATTATATGCTACTATAATATTTAAGCCTATAGGTAGGGAAGTTTCATTTCATTATTGGCAGCTTGTTCTTCTAAAGTAAATAATAAATAAGAAAAAGTAGGAGGCAAAGCTATAGAAATTATTTCAAAATTAAGTTAAGGACAATTACTTATTTAGGATTGCCAGGAGGTTATTAAAGATGTAAAATGAACCCTTTTACTTTAATTAAAATCCGTGTCCTTTTGATTTATAAAAGGTCACAATAAACTGTTAAACAGTATCAAGTAAACTTTGTAATGTAAACGCGAAAGGAGTGTTATACAGGATCCAATATAAAGGAACACACTTTAAAGGGATAGGAGGGGATTGGTTTTGAATTCAACAACCGTACCTTTAAGGTACTGATAAGGTCAGGTTTAGTAAAGAAAAACTCTTATATACTAAGCCAGAAAACTTACACTGATATCAAACTTTTTTAAAGTCCAAATGCCAAAAAAGCCGCAAATGTTATGGTTATAAAAAACCTCTCGAGATCAGGAATAAAAACTTTATGTTGATAAAGGTTATCTTTTTCTCGAAAGAAACACTATGAATAAATGTAGCACATAGGATCAAGATATTGATTATACTACGCCTTTTATATTTTATTTTAAATACACTATATTTTTATTCTATACAAAATGCTAAACTAAATATTTACACTATGAAAGAGTTAATTCGATAAAAAACATTTAGGAAAAATTTATTATAATTAAAATTCAAATTAAAAATAAAAATCCAGTGAAAATTTTATTAATATTGAGTTTTCGGTTTTTATCAGTTACTTAGATCAATTGATCGACTCCGGAATAGTTAATAAGAATATAGGTAAAAACTAAAATACCTTAAATCAATCAAGGCCAGAATTAAAAGTCACAAAAGAGAAGAACAAAAAGGAACAACATTTTTACTTTTCCTTATTTATAATGTAGGTACATAGAAAAAAGTATTATGTTAGTGAAAAATCCGAAATCGGAATATCACCAGAATTATTAGTTTCAGGTCGTTCCATCCCACGGGATCCCTCTAGTCAGCACAGGGCTTTTCCTAAAGATAGAGGGTCACATTTTAGTTAATAAGCTACTATTAATGCATGTTAATTTGTTTTAGTTAATATTGGACAATTTATAAAATAAAATATTAAAAAAAGTGTTTTTGAGACCTCTTAACTGAGTTCCACATAGTTGTCTGTCAGTACGTATTCTCAGGGTAATCGCTGAGAAGAAAGCTAATGCAATAACTATCTCAGAACAAGCGAAGCGAGTCCGAAGTAGGGAGGATGAGCGTAGCGAAACCGATGTTGAAAATAAAAGTTCCAAGGTATGCCGTACCCAATTTTTTAATTTTTGTCGACAATAATATGTATCCAACATACTTCTCATACTGGTTAAAGTGACTAAGCAAGTTTGAGAAGTGAAATCACTCAGTGGTGATACTCCTAGGCGTGGTGAGTAAAAGTTTAATAATTTATTGTTTTTTATAGATTAAGCTTGAATTAAATTAGTGAAACAGAAGTTAGATAAATTTAATGTTTTAATAGTTGAGGGTACAACAGAAAATAAAATAATTTGCATTTTATAGAAGGCAATAAACACACAACTCCTAAGCAATAAACTAATTGGACGCAAAATAAAAATTAAATACAAAAACAGGAAAGGAGGGTTTGGTCCTATATTTCTGCAGTAATAATGTATACGAAAGGATAAAATAGTAAATGACATTTTAAGCGACGCGTTTACGTGTGTTGAAAGAGTAAAGATAGTGTCGCAGCTAGTATGGAAGGCATAATAAATGGGATAAGGTGAGCTGTAAAGGACTGAATAAAATATACATGAAATCCCAGGACCCGCACAACAGAGGAGAAAGGAAGGATAGAAGGATAAAGTAAGGAGGAAAAGAACATCTGTAGACAACCTTTCTCAACTCGATTTGATAAATTAATCACACGCGCAATTCATTCGTACGGAAGAATGATCACAAGCGTGAAAGATACGAAGTTACCGTAATATTTCAACAGTTTGACCGAGTAATAAATGAGTCAATTTAGCAAAACATCTCCAATTTAGATATCTCCACTTAATAAACACGTTAAATGTGCATTAATTCTATTTGATCTACATGATATAAAATAATGCGACAACACTTTTACTTTTAAACTTATAAATATGTGGTAAAATGAATAAGAGAAGAGTAAACACACTATTTTCTTTCAATGATTTTCGCACCCTTTACAAACAAAGTAAATATTTAAATAAATTAAACAAAAATAAAATTTTAGATAACTGAAATCAGAGTAAATTACATGTTTAGCATACTTTAATATGCTCTTTGAAACGATAATAGAGTAAATATTGACATTAGACTCTATCTCATGTCACTGAATAAAGAATATTTAAATATTTATAAAGCTTTTTAGGGTATTTGCCATTAAACTTACGAAAATAGTAATTCTATTCGCATTAAAATTACTTACGAGACTATAACTAAATAATATTGTGCGGTGATTATCTTAAAATTCTTTCTAAAAGAGATCTATGACAACACAAAAAGTTAAAAAAGCGAATAGAAACAATGAAAAGTATTTTTATAAGAAAAAAATTACAGTTACATATAGATTATTTAACCAATCAATTATTTTATTTTTTAATATTTTCTATCAAATTTTTAACATTTTCTTATTATACTTATTCAAGTCATAAAAGTATAAAATAAGTATTCCATGGCTGTATGGTCCTAGTGACCAATGCCACAAAAAAAATAAATATTATATAGATTATGCTTAACACATATCTATACATTAAGTTAGAGTGCTTTCCGTACTTTTGATGATTTGTTTATAATCATAATTAAAACAATTTGTCTTCATCTTACCCCTATTTATAGCGAAAGAATCTTAAGAGTGAATAGCTACTGAAAAAACACCGCCATAAAACATGCTAAATTTATATTAAATTTCTTCACACCCTAAAAATCTGATGCCGACATTAAATCAAATTTATCCTATATTTTAAAGATGATGCCTGTCTATATGTGTGTGTGGATGTGTGTCTGTGTCACGCATAACTTCCGCTGTGTCCATGCTAGAATGAAAACTTAGCACGAATATCGAACCTTAGGTCTAAACGTAATATAACCACGTTAAAATTTATGATTTAAACTAGTTTTTAGGTATTTTGTTTAAATTGTTAATTTGTGTTAGTATTTATGCTGTAGAACTGAGCTATTACGGAGCAACTATACGTAGAATAATACGTAATACTTAAACCTAAAGAATGAATCCGAAAAAAAATAATGAAATGGCTTTGGCAGCATGCTACCAAAAATGTAAAAAATAATGATCATTGTTTAAAATTTCACCTGTTAATAACGTAGTCTCTAAATCAAAGCAGATTTAATACGAACCTGAAACAAATGAAAAATACAAATTATTCACAGTTTTTTGCATCTTTTATATGCAAACGAGAGAAGAATCTTCGAAATTGACCAACCAGAGTGTTTATGAGTTTCTTGACTCACCAGTCAACATATTTCTACGCACGTGCTCAGCCCAAATCATATAGAATAACATGGTTTTCGACTTCACATATTTTTAGCGTGATCAAGAGTGTAACAAAGAAGAGCTTTTTTGCCGAATCATGCAGCGTCCCCGATCCCTTTTCCGCCACAAATTATTTACATTTAATTCAACATAAATCCACTCTTTGTCGGAATGAAAACAGGAAAACAATTTTTCACTTTCCTTGTCTATACCACAAAAATACAGAAAAAATAAGTTGCTCTCACTGAAAATTCGAAACGTGTTTTTTAACGAAATTGTCCGTTTTCAAATATTTACCAAACCTGGTATTTCCTATTCATTAACCAAATTGTCTTGCATAATGTGTATGAAAGATTTTTACTATCATACCTCCCACTTATTAAACTAAAAAGTTTAAACTTGGTATAGAATTCAATCTTTTAGTCTAGTTGTGCTTTCTGGAAGATATTTTATACCAAGTTATACTCAGTCATTTATGACCCCACTTTTTGTCAAGTCATTAAAAATGGGAAACCTGTTTGGACCAATTTGAAATTCAGCAAGAATATTGTCTATATAGTACCAACGAATATTCAAAGTTTCCAGAAATTATCAGCAATATTTAATTATTTATCGAAAGGAAAACTAATTAAATGTTCATCTCCGTATTTATCCATTTGAAAAGAAATTCGCCAAGGGATTATTTCTTTCTATAATTAGGAAGTACATAAAGTTTCATTTTATGAAGATGTTTTCGGATCACTAGCGTTAAACAACAAAGAGAGAGGTCAGTACGTAGATTTTTTACAATCAGAACCTCAGATTTTTTACTATCAGAACCTCAGATTTTTTACTATCAGAACCTCAGATTTTTTACAATCAGAACCTCAGATTTTTTACCATCTGAGGACGAGAAAAATGAGTCAAAAGTGGTAGGATGAGTAGAAAAGTCTATAGAGCGGGGTAAGGTTTCGAGGTACGTTGTACCTCGAGTTTTTTTTATAATTCTCTAATATCATCATAATTTAAGCATCAATACCAAAGTATAGTTTTCTTAAAATCATAAGTGTAAACTATTTGTTAACCACAAAAAAACACCACTAATGTCTACGGCATTAAACTTGATGGCATTAACTTGATGCATTTAATTTTGTATTTTTAAAATAATATATTTCTCTTTTAATTGTTTTATTATTTTAAATTTTACTTATCAATAAATTTTGTAAAAAAAAAAAACCTATCAGTTACTGTATAATAATAGAATCAATTTATTTACATTTTATTTTAAATTGATTTAAAAGTTAACATTCTTTTGAAGAACAGTTGATTATTTAAAATTAAATTTTAAATAAATACTGATTAGACCGAATTTAATTTAATGGTTTTCTTTTTATTGTACTTTTAAACAATAATATCAAGTTATTGTCTACTCATAAATTTAACAAATTGTACGATAGTTTGAATTTGTATAGATTTATTTTTTATCTGAAGATTTTTGGCAGTTTGATAGAATACTGTTATGACTTGTTTTGTTATTTACAATGTAGTTTGTCTAATGTTTTGTTCTTTCTCTTTTATAAATTAGTTGTTTGGCTTTGATTCTAATTGATGTTTTTTATCATTTGTTTTTTATGTTTTCGACAGTTTCTTTAATTTATTATGCAAGAAAAACTTTACATGTGTAATAAGGAGATGCATAAAACAAATAAATACTATGTTTTACGTTTTGCCAATAAAGAACTTGTTTAAAAAAACAATGTTTTACTTTTTATTATAAGCAATAAAACAAGCATACACTGATGTTTCACAGAACATAATTATTCCACGGTAATGTAGGAGCTTTTTGGTGGTGTCTATAATAATTAAAACACATACAAAGAGTACATCATAAGAGATTTTATCTGCTGAAGAGAACAGCATGAAAAATGTCAGTACATCATAACAGATGTTAATAACAGGATTAGTAAAGCATAAAAGGTGTTAGTAACAGTGACAGTAGCGATGATAGTAACAGAATTAGAACAACATATCAGATTTTAGTAACAATAATAGTTCACCATAACAGATTTTAGTAACAAGATTAGTACAGCATATAATAAGTTAGTAACATTTAAATTATAAGCGCTGGTGGATTTTATAGCATAAGGGTGTAAATTAAAGTCTTTCCACGAATAAAATTTATCCACAAGTTTTATATGTGGATAGACTTTTATTTACATCCGTAAGTTGGTAACAGTGACAGTAAAAATGTTAGTAACAGAATTACAACAGCAATATCAAATTTTAGTAACAATGATGATTCACCATAACATAGTACAGTATAACTTACAATAATAGCAGAGTTAGAAACAGCAAAATATAGGATTAGATCTACTAGTCGTAACTAGGGATTAACTGATATTTTGTACCTAATATAAACTATTCATAACTCTCTAGTTTGAAATAGACATGAATGTTGTGACAACTAATAACTTGAAACCAGAGTCAAGTCTGAAATTGAAAAGAACAAACTGTTCTTGCAAGGAACAGATATGAACGTTAACCTATACTTTAAGAATAAATAACTGCCTAGAATGAACGATACGGATATCGTTCATTCTAGGAAACCAGGAAGAGGGGAAGGATATAATTTTTAGTTATTATTAGTATTAATATTGTTATATAAAAATGTTCTTTCTGGTTTTGTTTCTTAAAAGTAACTTTGCATCTCATGTCATAAATGGCGGCTAAATCGAAAAGAGAAAAAATTGCTCAACTCATAAAAATAAAAGAAATTGTTATCTAATAAATGAGTTCAAATTATTTCTTTGGTTCAAGTATGTTTATAATAATTTATTAGGGTTAATTTAATTTTCTTTTGTAGTTTAATTTTAGCTGAATATCTTTTAGAAGTGTTTAATGTTGGTCTCAGGTCCCAGTTATTTGGACACGCGAAAACTTTTTTTTTTATTATATCGTCTTGGGAGATTTTAATAAAGAGCCGACAAAAGGCACAAGCAGATAATTTCTTGTCTGTTTTTTCTTATTCTCTTGTATTCTGTTATTGTGTCTGTATAAAAATATACGAATATAAACCTGGCGAAGATTCAAGGGGGAGTTTGAAAAAACTCAAGATGAGAATTCGTTTCAGACGATCCCGATTCTCCATTTCATTTTCATAAAAATTGTACATCGTTTCGTTCTTTTAATAATAACCCATTGTATACAGTAGCGCGTTACGATAAATCTAAATAATACGATATCTTAAGATAATTTATAAAAGAATTCCCGAGCAAAAACATTTCTGTAAAATTTACTAAACAATTTAAGGAAAACTTTTTTATAATCATTTTATGTAGCATGATTTTTATTATGATTTTTACTTTCTCGCCAAAATAGGCCGTTTAACTTGAGATCTTAATCCTTTCTTACTATCTTTATTGTTGTTTTTATCTGAACAAATATTGTGCTGATTATGGATCAGCTAAAACGGGTTAATCGAGAGTATGGCGAGCCAAATGTAATTTTCTTTATTATAATAACCAAAAAGTTATTATATTTAATACAAAAATAATTTTTCAAGTAACATATTTAAGTTTTAGGCCCGTATTCAAAAAAATTTCCTTAAATAAACCTAAAATTTTCAGTAATGCTGCTACCCTAACAATATACAATTTTCTCATAAAAAAGTTGGCAATACTTCCGTTTGCTAAATTATTAATAAAATTATAATAAATAAAAGTAATTTTGCCGAGCTTTTGATTGTTGTCCAAACATCTCTCTGTTTTTTGTAATTATTTATTCTGTTAAACATTAAAAAAGATAAAATTATATCGAAAGCTCAGCAAAATTAGTTTCATTTATTATTTTGTACCTATTCCTCCTCAAAAGCTTTAATAATTGTTTAGCTTCTAAATTACTAAATTTCTACAAAATGACACAAACCCTTTACAGCCCCGTTGCAAAATAGAATATGCTAACTTTAAAAAAATATCGTTAGACAATTTGTATCGGTACCTACGGACTATTAGTAATTTATAGTACAAGGTTGGAGAAATGTGAGTTAAAGGCACAAAACAAACAATTTTATTAGGTTAACCAAGCCAATAAATTTGTACTCGTAATTTTACTGAGTTTTATTCTTAAAAACGTTTCTATACTCTATCTTCAACACAATATAACACTATTAACCAATATATATATTTAGATTAAATTTTACACAAAACAAGCTATCAATAAATAAAGTCATAAATATTGTTAAAACAATATATTAATAAATTTTCTTAAAAGATTCTTATCTCAATTTTGAAAGCTATATTATTTATAATTAGTAATATTATTTATAAGAAATAATTAAATCCCTTTAAATTTTGATAAGATTTTATTTATTTAACTTTTTCACGAAAGTTACGTCGAAGAATATTAATTATACTTTGTAGCAATTTTCTCAAGTAGAGAAATTGGTTCGGAATAATATTTTCTTAATAGGATTTTGTAATATAAATGTAAATAAAACTTATCAAAGGAAACGAAGTTGCGTGCTGGAAAATAAAAATTGTTTATGATATTTTAAATAATACTATTAATTTTTGTTCACTTATTCATTCATATTATATTTCTAAATAGTTTGCTCGTAAATTGTCAATAAATAAGCCATACATGGTTATGCCTACTTTATCGTTTAGCTATGCAGTATTAAAATAAAGAACGTTTAATTGATTACTTATATACAAAATAATATAAAATTTATTGACTAAAGCTTAGCTTAACTGTACACTGTAGTACCTTACATAATAGTAAACTTATCTAAAGAATAATATAGTGTTCATAACCTATAGCTTAACTGTACAGTATAGTACCTAGAATTGATTACTTATACATCGTAATATAGTATTTATTGCCTATAGCTTACCTGTACAGTATAGTACTTAATATGGATTACTTATATAGAACATAACATAGTGTGAGTACTTAATATGGATTACTTATATAGAACATGGCATAGAGTGCATTACCTATAGCTTAACTGAACAGTATAGTACCTAGAATTGATTGCTTATATACATCTCAATATAGTATTTATTGCCTATAGCTTACCTGTACAGTATAGCACCTAGAATTGATTACTTATATGCAACATAATATAGTGTGCATTACCTATTGCTTAACTGTACAGTATATGTACCTAAAATTAAATATATATATATATATATATATATATATATATATATATATAATATATATATATATATAATATATATATATATATAAATAAATAAATAAATAAATATATATATATATATATATAATATATAATATATATATATATATATATATATATATATATATATATATATATATATATATATATATATATATATATATATATATATATATATATATATATATATATAGCGAGGAACAAAAATTGTATCTGCCGCTTAAATTTTGAACCATAATTAAAAAAAAACATAAATAAGAATTGGGAGCTTTTTTTATGTTTAGGGGACTTTTTAAGTAATATATTTAGCTTCAAGTTACTAATTTAGGAAAAATAGTAACTTTTAAAATGGAAAATGTACTGATTGATTTGTCCTTAAGCCAAAAAAAAGGTTTTTTTTACTCTTCGTGAATTGTTTCTAATGTCAATACTTAAGCTTCAATTTTGAGTTAAAATGCCCAATTTTTACACCAAAATAGTGGCATAGACAAAAATATGCAAGTAAAAAGTTTTAATTTTAAGAAGGTATGGAAATCTCTATGTATAATAATTATTTTAGAAGTTTGTCATTATAATTATGTATTTTTTTAATAAAGGAAATATTATAAAAAAAAGGTACTCATCCCAAGAACTACCCCCTCCCAAAAAAAAAAGAAAGTACACCTTCCAATTTGCGTTTTTCTACTTTTCTGCAAAATTCGAAGTTGCATGAGGCACACGAAGTTAACTACACTACTAAAAGAAGTTTCTTTTACAAAGAAACCCACTTCAAGTAAATTCACTTAAATTAAAGTACCCCAATTTTCATTATTTTATGTCAAATGGGTCAAATTTAAGAGGACAGAGAGACTTTTGGTTCACCCTATATACTTTAACTACACACTAAATATTAAACCCATAAAAACCAAAGCTTTAATAGTGAATACAGCATAATAAATGTACCTATATTATTATCGCAACCACATCAGATGAAAATTTTCATGCATAAATTTATTTCTATACATTCCGTTTATCGATCTTTTATGTCCTACAATATTAATATTATCTTTCTAGTTTTAATACGAAAAATAAAGCTTTGTTGCACATATATTCGGAACCATTTCATGCATTTAACGCCCTTTTGTAAATGAATTATTGATTTTAATGTAATATAACTACATGTGGAAATTTCTCTAATAAAGATCAAATAGTAAGATTTTCTTTGGAATTTCCAAAAAAATTATGAGGCGGGTATATATATATATATATGTTGTGTGTGTGTGTATGAATCAACCATTATAGGGGAAAATTAAACAAAATATAGATCAAAATACTCACATTCACCAAGAGGTTCTTCCTCAATAATCTTTAAATAGAATTTTAGTTTAAGGCCAAAGGAGTAACACTACGAAAGGGCAATAAAGATAATATATATATATATATATATATATATATATATATATATATATATATATATATATTATAATATATATATATATATATATATATATATATATATATATATAATATATATATATATATATATATATATATATATATATATATATATATTAGGGTGGATCGAAAAAACTTTTTTTTTAATTTTTAAAACGTAGTAGTGCGGAAAAGTTGTGCACTGGTCTAACAAACAAAAAAGTGCCCAAGAAATCAAAAATCGGTTAATATCTTCCGTTCGCGCATCGGCGGCAAAGTTTACAAAATTTAAAAAAAATCGATTTTTAAAAAAAAATTAAAAATACAAATTATTAAACTTCTAACGTGTAATAGTATTTTTCGTGTTGGTCAAAGGTAAAAGTAAACAAATATAATTAATTATTATAGTATATATAACATCTTTCGTTCGCGCATTGCGTAGGAAATAGGTAATTTGTACCGTTTTTATCATGCATTTTTCAGCCTTTCGCCCGTCACGAGGAGTTGTCTGCAAGAAGTTCTACCTATGCCCAACCCAACCAACCATCTAATGTAGGCATACTATGTGGTTTTAAAAGAAAATTTTTTAATTATTTTTTTAATTTATTTATTTAATGATTTATTTAAACTTTCGAAATTGAGACAAAAGTCTCCTCTTTTCATTCCGCCAACACTCAAACAATACAATTAATACATAAACAACATATCTTACAACAAAACTAATTTAAAGGTGTAATTAAACTAGTTAAATTAGTAAATGGATTTTCTTTTTAGAAATTTAGTTTAAAGAAAAGAAAAAGCTATTTTTTCATTCTAAAACAAATGACTTGAAGTCAGATTTTGTGGAACCGTCAGTCATTATAGATCTTAAAAAATAGAGTAGATTTTATAAATCCCTCTCTGTTTGTTAAGCCACATACTTTTGTTGAGGCTTCAGATACCAATTTTACATATCTCTCAACAACCTGTGTGTGGCATGGAAATGGCTATACGTTTGAAATCGTCGTTACGTCGTCATTATTAAAGGATTTAATATTATTCTTGAAATTTAATGTTGGTGTCAAGAAGTTTCGTACACCTTTGTTCTTTAAAGGTTCAGACTGTCTTGCCTTTAAAATTCTCCTTTAACCCAGCATTCGAATATCTTTTCTATCATCTTCGGTTATTACTTGCATCAAGTTTTCAGGGTGAGCGAAGTACGCGTTTCTCTTAATCACTGGGTCGACAACTTGAAGCAATTCTTTAGGTAAGTACCCCGTAGTTTGGATTATGCTGAAAACATGTTTACGGTCGTTCACTAAGTTGTGATTTTACTTTAAGTAAAGATCAGCAATATTTGCTTGACATATCTCACGCAATAAAAACAGGACATTGTTCAATTGATTTATCTTTTAATGATCCAGGTGCTAGGTCTCATTCAAGATTGTTGACGGCTACAAATGTAGTACTGAGGTTGTATGTAAGCTATGCCAGTCCATCGGAGCAATTAAAACAACTAGTTACGTTTATTTAACTAAGTTCGTAAATGCCGGTTTGGTTTAACATTTAAAAAAATCACAGCATAATAGACGGCCTTTAACACATTTTCAGCATAATTCAAACTACCTAAAAATTGCTTTAAATTGTCGACCCAGTGATTGAGAGAAACGCGTACTTCGCTCACCCTGAAAACTTGATGCAAGTAATAACCGAAGATGATAGAAAGATATTCGAATGCTGGGTTAAAGGAGAATTTAAAGGCAAGACAGTCTGAACCTTCAAAGAACAAAGGTGTACGCAACTTCTTGACACCAACATTAAATTTCAAGAATAATATTAAATCCTTTATTAATGACGACGATTCCAAACGTATAGCCATTTCCATGCCACACACAGGTTGTTGAGAGATATGTAAAATTGGTATCTGAAGCCTCAACAAAAGTATGTGGCTTAACAAACAGAGAGGGATTTATAAAATCTACTCTATTTTTTAAGATCTATAATGACTGACTGTTCCACAAAATCTGACTTCAAGTCATTTGTTTTAGAATAAAAATAGCTTTTTCTTTTCTTTAAACTAAATTTCTTAAAAGAAAATCCATTTACTAATTTAACTAGTTTAATTACACCTTTAAATTAGTTTAGTTGTAAGATATGTTGTATTATGTATTAATTGTATTGTTTGAGTGTTGGCGGAATAAAAGAAAAGACATTTGTCTCAATTTCGCTAGTTTAAATAAATTAATAAATATATATATATATATATTAAAAAATAATTAACATATTTTCTATAAAAATCACGTAGCATGCCTACATTGAATGGTTGGTTGGGTTGGGCATAGGTAGAACTTCTTGCAGACAACTCCTCGTGGATGGGCGAAAGGCTGAAAAATGCATGATAAAAACGGTACAAATTACCTATTTCCTACGCAATGCGCGAACGAAAGATGTTATATATATTATAATAATTAATTATATTTGTTTACTTTTACCTTTGACCTACACGAAAAATACTATTACACGTTAGAAGTTTAATAATTTGTATTTTTTATTTTTTTTTTAAAAAATCGATTTTTTTTCAAATTTTGTAAACTTTGCCGCCGATGCGCGAACGGAAGATATTAACCGATTTTCGATTTCTTGGGCTCTTTTTGTTTGTTAGACCAGTGCACAACTTTTCCGCACTATTACGTTTTAAAAATTAAAAAAAAAGTTTTTTCGATCCACCCATATATATATATATATATATATATATATATATATATATATATATATATATATATATATATATATATATAATAAATAAAATTTATAAAAAATACTCTTAAAACATTATGATTTTTTATCCTATTGTTAACATTAACCCAAGATAATGACTCAGCAAAAATTGTATAATTTGTATAAAAATAAACAACGTACAAATTTAAATTTTATTATTAATTGTATAACTTAAAACTTTTGAAATATGTTTTTTAGTGTAACTTTATTAATCATGCAAAGAAATCACAATTTAATTAAATATATTTTTAGTTTTAAACTTCATTATAACCAAAAGTGAAACTTTACCATGAAAGACGCGATGTTTTGGCGGAATCAGTTATCACGTAATCTCACTCGATCGACTAAACAAATGCGGTATACATATAATATTTGCCTCAAACTAGTTCCTAGGTCATAATGTTTTTAAAATTAGTAAAGTTTTTCTTTACGACGTGACAAATGAAAGCCGTAAAATACACTCGAAAATATCTTATCCTCAAAATAAATGAAGTAAAACAATTGGCATAAGTATCTTTCGTATGTTTAGCTCGTATAGAGAAAAATCCAATATGAAATCTGTCAATTTAAAACGAGAGTGCTATTACTTGCTTTAAGCCTCCACAATATGGTGTATAAAACGACAATCTCCAAAAAGGATAAATGGTTTGCCAATAATTGAAATATTTTGATTCATTTATTAATCCTATAAAGGGTTCATTTTTCTTTCTTCGGGGTAAAAAAATATCATATCTGAATAGAAAATCAAGTAAAGAAAAGAGAAGGGAAGAGAAGTGGCCTTATATTTCAATGACAAGCCAGTTCGAAATGATTAATAACAGAACTCAAACAACGATATCATCGCAAGAACAAACTCGAAATATTGCCGAGAAAATAAAAAGAGCAAAAAATAATTCCCAAATATCATTTATCTTCAAAACAAAGAGAACAGAGAAATGTAAATAACACTGTTGTTACATTAGTTTTTCCGAGCTTACATTACTGAAATTCCACAGCTACCAATTATTGCCAACCAAATCGCCTACTTAGCTTTGTTTCAAAATTTATATTAACAAAACGGGAGAAACAAAAATAATAAAATTAAAAAGTAAACATCATTATTTTCTAACTAAAATTAAAATTTTTGTTCATAAATTATAAAACTTAGATAAAGATAAGAATCATAAGATTATTATCTTTCATAATGAAAATTTTAAATATTTCTTTAAAATATTAGTTCAATTTTTTAATTATAAGAATAGAAGAACTTAGAACGTCATTAAAAAAGAACAATTTCACTAATTTTGCAATGTATTTTAGTAATAATTATGTTATAATTTAACAATGAAACATTTTTGTGACATAGTTATTAAATAATACGGAAATCTAATGAGTTCCAGAAAATTAGTTTTACTATATTTCATCCAATTATTATAATTAGATATTTTATATTCTTTATTAAACCCTTAAAGTATCAACCTAAAAAAAATGTGTTAAAATTTGTATTTTATGGACATATACAAGTTTTATCATTTAATACTACCTAGTTTTGCAAAAAATAAATAGTATACACAATGTAATTTGCGAGACTCATTTATAAAAAGAATTTTTTTAAGCAATTTTAAAAGTAAAAGACATAATAATATACAAGAAAAAATCAAAAAAAAAATATTTCTAGAAAAATAATAATTATGATGTTATAGAAGTAGAGAAAGATACTTTTAAAATTATCAAACCAATTTTTACAATTTAAATACTTTAAAATTAAGTTATAAATTTGGAAGCTATACTTATCAATTTTTGAATAATTTACAAGGTTCAATTTGATAAACAAACAATTCACAAGTTCAATTTGATAAACAACATTCACCTAAGTTAATTTTTTTAATGTAAAAAATTAAAATAATTATTTAGACGCTGCTTTGATTCTAAAGAAAACCATTTTCTTTTTGAAGCCTTCGCGTTTTCCTTTCGTTGACACAAAAGATTAAAAAATACATAAACAATTTTCCTTTTTCTTCGTATGAAGTCACTAAAAGAATATTAATGTTTTTGTATTTACGAATAAATTGGGAGCAATACTTGTATTAATTCATGGAAAAATAATTTGTGGCCCAAAAAACGCTAAAGTAATTTTTTTCAATTTAACAAGAACGGAAATAATTCAATAATGAATCATATTTTTTATCGTTTCACCTTTTCTTTTAAGTGTTATAGGATGTAAAATCAATTTAATACAAAACATAATTTTTATGAATGTAAATAATATACATCCGGCCACCTGTCTTTTATAATATGCTGAAACAGCAAATAATTCCTAAAGAAGTTTTGTCGACTAAGAAAGTAGTTTTAATTCATAGCGTCTGAGAGTATCAAATTTTCGAATGAACCTGTTACTAAGTATTAAATTACAGTAAAAAGGCAAAATTACTGAAATACTTATTCAGCATTATAATGCTTTCAGACAACCAATGAGTGCCAACCTTATAGGACCAATTTCATCACCCTAGTTATGATTTATTTTTTTTCAATTTAACCATAGCAGTAGCCCTGCTATGGCTCTTAATTTTCTAAAATGCAATGCTTTCACATAACATGTTTTTATCATTTTATTTTTGCATTTATTTAAAAGTATTTTTAATTTTTTAGTGTAATCTTCTTTTTATTTTTTTGTTAAAATTTTCTTTTTAAAAAATATTTATCCTTTAAGTATTGATTATTAAATACCAAATTTTTTTAAAGATCTTTTTGGTCCCAATAGATTACCGTATCTTTAAATTTTGACTCTGTGTAAACTCATTAAAACATCCTCTAATAGAGGGTTAATGTTGTAATGAAGTATAAGTCGTCTGCTCTTGCACATTGTTAGAGTTGTTTTAGTACTCAAAAGTTCTATATTATAACATAGGTTACTGTTAATTTGATTTTAATAATTGTCGAAACTATTCAGGTTACTTTTTTAATGATTTAAAATTCAATCAATAAGGCTTCTCTAGAAGCCTTATGGATTCAATCCCATCACGGGGATTGAAGTCATGGATTCAATCCCATCACGGGGATTGAAGTCATGGATTCAATCCCATCACGGGGATTGAAGTCATTCAATCCCATCACGGGATTGAAGTCATGGATTCAATCCAATCACGGGATTGAAGTCATGGATTCAATCCCATCACGGCCTCTGGGATTTTATGAGAGGATAATAAAATTCTGCGTATCATGTCCTTTAGAAGGGATGTAAAGCCGGTGGTCTCGAGCCTGTGTGTTGTCAGGTACTCGTTAAAGATCCCTTACCCTAAATGAAACTGGGTATAGGCAAAATTTAAGACCCTCATAGTAGTTTCATTATAATACTATAGTGTGTCTGCCTTGTAGTTTAAAGTGAATGGAGGTTTGGTTTAACAGCGAGGGCACGTGTTGTACCAAGTTTTCACTTGAATATAAGAGTCAGTGAAAATATGTATGATTGCTTGAAAAAAGCATGAGAGGAACCATAGACATCCAAGGCTCTTCTGTCTAGATTAGATGAAATATACCTACACTTGAAATTAAAAGGAGTAGAACACTATCTTAGGGAGCTAACAAAAAGGGCCCAACAACGTGGCCTAATTGCCTGGTAGTCACTACCCCCCCCCCCCATATTACTACTACTGTATCCAAAAAAAGACTATTTGCAATACATAAAATGAAATAAAATAAAAATAATCTACTACATCTCCAAAGCAAAACAGATACAAATTCAGGCATTAATATCATTGCATTTTTCACTTGGATTTTTATTACAAATACGCTCTCGTACAGGATAATTTAATCGGCCGAATAGTTTTAATACAAATATACTTACTCTGTCACAAATGTTGAGTAGAAGTAAAATTGATAGAGAATAAAAAATATAAACATAAATTATTTACAAAAGTAATTTTAAAATAAAAATATGTCCTGGTATACAAAAGATTGGGATACAAAGGTTAAAAAATTTTAACCCAAGTTAATTCGGAATAAACTGAAATATAATAAGAATATAACTACTAACGCTTAATATTGTCACCGTTTAACAATAACAGAAAATAATTAGAAAGGGAAAAACTGGAGAGACATAAATTTTACAAACGAAATATTTGTCATTTGCACGACTGCTGGTTTTACTTTTTGTAAAACAGATACAAGGAACAAACAACAGAAGTAGGAAATAAGGCTTAAACAAAACACCAGGAAATTTTCAGTATAAACCTTTAGTCCTTTTTCCAACCCCCTCTTCTTTAGGCCTGGTCATTTTTCCTTTTATTCTACCATTTTAAGAAACTATATTTGTTTGTGGAAAAGCACCAACCCTTTTTTTTCATCAAAAATATTTAGGTTTTTATTTTTGGTATATTTTAAGCCTTAAATGACTACCTTTTCTCTTTTTAAGGTTGGAGAGGATTTTTTACAATTCTTTTAGGCTTAAAACTGAACCACGTAAAAATACTTAAAAAAATATTGGCGTGCTAATTTAAGTACATTATAAATACTGAAACCTCGTCATTTTATTTCCCTTGTAAATTCGCTAAAAGTAGAAAAATGAGTACGGGATGCCTCAAAACTTTTTCTTACTGTTTTATACTCGTCACCTATCCACCTACTGATCACCCTCGATGCTCCTTAACACAAATGTCCAGCCACGTGGTTGCTGTCCTATATCAGTTTCCGTCATATTACTAGTTTATATAAGCGGAATACTGCACGATATGAGCGAATTTTCAAATGTATTAGTCGAAAAATCGGGTACGGGGTACCTAAAAAAAACACAATACTTTTTCTATGGTATAAATGAGGAAAAGTAAAAACGTGATTTGATAACTATTGTAATCTTACAATATATAAGAAAATTGTATTATAGTGTAACACACGACTAAAATCAGTTGACAGCGGAGGAAAATAATGCCAGGGAGCCAATGAAGTTAGTCCTGGATGTAAACCCGCGCCCATTTCAAATCGCCCATTTCAACTTCAAATTGGACCAACCCAATTGGTTCCTTAACACTATTTTCGTCACGCTGTCAAATGATTTTAGCCGTGTGTTATACTATAACATGACACCAATGTATTTAAGAATTTATAACATTTGATTTAATTTAATGATTTATTTCTTATATTTAAAGGCGATTCTGTAAAATAAAAAACAGGTGTTGTAAGTTCCTTAATCACTAATATTGGGTCAAATTCTTTATATACCTGACAAGCTCTTTTGGAAAACATACAACATAAGTTGGCTATTTATACAGTACTTGAAGTCGGCTATATTTTTCTACCTTAACGAGGATAATGAAATTATTTGTACATAATACCCAAAACAGGATCATACAGAACATTGAATTTTAAAAAATTTCCAAAATTTTGGAGAACTTTGATCGAATTATGCTGGTAACGAAAATTTAACGTGTCTGTTTGAACAAACAGACACGCTTTCTATAAACGAACAAAACCACTACAACTTCATAGCGGTTTTGAAAATTACAACTTTTCGAAGTAGTTATCATAATTTTCAGTTACAGAACTTTGGAGCTACAATTACACGGAAAAAGTCATTGATGACCATAATTACTTATAGGTATTCTGAGAGCGCATTGTAGTCATGAAATATTAAGTAAATGACTTGAAACATTTATTGATTGACATATAATTGTTAATCAAAATTTTTACAAAGCTTTCAGCTTACAATGCTTTGACAATATAATAAATAATAATTAATGGCATCAATTAAATTTTTTTGTACAAAATAAACTATTTTTTATTTAAAATTAACAATTCATATTTTGTAAACACAATTATTTTTTTAAAAAAAGGTTCCTTCACCTCTCTTCATGCTGTGGTGTATTAAACAAAATATAAAGTAAAGACAAAAGAGAAAAGAAAATAATTAAATTAACCTCGAGAGTAAAAAAATAGACACAAAGAGGTCAAAGTAAACTGAATGCTCCTATAAAAAAAATGTAATAAAAATACAAGTTTCGGTAGGCACAAAAAATATGGAATACTGCCAGCATCGCAATTATAAAACTACTCACCGTCATAATAGCTTTGAAGATGTTAACAAAAAAGAAAAAAATCAACAAAAATACAGCTTTGAATATTGGTTGTAACAACACAAGAAAACAGACATTTCTGTTTTTTTCAAGGCAAGAAATCGTTGACACAAATTAATTTACAAATTTAATAGTGTCTCGTTAATCATAAAACGTTTTAAAGAAGAAATATAGAATGTTATAACATAGTCTGTTATATTTTTTTAAGAGTTGCTTTCTATTACTAGTTTTACATGAATAAACAATTATTACTTATTTATTTTATTAGATTAAAATAATTATTTGTTGACGCCAGTTCATATTTTTCTTTAATTTTCTCGCGAAGTTTTCTTATCATTTTTAGCTTTCGCCAATGAGAGTTAAAAGGGCGGAGTTTCACACTTTGACTACGTATCTCACGAGATTTCCCTTTATGCTACCTGGATCTGATATACAAGTAGACTACTTCGAGGCCTTGGCGGCTTGGCGGGCCTGCTTAGGTCACCGTAGTTTTCATGGTAGGAATTTTTGTCCTGTCTGTCAAAATGTGGGATAGTAGGCTTAAGAAGGCGGAACAAGAGACAAAATGTAAGAGTTCTCTCTTCCATACTACCTTCCTACCATCTAGCATCACCGAACCTAAAAGATATCGTAGAGATCACTGACCTAGACGTAAACATATATAAATTATATATACAAATTTTTTTCAGACTTACATTCTTGGCATCAGGAAGCCAAACTAAAAGGATCCCCTCTCCTACTTCCCCTAAACTTCTGTCATCGAACAAACTCATAAGCGTAATTTATATGATAAAAATTCGCTACTAAGTAAAACATAATTATATAAGCCAAGTTTTATTTCAAAGAGTTAATTTCATTTTTTATTCCTCCTCAAAACAAAATCCGCCAATATTGTGTCAGAACAGGGCTTTATAAAAAAGTTTTAAATCTTTATTAAATTGTTTGACATGGTAACAAAAGAAAGAGGAAAAAAGGATTTTTTCATCTAGATTATTTCAAGAGAACTCAATACAGGCCTCGGCAACAAAACCCACATCAATTTATGAAAAGCAAAGAGCTGTCAAACTGCTGCGATGCCAGGAGCTGAGAGGATTACAATACTCAGCTTGCAAGAGATTTATTATATGGAAACAAGACCAGATAAAACTCGACTAGTCAATAAATATTATTTATTGAATCCACCATTCTCCACTAAGTAATAGTGCATTTCATGGTTAAAGAGTCATATATTTGGCATTTAAATTTCCTTTTCAACTAAATACTGAAAATATGACAGTTTTAGACCTTTTTCAATGAGTTAGTATAGATATTTAAATAATATAAAATCGACTATATGTATTAATCTTAATTATTTGTTCTTGTTAATTAGTTTTTGTTTTTTCTTTAATTTGAACTTGATGTCAGGTCGCTTTAAGTTTAACCCGAAAATGATAACTAAAACTCTCTAGTAATCTTTTTCAATATCTGAAAAAAAATTTTTCAATAAACATAGTCTATCATTTGTTAAGATTTTCTTAAATCGAGGTATTTTCATTTATCTTTGAAATACGAACTTCCTTCCACAAGAATCAATGTCTTGTTTTAGTTTTTTGTTTATGCTGGATAACCTAATGTTTCTAGATCCGTTAAAGAAAATACGTAAAATTACCTCATGCAAAATGCTAGTTTCCGCGTTTTTATGGAAATTCTAAAAATCAGGTACGAGGTACCTCGGAACTTATCCTCATCACATCGGATTGACTTCGCTCATCCTCCCTACTTAGGACTCGCTTTGCTCGTCCTCAGACTAAAAAAAGTCGTTTAATTTATACTGTAAAACCTTTTCGGACTCGCTTCGATAGGCGAAAGCGGTCTCCTATCCAGGCACTGCCCACGCTCGATGTAGCATAACAATGATGATCCAAAAAAAAATAATACATGGATATACTTTAGCATGAGACGAAACTTAGTGTACGTAGTGGCAACGTAAAGATAAAAAACTTATACTGAGTTTCAACTCAATTGCATTATTTTCCGATTTTTTTACATTTTTTAAAAAACGTCATTTACTATAAAAAAAAATTGAACTAATGCTGATAATGAGATGAAACTTGGCACATAAGTTAGTCTTATATATGGCTAATTGTATGCAAAATATCAATCCAATCGCAACATTTTTCGGTGTTATATAATTTTTTTTAAATTTTCTAGGAGTCATTATTACGGGTTAATGGACGTCACTAAACAATCATTTTCTGAATAGCACTACTACACCTATACATTGATTAGTCTACAAAGTTTTATCTCTCAAGCATACATACAATGGGTGCTACGATGATAACAGACACACACATACAGACAGACAACTTTGTAAAAACCACTTACGAGGCCTTAAAAACTCATGAAACAGATAATATAGGTGACATCTCGGTTTCGGGATTTATTTGCAAACACAATTCTTTTCTTATATACCTTAAGTATAAACGAGGAAAAGTAAAACGTTTTGAAGGTACTATTTTCTGGCGTTTTTAATTTGTTGTCTACTACGGTTTACACAAAAAATTGTAAGCTATATAATACAGGCCTTCAATTATACTTTTTGCCTTCGTCAAAAAGTATAAAAATCAATTAAGTTTCACAAGCCTCAATTAATTTAGTTTAACTATACTAATAAATTAAAGTATATAAAATAATAAGTCAATTGGTTTATACTCGTAAATAATAATTATAAATCTTTTTAAGTAATTCTGTTTAAAATATGTACTCTTTTGGTCCGATTAAAATAAGATATATGTAAAATAAGTAAAGATGTACAAGTATATATATGTATTTAATGAATATGTATACATAAGTATGTATAAGATATATAAGTATAAGATGTACAAGAATATATAATATTAAATGAATATGTATACATAAGTATGTAAAGATATAAGTATAAGAGTACAAGAATATGTAAGTATTTAATGAATATGAATATATAAGTATGTATAAGATATATAAGTATAAGATGTACAAGTATATATAAGTATTTAATTAATATGTATATATAAGTATGTATAAGATATAAGTATCAGATGAATATGCGAAATAAAATATATTTTGGCTATCATATTTTCTTATTATAGTCAACTGAAAGCTAAGCTATTATTATGTTGCATAAATTGATAAGAATAACTCAAATGATACTACCTTGTTTGGTAAGGACAAATAACAAAACAATTTTATGCGTTAGAGATAAGATTTATTTCTTGTGAATAAAGCTATTGATACAGCATTTGGTTAACTCAGTATTCACTTAAGGACTTAAATATTTCACTACTATATTTCCCATTTACCAATTATGTTACCCCAGAATAAATATATTTTTTAATATGCATAATTATAAGTTTAAAAAAATTATAACAACAAAACTACATACTTTTACACAAACATACAAACTCATAAAAGAAAACTTTAAAAAATGGGTCACATAATAAATAAAACCATTTAAGAAGAAAATAAAAGAAATTACTTTAAAAAAAATAGCGGAAATAATTTTAAAAAATGTTCAAAAGCACAAACATGAGTTATCGTTTCTATTCAGTTGAAACTATCGATAAAGTTATAAAAGATTATAACTTTTAAATTTCGAAGAAACGTTGAAAAACAAATAAAATCAACAAGATAAATAGCACATAAACGAAATCTTTAACTTTATCCGGTAAATAATACATAATAAAAAAAATCGTTAAAAACTATACACCCATCAAGTATATAAAAGTTTATAGTAGATTTGATGAAGAAAACGTCAACAAATATATTTATTTTCAAATTTTTTAGTACTTTTAAATAAGATTTAAGAAAATATTCAATCGAAATTTAATACATTTGACTCTCTCATAGATCAAATTGTTAACAACTCTATCAGATAAAGTGATTAAATTTTGAAATATAAAAGAGAAAAGGGATAGATTACATTTTTTAACGCATTAAAATTAAAAAGTCTTGAAGGCTGGCTTCGCTCGCAATAAGCAAAAGAGGCTCGCTTCCCTAGCAACGAACTAGAAGGCTCGCTTCGCTCGCAATATTGCTAAATATCATATTAGGTATATTAAAAAGGGCTAGATTGCTCATATTAGTTACATTTACTCGAAGTAATAAATGTTCAAAGCTCGCTAGATTACTATAAGTATACATGCAAATAAGGCTCGCTTTTCTAGTAAGATTGCAAAAATATACAATTAGGATCATTAAATAGCTATAAATTTAATAGCTTCGTTTGCTAAATTGCTATAAATACAAACGTGAGTATACAAAAAAGACTCGCTTCGCTAGCTAGATTGCTTTAAGTATATATGTTAATATATGGACAAAGGCTCGCTTCGCTGGCAAAATATAAGTTTTAGGTACATTTAAAACGGCTCGCTGCATCCACTAGATTGCTATACGTGAATATATGCAAAACGGCTATGCAATTATACGGTTCTAAAGAATAATGGTCCTAATAAAGCCCCTAAATTTGTAGGGACTATCTTTACTCGCTATTTTGCCATAAATATGCGAAATAGCGAACAGAACATATGTAAAATAATGTTATATATGTTATCTATGATCAATAAGCGAATATAGAACATATGCCTCATTGCATATGTTCAAACAGGCCCGGTTTGCTCGCAAAATTGATAAAATATAATTTTAAGTACATTAAAAAGGGATCTCTTCGCTCGCTATATTCCTGTAAAAGTCGAAAAAGAGGCTCGCTTCGAGTGCAAAATTGCTAGAATACATAGTTTTAAGTACATTAAAAAGGGCTCACTTTCCTCGCTAAATTGCTATAAATATATGCTTCGGAATATGTTAAGTAATAGAGGTTTGATTCGCTCGCTAGGTTGATATAAAACCCTTATTTAATATTTTTGAAGGAAAACGCTTCGCTCGCATATAAAGGTCTAAATGAATTAAAATATTTATTAAATCACAATAAATAAAATTTTACATAATTCTTGTCAATACATTTATTTTATCAAATTCCACTTCGTGGTTCGCAGAACTCCTATCTTTGACTTTAGTCAAAGGGTCCTGAAAACTAAATCCGCATCACATTATTGATTATGTACTGATAATGATTATAGCTGAACTTGGCAGCTTTGACCCCCCCCCCGAAAAAATCCTCGTGACGCCCATATTCGGATTCGCTACGCTCATCCTTAGGTAGGATAGATCAATTTAATCCCAGCGATTACCCATCCACCAACTGTAGACGCTTGAAGCTGCTACAAACATATTTTATCACAACTTTGGTTGGCTTCGTTTGTCCTCAGAATGTTAAGTTTACCCAAAGCTTAACATAATAAAACATTAGTCAAGGTTTGGTCAAATTCTGTATAATAAGTAACCTATCCCACAAGGGTAGTATAAGTTCAATCTCGCTATATACGACTTAGATTATTAAATTAGTACAAAGCTTAGGATGGAAAACATAAATTAACGTAATATATGTGGATTTTAATTAGAGATTAAAAATACATAAGTCAAAATAATCAGCCAGATTTCCTTTAATGTTAATACTTAAAAAAGAACCGTAGTAATATATTTAACGATTTCATTTATTAGCGTTAATTTGATTTATATAGGTCTTTGAAATCCCTACTGTAGTAGATGAGGACAAGAATGATTAATAAATATTGTAAAGTAAAAAAATTTTAAATTTAAGATTAGTGTTAAATTACACTAAATTAAATACACTAAAGAATTTAGCAAGTTAATTTAATATTCAGAGGAAAGCAAATAAATTTAACAACGCTTTAGGTCCCTACGCACTTACTATATATCAGGACAAACTATGACCCTCCTAAGTCAAAATTCTATTTGAAACGAGATAAAGCCTTTCTAGAGCCCTAGTGGTATTTCCCTTAAGTAAAATATTCAAATTTCCCAGCCTAATAATATTAGAATTTCAAAGCTATACGGAAGTTATAGATATTTCAACTATGCCTACAAAACGTCCTTAAGATATTATAAAATATTACATCGATGTTACAAATCGAACAGAAATTGTATAAATATATAATTTTATAAAAGAATAGGCACGTTTGAAATTTAGTACGCCTCTTAACAAGCCGCCTTCTTGGTGGAGGTCGTTAAAGCGAAAGTATCCTACTAAACGAAAGAAAGTAAGAAACAGAAAGAAAAAGAAACTACTAAGAAAAAGAAAGAAAGTAATAAGGATTATAGCCGGAGTAAAAAGTGATGAGCATTGTAAGGGATTATTTAAGAAATTTAAGATTATGACTGTGATTAACTTGTATGTATATAATGTGTTGTTATTTGTTAAGTTAAATCTAAATAGTTATAAATGTAATAGTGATGAGCACAGTTACCATACGAGAAATAAAACATAGTTAACCATTCCATACCATAGATTAGCTAAGATGGAAGTGGGCCATTCAATTTTAGGAATAAAAATACCGGAGCAGATCTCTAAGTTACCATTTGAAAGTTTTAAGAGTAAAATCAAGTCATGGTTAACTGAAAATGTATTTTATAATTTAAAAGAATATTTTGATAGTGATATGTCTGACTTAAATTAATGTTAGTTAATAGTTATTAGTAATAAGTTAGGTATGTTAAGTTTCCATGTGATATAGTTATAGTAGGTTAATCTGTGATACTAGTTTTAGTCCTTAAGTTACCCTACTGTTATTTGTCCAAACAAACTTTTATTACCTCTTGACTGATCCAACATGTTACCAAGTTTGTAATTTTTTTTGGAAATAAACTTATTTATTTATTTATAAACTTTGAGATCATGGAGATCTGGGTTTAGGTACGCTCCTAGTTTATAGAAGATTTTGTCAAATAAATTGTCAGCAACTTAAGATTACACTTCGAGCGAAACGAAGTTTGTAATGCCATAACAACTAAGGCATAAACAGGCAACCCTCGGGTATTATCCAGATAAGCCGGCAGCATTAGTTCAATGTTTATCAAATGACTTGTGTAAGTTTTTTTTAAATTGTACAAAATTGGAAACTAATCCAATTAAGTTGAAATTTATTTCAATTGCACCAAGTTTCGATTTAATACTGCAAGTATATCAATGAATTTTAGTGCATCATAAAAGTTTAGCAGCATCGAGCGTAGTCAGTGACAGGGTGGGTGACTTCTGGAATGAAACGGATTTATTTACTACTTGAGAACGAGCGAAGCAAATCCAAAGACGTGCTACAGTATAATTTTAACGACTAGTATATTCTGAAGACAAGCGAATCTAGTCCGAAGTAGGGAGGATGAGCGTAGCTAGTCCAATGTAATAAGTAAAAGTTCCGAGGTACCCCGTACCCGATTTTTTAAATTTTTTTTTAATAAGCTGCATTAATAATTCTTTATTCATTTGATTTTCTAAACTCAGCTTATTTTGTATTTATTGAATATAATATTGTAAAAACGACACGTTATATACAAAAAAAGATTATTATTATTATTAATTACCTGACAATTGCAATGCCTCTGGAGTACTTAAAAGAAGGCTACTTAATGGGGGTTGGAACAAGTGGTTTCCCTCTCTTTAAACAATACTGCCATAATAATATTTACCATGCAAATAAAAAGCATCAGTCTCTCCACAAAATAATTAAATATTTTGTGGAGAGACTGATGCTTTTTATTAAGATTTACTCCACTTGCGCTGTCTTATTCATAGTATTTACCATGCACATATTTATTGCAATCCTGATGAAAATATTTTCATTTGAAAATTAATGATGTTGGATTTTTATTTACAACACAATACAAAAATATTAATTTGCCATAAGTTTTAGAGAGGAAGTAAGTAAAGTAATAATCAAGTAATTCATCAAGCGGAAAAACAACCTTATAAGCCTCATTTTCTCATGAAAATTCCCTACAAGTAAAAACCAATAATAATAATTAATGAAATAATAGAAGTTAAAAAATGATAAACATAAATAATAAGTCCCCTAAAAATATCCATAAAATTATATAAATTTTAAAACTATGTTAATTAAATATAGAGCTTAATATTAATTAGTTAAAAAAAGAATAAGAATAACAAAAAAATAGTGATAACGACAAGGACGAAGTAAAATACTTTATCAAGTAAATGCCATTCAACTAGTGAGTCATTTAAAATAAAATATAATTGATAAAAAGTGTTTTAAACGAAATGATACTTAATGTAAAAATACCTCTTAGGCGTAATCTTCTATTGACGGTTTGCTTAAAAATTGTCAAATTTAGAGGGAAACGCAAACTTTGCGATTTCTACTTGAACTTGAACATGTTCAAGTTACATCCAATTACTTTGTACAATGGTAAATATATTAAGTATAGATTTAGATGAGATAACAACAAATCACCACGTTCCTTAGACTTAAGCCTATATTATTATAGCAAGTGTGATGAACTCATAACAAGAATGATAAACTTCATTAATCCTCCATCCTTACAAAAGCAATACAAAGAAGCCTTCGGCGCCTTGACTCCGGCGCTAGTGGCTTTGCGCCGCCATATTTGTTGTCCTGTAATATATATATATATATATATATAATATATATATATATATATATATATATATATATTATATATAATATATAATATATATAATATATTATATATATATATATATATATATATATATATATACATATACATATACATTCTTAATCCTTGAATATCCCTTAAAACAACATTTTCCCTCTCAATAACACCAACTCAATTAGCATATTTTGCTTTAGAAATCACTAATTACTTTTTTTTATTTTTATAAATCGCTAAATTTGATAAATATAAATGAATAAATAAATATAAGTAAACAGCGGTTCATTTTAAATTGGTGGTTTTTTAAGAGTTGATTTGGTGAACTGACCAAAGCTAATTCCACCTTCTTAAGCGTCTACAAGCGATCTCGTCGTCTTCTTACGTCTAGATTATATCTTAACAACTCACGTGATACTAAAAGTAAGTAAGCTGTATTACAAAAGGTATATCGAACATGGCCATGATAATGCAAAATCCAAAAGTATAATTGTAAAAACGATATATTATTACAAATTGCAAGTTAAAATGGTAACATCTAACCTAATTTAAGACATTATAAGGTAATTTAGAAACCCACTTTTTGAAAATGTTTGTAACTTAGAAACCCACATTTTGGGCACAATGGACCCACATAAGAGGACCAACTGCCTTGGAGATAATCTCCACCAGAAAAACCCTTACTTTTAACAATGCTTTGTAATTTAGAAAATCACTATTTGGGCACAATGGACCCACATAAGAGGTCTAACTGCCTTGGAGAGAATCTCCACCGGAAAAACCCTACTTTTAAAAAATCTTCGTAATGTAGAAGCCTAATTTTAGAAAATCTTTGAAATTCAGTAACTCTCCATTTAAAAATCAATGTAATTTAGTAATTTACAATTTAGTAATTTTCTTTCTTGGTTTAAAAGTTACTTGCAGGACAGATCCCAAATAGTGAAAGTGGGAGATCAATTAAGCGATACTGTGGTGCTATCTAGTGGTGTAGGGGTGCCTCAGGGGAGTGTATTGGGACCTATACTGTTTTTAATATACGTAAATGAGATGTTGTGCATGGACCAAGTTTACGATTTTGCTCAGGCGTTTGCTGATGACAGTGTCTTGACCTTCTGTGGAAACACATGGGAAGAGACAGTTTCAAAAGCATCACGTGGCATTTCTATTGTTTACTGGTGGCTCACATGTCAACGCTTATCTCTAAATACTGAAAAAACAAAATTTATAGCTTTTTCTATTGATGTCCGGAATCAACCTGATTCACAATATAAGGTACAAATACACTCTCCTGATTGCCTAACTCATAGCATGGCAGTCTGTAGCTGTACGAATGCAATAGAAAGTACTAAATTCATTAAATATCTCGGGGTTTATATAGATCAAAATTTAAATTATAACAACCACATCGAAACTCTAGTAAAGAGATTAAGAAAGTTAGTCTATTGCTTCGTACAGCTAAGAAATTTCGCTTCGATAGAAATTTTGCGTTCAACTTATTTTGCATTGGTGGAATCAATTTTTGTACTATGGGATAATTGCTTATGGAAGTGCTGCTGATACTAACTTAGAAACACTTTACATAGTGCAAAAAAGAATAATAAAGGTAATTTTGTCACGACCAAGAATGGCAAGTACTGACGACCTATTTATTGACTTCAATGTCCTACCTCTAGCACTACTGTTTAAAAAAGCTGTTCTAGTGCACTACTTTAAAGGTGAAAATTTGTTCTAGAACATGATTATCCCACTAGGAGCAAAGAAAATCAAATAGTTCAAACACCTTTTTGTAAAACAACAAAAAAGCAAAAACATGCTTCTTTTAAAGGGCCTATCTTTTATAATGATCTACCATTATCGATAAAATCATGTGAAAAAATCAATAAATTTAAGAAAGAAATAAGAAAGTATTTACATGACTCAATTCCTCGATAATCTTATTAAGAATCCCATTCTAGCCTTTTTTTCTTTTTTTTTTAACAAAAATTGATACGTACCTACCTGTTTTTTTATTAGAAAATACATTTTTACTATACTATATGCATAATGCTATTATTTATAATATTATTTTTTAAGTCTAAATAGTTATATAACAATCTTAATATAATATATTAAAAGATCACAAAAAGAAAAAAAAAACATAGCTTAAAATAGTCAAAAATTAGTAATAGCAATTAATAATATTTCTCTTTCTCTCTCTTACTCTCTCTCTCTCTCTCTCTCTCACTCTCTCTCTCTCTCTCTCTCTCTCTCTCTCTCTCTCTCTCTCTCTCTCTCTTTTCCTTTTTTGTATGAAATTATAATAAATTGTAAATTAATAGTTGAAATATTACATAGTTTATAGTACTAATGCGAAAGGCGGAGACCTCGCTCAGGTTTCTCCTTGAGGTCTCTCACATTATTTGTATTTTTTGAGTTACAAATTTTTGTATGAATTTATAATGTGTAAATAAATAATTTATTATTATTATTATTATTTACTTTTAGGAAATCTTGAAATTCAGTAACTCTCCATTTAAAATCAATGTAATTCACTAATTTACTTTGAAATTTAGTAACTCACTTTTAGAAAATATTTATAAATCAGTGACCCGTTTTTAGGAAATCTTTGTAATTTAGTAACCAAAATTTAAGTAATATGAAATCAATAATTTATAACATAATAATATAACATGTTACATTTAATATATTACAATGTAATGTATTGTAATATTGTTAAAAAATTAACATAAGTCATTTAACTTTATTTTAATTCTGTTATTTTAAGTTAAGTAATTTAATTTTATTTTAATTCTGTTATTTTAAATTAAGTCATTTAATTTTATTATTCATTATTATTATCGAATTAAAGTAATTTATATTATATACATGGTAATCTTAATTTTTCAACCTTTTAAGAATACAATAAAGTAACATGTTACCTTATTGTTTAATGCTATTATATAAAATTAGTTTGTACTTCAATGCTAAAACATTATTCTTATCTAGTCCAATTAAACTGTTTAAAAATACCCTTGTGAAAAAATCATTGGCGAATTAATTACAAAAACAAACAATTAAAAATAGAAACTAAATTGTCGAATACTGTGGTAATTATATTGAAAAATAGTCGTTTTTAGAAGGCAGCTGGGACAAAACAAATACGAGAGAGTAAATGTATAATAAAAATAGATTGAGGGAAAAAATAGTTCAAACGAATGATTTTAAATTAAAATCGGACACGGGGTAGCTCTGGGCTTTGCCTCACCTAATCAAATTTACTACGCTTATCCTGTAACAATAATTAGGTTTTCGGGTAACGCTCATTCTGGTATTTCATAAAATAACGAATGAGATTTTGTTGAATCATTTAAATATTGTATGATTTAATACCAAAAATGGTAACATTTTTACTTCGGTTTGTCTTCAAAAGTATTTTTGTAAAACAACATACTTTTTCATCTGCCTCTGTGGCTATGCTCTTAAGATTATATGAACAGTATTTGTATTTAAAATATTTCGCTAACTTTAATTAATTCTTAGAGGACAGTAGATGCATACCACCTGAGGTAGGTTTCCGCAGGGTAAATACCCTGATGGGCCGAAAGGCCCTAAAACGAGCATTTTATTTTTTTAATGTAATATTTCATTCGATACTACCCTGTTTTGCAAGTTAGTAATAGTTGAAACACACTATCGCATTATATTGTGTCAACACTGTACCATTTAAATACAATAGGAACTAGGTACCCCATAAATTTTCCTCTTAACTTCCGACTTATCTATCCTTAAAACTTTACATTCAGCATATCTTATAAAATAGATAAGTTCACCGAAGCAATAAGTTAATGAAACACGTCATATATTGGTCACTTAGCTAAGTATATACCACGCTTGATCCTGCTAATAACAAGTAATACAATAAAATCCAGTGGTTTGGCAGCTGGTAATGAAATTTGTTTATCTTGTTGGCACATTTGTTTATCTTATATAATTGTACGTCTTCTGTATTCCACAATTATCCAATATTTTTGTATGACATATTTATTAACGAATTCTCACAAAATGTTCCACTTAATTTATAACTAAAAATAAATGTAAATGTAAATCTCATATAAATTTAATTATCCGGATGACACAACAAACCTCCAAAGGTGGATTTTGTTCCAAGTTTATATTCTCTAGCAAATAGACACACTTAGCAGTTACCTTAATAATATGCACAAACATCTACACTTATTAAATACACCAAATTATATAAATCAATACAAATATATTAAAATATGTGTGCAAAAATTTTATTAAAACTTAATGGTAACCAAATTATTATTTGGTTACCTACTTTTCCTATATACCGTACTACTTTTCCTATATTGAGCTTGCAAAAAAAATCGAAACCGGAATTATTCGTTTCAGGGGTTTTAAGGTCTCCTGAGTGGCATTCGCAAAGTTGTCTGTCTGTTATCATCGCAGCGCCCAATGTATTTATGCTGGAGAGTTGAAAATTTCGTACCAAAATCTACCGCTGTAATTGTGCTATTCGGAAAATATTTTTTGTGACGTCATTAACCTGCATAATCATAGAACGAGAAGAAATGATGCGATCAGATTGAGATTTGGCACGAATGTTACAATGTATAAGACTAACATATGGGCCACGTTTTATCTCATTAACAGCATTAGTTCAATTTTTATTAAATGACTTGTGTACGTTTTAAAAATTTTAAAAAAATATAGGTCTAAGTCCAATTAAGTTGAAATTTGGTCCAAGTGTATACCATTACTTATTAATTAGGTACACTAAGTTTCGTTTTAATACGACAAGTATATCCATGATTGTTGTTTGACCATAAAAATTAAGCAGCATTGAGCGTGGTCAGTGCAGTATGGGTGACCGCTGAGAATGATACGAATGCATTTACTATCTAAAAACGAGCGAAGCGAGTCCGAAGGTATGTTGCAGTATAAATTTAGCGAACTGTATTTCCAAAGACGAGCGAAGCGAGTCCGAAGCAGGGAGGATGAGTGTAGCAAATCCGATGTAATGAGGAAAGTTCCGAGGTACCCCGTACCCGCTTTTTTTAATCGAATTCATTTTAGATTTTATTCATTTTAACTAATATACTTCAACAGAAGGCATTACACAAACAAAGTGGGCTTAGATCTACGAAATGCGATTAAAATGTTGAATTCTTCGTTTCATTCCATATTATGTTTTTTTTAAGAATGGTATTTATTTTTTACAAAGGCAGAAATGGTTTAGTTTAAAATTTATTCTGATAAAGAAAAAGCAATTAGGAGAATTTTATTTTTCCCTTGTAATTAGTATAATTAATACTTAGTTTTAATGAATTTCTTCTAACAAATTTAAAAGCTAACTCTTAATGGAATGGTTACTTTTCTTTTTTATTTTATAAATTGCGGAAATCAAACTTAAACTAAAATAAACGAACATTTTTATAAAATTATCCGGAACTAAATTTAAACTAGATTGTTGAACTTAACTTATACTTAAAAGAACTTAACGCATACGGGACTTAAAATAATTCAAATAAAGTTACACTAAACTTAACTTGTATTAATTTAAATTAAAAGTATATTTAAGAATATGCCATATATTTACATTTTACAGATAGTGTCTAGATAAAGAGTCGATTTTTTTAGATTAAACAATTTATTAAAAATAAAATTCGGGTACGGGGTACCTGGGAACTTTTCCTCGTCACATCGGATATATACAAGTCAAGTCAATATATACGAATATACAAGTCGTTCAATTTATACTGAGGGCTCGCTTCGCTCGTCCTCAGATAGTAAATACATCTGTTTCATTTCCACCAGTCACCCATCCAGGCACTGACCACAATGATGCTGTTTAACTTTTATGATTCCACAAAAATCATGGATATACTTTGCGTATTGCAACGAAACTTAGTGTACTTATTACGAAAAGGTATAAACTTGTACCGAATTATAAAAATTACGATATTCCTACTTTAAGGTATAAATCAAATTTAAATAATTAGGAGAGCGTGAATGATAAATAAATAAAGGTAAATCAATTCTAAATAATAAGAGGAATGAGAATAGTAAATAAATATATATTAATTAATCCTAATAATACAGAGAATGATAACTAAATAAATAAAGGTAAATCAATTGTAAATAATAATAGGAATAAGAATTGTAAATAAATCAAAGTAAATCCATTCTAAAAATTAAGATTACTTAGTTAAAACAAATTTAGGTACATAAAACAGAAATATTGTAGTATTATTATTAATTTATACATTATATAAATTTAAGAAACCCAAATTTAAATAATAAGCTGTCTTAAAAAAGTATAGAAACATTTGACTAAATTATAGTACAGTTGTAAAAGAATTATTTGGACTTGATGAAATCAGTTAGTAGCAATTTGATCATAGGCACCGGTTATAGGTAAAGGTTTCGAAAAAAAGTGTAGGGATGATTTTCTTGTAAATTTACCAACGTAAGCTGAAATAGTAATTATTTATTTATTTGTTTAGTTTTCAATTAAACTTGAAATAATAATTTATATTTCACTATATATTTTTTTTTAATTCATTAATTTTTACTTAAAATTATTTTACATTATTTCTTTAGTTTTTACTTCTTTTAAATTTTGATGTATTTTCTTTAATCATTGTAAGTTCCTTTTTCAATATCTGTGTTTACTTTTTTTGTGTATTTATTGATTTAAAATAGTAACATGGTCTAGGTACCGTTTATATAAATAAATAAATAAGTAAGCAATTCTAATCAGGATGCAGTTATTTCTACAATTTCTATAATTCCAAAACTTAATAGCGTTTCTTTTCATTTTCAAAGCCATCTTACTGATAATTGGGATAAAAATAAATAAATTCATTATTTCAACTTAACTCATTCATAGTACTTATTTAATGATTTTTCGTGAATTTTAACTTTTCAATGGTTTCTTTTAAAGCAATAAGATTTCGTTATTATAAATTTGAGTGCTTTAAGTAATAATATTATTATTATTATTATTTTATTCAGGACTTTGCTATATAATTAAAATTTGCAGACCCTGAGTCCAACACTGTTGACAGACCGCTGTCTTCGTGCGTAAATGCATTTCTCTCTCTTTTTTGGTAACATTTTTCCCGAAAGAAAAATTTTGCCAGAAAAAACAAATATTTTATTCGGGACTTTGCTATATAATTAAAATTTAAGAATTTTTAAATAAATTTGGAATAAAACGATTGCATTTGATTTTTTTTACGAAATAAAATAGGTGAATCAAACCTGTCTATGATGATGATGATGATGCAAAGCGTTAATAGCTGCGGCAGCGGCGGCCGCAGCAGCGGAATGATGTGGAGGAGGAGGATGCGGTGGTAAAGTGTTGGGCGGCGGTACGTGTACCAGTGCCATATGTGGATGGTGTAACAGTGCAGCCGCAGCGGGATGCGGCGCAAGTGGCAGTGGCGCAGCGCCCGGTGGCGGAACCAGAGGTCCACCGGCGGCGGCCGCCACGAGCCCCCACGGCGTCAGCCACGGGTGCTGAAGCATGCTGGCATACAATAGATAATTCGCGTATTAAGATCGGCACGTCGGTGGTAGCGGCACAAGGAGTTCAAGTAAACAACTCCGAGACAACTCAACTACTGACTAACTGACCCACTGGTCTAGAGGCAACCCCCCTCCTCACTACACCACGCACGCTCACCAACCCCCTCACCAACCCCCACACCAACCCCTTGCACCGCTATCAACCCCTTTCCTTCACCCCCTCAACCACGCATACAATATACCGACACGCATTGTCATTTTCCAACATTTTATCTATACCTTTTCTTCCATCATAAATTCTGTATTTAAATATATAACAAAAAGAAAATATGTCATATTTTTATTCAGGCCTAGTACAACATTGACTTCCCTAATTGCTAACTATAAAAATAAAATATTATAATCATAATAATATATCTGCCTCCGTGACCGTGATCGTAAAGGCGTTCGATTTCGGCATCGGAGGTCCGGGTTCGCAGCCGGACTATGCTCTAAGATTTTATGAATAGTATTTGTATAAAAAATATTTCGCCAAATTTAATTAATTCTTCGAGTGTAGTAGATACTACCCACCTGAGGTGGTTCCACAGGGTGAATACCCTGATGGGCGAAAGGCCCTAAAACGGGCATTTATTTATTTATTAATAATAATATAACAATTAATATGATGAGAAATATGGACATAAATATTACACATAATGTACATAAATATACAAACATACTGCATACATCAATAATATATTTATGTAGCCTTTCAGAAAGGTTTATATCGTATGCGATTGCGATAAAGATAACCACCACATAAAAATTTGACACAAGCTATTTCTTTAATGTTCGGTAACTAATTTAATAAATAGCGTCCATGGATATTTAATATTATCATGTCGATATTTAATACAGTTTCATACAATTATATGAACAAGATATTAAATAATATAGATGTAACACATAATAGAACATCTAAGAACGCATTTAGTTACTAATACATCAAAAGTAAAACTAAAATAAAACACTAAGTATTGCTTAGTTAAAATTGTAAGAAGGAAATAAAAAATCGAATACAGGGTACCTAGGAACTTGTCCTCAATACATGGATTTCTTTATCCTAAGAATACAGAACGCTCATCCTCAGAATATAGAAATCCCCAAATTTACACAGCAGCACGTTTTCGATCTCGCTTCGCTCGTCCTCAGATAGTAAATAAATACGGTTTATTTCCAGCTGTCACCCATCCATGCAATGACCTCACTCAAGGCTGGTTAGCTTTTACGATCCAACAAAAACCATAGATATACGTGCCGAAATCAAACTACACTTAACTACTCATTTACTACACAAAAAGAACTAATACTGATGTGCTGCACACTTCATGTATGGCAAATCTCAAAGTAATCGACAAATTTCACCGCGTCAAAAGAATTTCCAATATACTTGCTGAGTCATTATTGCAGGATAATGACGTCATCAACATTTTTAATTTTTTTACTAAGTTTTAACTCTTTAGCATATACTCAGAAATACGATGATAACAGGCACACACACATATAGGCAGACAATTTCGTGAAAACCACTTAAGGGGACTTAAAAACATCTAAAATATATACTTTAGGTGAAATCCCGGTGTTTTTTTGCAAACACAATACTTTTCTCAAATATCTTTGGTATAAATGAGGAAAAGTAAAAATGATCATAACATAACCTCAATTTAGGAACAAATGCACGCTTAAAGCTGTAAATTTGTTTGTTGGTAAAACAAAAACAGGTAATATGAAAAAACGAGAGACCCCTCTTTGCCGCTTCGCGGCGTCCCCGTGCCTACCTGTGGCCAATTTGAGGCCAGATGGTCGTTCTACATTATCAGTTTGTCACATTACTGGTTTATATAAGTGGGCATACTGCCACTATATAAGCCAATTTTCAAATGTATAACTAAAGAAAACTTGATTTGTTTACATTGTGTTAATTGACATATAATGTCAATGTACACATGTTTATGTATAATGTTAATGTTTTGTATGACATATATATGTCAATCAATAAAACCAAAACTCATACAGATAATAAAATGGAACTTTGTGTTTGTAAACAATAGATAGTTTAATATGTGTAAAACATTTCAGCCCAATATACTATATGAAGATTTGTGATTATTTTAAATGTTTGTGGGGTCATTTCTGTGGGTTAATGGCGTCACTCATATTTTATAAACAATAGGAATCACGACATTAACAATGTTTATTTTTGAACCAAGTTTCATTTCGATCTAAAAAAAAAGCGTTCGAAAGTTATCGTGTCCCATAGAGACGTCTTGGGACTTACAACACACTCGTACAAACACACAAATATATATATATATATATATATATATATATATATATATATATATTATATATATATATATATATATATATATATATATATATATGTCTGCCTCCGTGGCCGTGATCGTAAAGGCGTTCGATTTCGGCACCGGAGGTCCGGGGTTCGCAGCCCGGGCTATGCTCTAAGATTTTATGAATAGTATTTGTATTAAAATGATTTCGCCAACTTTAATTAATTCTTAGAGTGTAGTAGATGCAACCCACCTGAGGTGGTTCCCGCAGGGTGAATACCCTGATGGGCCGAAAGGCCCTAAAACGGGCATTTATTTATTTATATATATATATATACTCTTAATTACGGGTTAAGATATGGAAAATATTAGTTGATAAGCATGTATTTGTACACTCGAATCGATTATAAGTTTCTATATTTACAACATTAAAGCAAAGAGGCAATATAAATATATATTTTATGTTATTTTATTCATAATACATAATCTAATCATTAATTCATCACAATGCATTTTATAATAGTAGTTAATACAAGCGATTACATTATTGCACCTGTTAAAAGAGCAATGTAGAAAATAGTTTAAGGTCAAACCATTAAGTTCAACAAGAAGTTGAAATTACAAAACTGACTACTAGAGAAGACACAACTATTACCTGATTATAAGGTCCAGCAATGCTAAGCAAAAATCAAACCGTTTAAGGTTTAACGGGTTAAACCAAAACCAGTTAAAATACTAAAGAGGTCCTTTATATGCTCTACAATACAATGTCATATAAGTTAATGTATATCACAGATTAAGATGACTCCCATATGAACTTAGGTACCATCTCAATATTGCGAAATATATAATTTTATACTAACCTGTAAACTCGTATGATAGTTTGGATTTAATATTTGGAATTAGTTACTGTTATATTGAGGTATCCATAGTCTATAACAGTTATCTTTTGATAATTAGTATTTAATCGTTTATATTATAGAGTCAAAGATGCATCAAGTAAGGTTTATGAGTCAGCAAAAATGAAAAACTAAAGGTTAAAATTGACTTGAGTGAGAAAGGGTCAAGGTTTGCAAGTTCAATGTCAGTTTACAACGAAAAGGTTTGATACGACAAATATCGTTAACATATATAATTTTTATTACCAAATAAAATACTGATATAGAAGTTTATTGGTAATAAGATATAGTTATTTTAACGTAATAAGTAAAAGGAAGCAATTAATTGAGCTATTGAGCAAGAAAACCATTCAGAGCAACATTCAAATATGCCGCATCTGGCATTTGTAGGAAGCTGGATGTGCACACATGGACACATTGTGCATACATGGGTGTGCAGGAAGAAAATGTGTTATTAGAAAAGTAGAAGAAAAAACTAAACAAAAGCAATAGAAAAATACAAATAATTGAGTAGTGACAACCTATGACTTGATCTTAAAATGTCACATAAGAGAATAGTCAAAAATCTTATTTAAACAGAATAATAGAGAAGGAAGATAAAGGTATAAATGATACAGAACTCTTGAATGATCAGACTAACCATTGCAGTAATACAGAATAATAGAGCAGGAAGATGAAGGTATAAATTATACAGAACTCTTGAATGATCAGATTAACCATTCCAGAACTACAGAATGATAGAGCAGGAAGATGAAGGTATAAATTATACAGAACTCTTGAATGATCAGATTAACCATTCCAGAACTACAGAATGATAGAGCAGGAAGATGAAGGTATAAATTATACAGAACTCTTGAATCAGATTAACCATTGCAGAACTACAAATGATAGAGAGCAGAAGATGCAGGTATAAATGATACAGAACTCTTGAATGATCAGATTAACTATTGCAGAACTACAGAATGATAGAGCAGGAAAATGAAGGTATAAATGATACAGAACACTTGAATGATCAGATTAACCATTGCAGAACTACAAAATGATACAGCAGGAAGATGCAGGTATAAATGATACAGAACTCTTGAATGATCAGATTAACCATTGCAAAATTGCAAAATGATAGACCAGGAAGAGGAAGCGGTTCTGCTTCTCTTGAAAAAATACGAAAAGATAAACAAGTATCAAATTGAAAATATAGTCTTAAATAAAATAAATAATCTTATTATTTCAAATGCGAATTAAATTTCAAACTTTACGCTCCATGTATTAAAAATCTAAGAGAATTGCTTTTATTTTCAATTCTCAAGATTTTGACAATTAGAAATAAGTTACAACTTAAAGCTAAGCGTCCCGTATCTTGTAAGAATTCTCCAAATTACTATGTCCTCGTTTGTCGGTAGATTTAAAATTGTGAATACATAGATACTCAAGAAATAATGAAGAAAAATATTTTAGAAACAAAATATTGATAAATCAAAACAAGTTAAATTCAAACTGAAATACAAATAAGTTCACAACTTTTTATTCCTCGTATAAAATCTACCTAATATGTTATTTTAAATACAAAGTTCCTTAAAATCTGAAGAAATAATAACTTAAACTCGGCGCTTGAGACCAAAAAATGAAATACAAATGTTGACATACCATAATTGCAGAGTCACAATTTAAAATAAGTTTAATACAAACGGTGATTGAAACAAAAGTGAATAATTATTTACAACTAACATAAAGCATTATTGTTGCGTGATGGGACAGAAGCACTTAGTCCGGCTGGTGGAACTGATTGGCTACTTAGCCGTCATTTCACTACATAACTCCACTATTAGAGGACACGTAATTTCTGTCGTTAAGCAAATTAAATGCTTGAAACTTCATGTAAATCAACGTTTAATGGTTCATCATTGAAATATTTACAAGTGACATCCTGTAGTGCAATTATAAATTAATCATAAAATTAGACGTAAACATAAACATGCATGTAGATAAAAATATTATTTATGACAATAATAAACAGCAGCGCTAGTTAAATAAATCGAATAAATCATAACAATAAGTATTACGTATTTTCAAAAAATATTTTAAACGATATATATATATATATATATATATATATATATATATATAATATATATATATATATAATATATATACACACACACACACACACAACATATATATATATATATATATATATATATTATATATATATATATATATATATATATATAATATATATATATATAATATATATAAATATATATATATATATATATATATATATATATATATATATATAATATAATAATATATATATATATATATAATATATATATATATATATATATATATATATATATATATATATATATATATATATATATATATATATATATATATATATATATATATATATATATATATACATATATATCCTTAATCCCCTATCTTCTCTCACTACTATCGCAATCCAAAAGATTTTATGATTCTATGAAAGTCGCTAAAATCTTAAAAGAATCAAGGAAAATGAAAATAAATTAAATGAATACCTCCTTTTGAATTTTTCTCATTAGAGAAAAAGTAACAATATATATCTAAGCAAAGAGGTAAAGGATGAGTAAAAATCAAAAACAAGACATGTGAACTAAGAGGTGTAAAAATAGAAACACTTCATGTATGTAGGAGAGGGAAAATTCTTCAGATAGTATCATGCTGAGTTCTTACGTCATCCTGCTAAACTTAATTATAAGAACCTTTACCAGGGCGATATCAACCTGTCTTTCTATCGATCTTTCAAGTTTTCACACCCATACAAAGAAAACTATTAATGTCTCAGTCGATGTCTTGGTGGTATTTTTATATCTTTCGAGGTCAATAAAAAGAAAACCAATAAAAACACAGAAAACCAATAAACCCAACCCTAAAAAAGTTAGGAGAGGTGAAGCATAAGTTAGAATCGAAATGGAGATAAAAACACCAAAAATTTCCATGTTTTATGACATTTGCCGCAATAAAATCCGACTTGAGATTTACTTGTGAAGTAAGATATAGACAGATCAAAACAGAAAGATAAATCATGCCCTGTCCAATTTAGTTATTTTATCTATTTAGTACAAACGCTAGACAGGGCATTAAATATTAACAGAGAAGAAAATAAGAAGGCTTATGTTATGACGGCTTATCATAATATAAACAGAGAATAATATAATATAAATATAATATCTAAATATAATATTAAATATAATATAAACAGAGAAGAAAATAAGAAGGCTTATACACCGAGTCCGGTAGCTCAGTGGTAGAGCGCTCGCCTTTCGACCTGGAGGTCGAGGGTTCAAATCCAGCCGGGGAGGACCTTAATATGAGCTTATCCCTTGTACCGTACACTCGGGAGGTCTTGAATTCAAGGCCGGCCAACACAGCCAGAGTTTTACGTGGTTTCCTTGGCTACTAACGCAAATGCGGGGTTGGATCTAGTTTCATCTGAGACAAGTCTGGATCCACGTTTCCGTTGTCTCCAGTTCACGAAAAGTTAATGTTCTGCGGGCTGGGGGAGATAAAGGTCGGAAAGATATACTGAGCCTTTGTATGTCCGAAAAATTAGTCAGTAAAAGTGATGGCGGCGACACGAGTAAGTAATGAGTAAGTGACTAGGAATGCTTGGTTCTTGAAGACAGACATCTCCTAATAGCACGGCGGAGTTTTGACTTTCAGGGCTATAGAATGAGTTTGTGAACGCTGACATCTGGGTGCTAGAGTTCTTTGTCGGGTGGCGCTGGACTGGCCAGAGCAACAAAGAAAATTTCCTTATTAACCGCTTACATATGTATAAAGAAATTAGTGTCCTTATAGTGGAAAACAAAATACTTTTCCTATATTTCTACGGTTTAAATGAAGAAAAGAAAAAACACATCTTTTACTTTTAATTACAAAGATTCTAGTCTTTGGAGCCAGTAAGACTAGAGGCACACTGTGAACTAGTCGCAGATACTAGCCAGAGCAGTGAGTTTGGATAGAGTCTGGTTGGGCTAGATCAGGCCTGGGCAAACTTTTTCGGCAAGGGGCCACTGAATATTTTTACAGGTAGTCGCGGGCCACACAACTTCTATTTTTAAGTATGCTAAACCAGCAATGAAAAAACGTTGTGTAGGCAAATTCGGTACTTTATCGATAGCGAGCAGACATTTTTGATTTCTATAAACAATTATCCCGAAAAAATAAATATTTTTTTGAATTTATTTGGTCATGGGCGAAGTTGATACTATAACTAAAATCCAAGAGCCAGGCCCAAAAAACGTTACTCATTTTGTTCTGTTGCAAACCAAATTTTTCCTTAAATATTTCATAAATTATACACAAATAGCATAATCAGCCATTCCAAAGCGGAAGGTTACACCTTTAGTAGAGCAATCAAAATTTTAAAAAATTGCTAATTTTTTAGTTTCTTGGAAATAAGTTTTCTCTTAATTGTAGCATGAGAAAGTTGAATGGGACCTTTTCAAGCTCTTGAAATTCCTAAAAAACTAAGTATTTAATTGTCAAAATTAAGTAAGTACAACCGAGTAATAACGTTTTGAAAACAATTCAAAAACGCTAAAAACATTTCCTATTTTGCAAATTCACTAACTTTGCACAAAGCAAAAGTGTTACTTTTTAGTGTTTTTTGTATCGGTCGTAACTTTGGTTGTACTTAATCAATTTCAATGCTTAAATACTTAAATTTAAATTTTAAAATTTTAAAATTAAATTTCAGGAATTTCATAAGCTTAAATTAAAGTCCAGATTCTAGATTCAACGAACTCATGCCACCAATAGAAGAAAGCTTATTCCCAAACAACTAAAAATGAGCGATTTTTCAAACTTCTGAGTGCGTTTTTAAAGGTCCTAGTCTCTGCTTTGAAATGGCAGTTTAAGATTTTGACATATTTTAAGAATAGTTTGGTTTGAAACAGTACAAAATGAATCCCGTCTTTCAGGTCTGGCTCTTGGAATATTAGGTATAATAGTAAGTAATAATTAATTATAATAGTTATTTTTTCTGCACATGTATTTATTTTATTCCCCGCAAATTTGCCAGCGGGCCACATAAAAATCCTTCGCGGGCCGTAGTTTGCCCAGGCCTGGGCTAGATGAACTAGACACACTGTGAACTGGTTATATGTGCTACCATGTACGGAGAGGGTGCTTCCTAGATGATTGGATGTGTACAAACTCAGGGGTTAATGTTGAGTGAGGGGAAAAACGCTAAATGCCCTACGGGTTATAATAAGAAAGCTCTTATCATAAATAAACAGAGAATAATATAATAAAATATAATATTAAATAATATAAACAGAGAAGAAAATAAAAAAGCTTATGTTATGATGGCTTAAATATTTAAATTAAGTTGTCGCGTTAACCCTGTTTTCCTAATCGGCAAAAACACAAGTCACGATGACTTCAATTAATAAAAAAAAGGTTTTAATAAATAGCTTAAGTAAGATTAATGGCATAGTCAACAATAATAATCACATATAGTTCATCTTTTTAAAAAAAACTTTATTATGCGAAGTAGAGGCGGCCTCTGGCAGATATGCCTTATACAGCGTGATCATTTACACTGTCTTCTCCTTTGTATAAACATTTTTAAGGAAAGACACTCTCCCTTTCACTTTAAATTGTTAGATATAATGAAACAAAGTGAGACATAACGTTCTGACGAGCCATCAATAATGAAGAATGTCGAAAAGTTCCCAAATACAGGATAGCATAAATGCTATCCTGTATTTGGGAACTTTTGTATTTGTATTTTGGGAACACGTAGGAATAAAACTAAAGTTTTATACCTACTTGTCTCTCGTACATCTATACAGAGTCAACTGATCACGTTTAGCAAAATCCGGTAGTATAAAATGAAATATGTTTTTCTTTGACAAACATGATGGCGGTAAGAGATCACCGCTCATTTAACTTAAATACTTTACATTATATTCTTAAAAATTTTAAATGAAGTGCAAATTTAATAAATTAGACTTTCTATGGTTGCCCCATGTCATATAGCAATGACCAACTGTATAATTGAATAAATATTTTACCTTATAAAGAATTCTAGATATACACCCTCCACAGTGCAATACTTAAAAGTAAAGCGTGCATAAAAACTCTTAGTATGTAAATTATGCTATGCAGTTATGCATTACCTAATCCAATCTATGAATTCATAGATGGTTTTAAATCATACAATGCAAACAATAAATCATTTATATATCCGGAAAGATTAGGATTTATAGCTTTTTATTAATACGTTTTAAGCTACATTTTTTCATTTTAAACTTTAAGACTTATATTTTTACAGACACTTGGTTTAGTATTAAGATGATTTAAAACTTTTAGAGCAATAAATAATAAAATTATGCAGTAAGTCAGTTTTTCTTTGACCCTAGTGAATATATATATTCTTTGACCCTATTGAGTATAGTGAATTTTCTTCTCTATATTTTTTCTAATAGATATTTATGTTGCAGGTAAGTGCTATACTGATGGACTAATATCCCTCTTATTAGAATGAAGGTTATTCCATGATTTGAGTTAATTTAATTATAAAAAATATCATCATCGTGATGCAATTAAATGCGCATAAATTTTTCAACAAAATCGCTTCGATTAATAGCTCGATGAATTAAATTTAATATTGCTTCAATGCGGAATATAAATTAATTAACCGGAACTTTGTTGTCGCATTGATAAAAAACATAAAATAAACGTTAAAAATTAATTAATTTTATTTATTTAATTTTATAATTAAAAATTAATTAATTTTTATTTATATATATATAAATGTTAAAAGCGCCGAGGAATAGTCTACAATAATAACAAAACCAACACCGTTCATATAGAAATAAACTTTAACATTATTATAAGCAGAGCTGCCTTTCGGCTAAAATGCCCTCTACATGAGAATTGGGTCTATCAATACTTGGTTAAGATATTAGGTCTATCAATACTTGATTGAGATATTGGGTCTATCAATACTTGATTGAGATATTGGGTCTATCAATACTTGATTGGGATATTGGGTCTATCAATACTTGATTGAGATATTAGGTCTATCAATACTTGATTGAGATATTGGGTACTATCAATACTTGATTGGGATATTGGGTCTATCAATACTGATTGAGAGATATTAGGTCTTCAATACTTGATTGAGATATTGGGTCTATCAATACTTGATTGAGATTTAGGTCTATCAATACTTGATTGAGATATTGGGTCTAAGAAGTCTGACATAAAATTAAGACTTAGTCAGTCTTGAAGTTTGACTGAAAGGCTTACTAAGAGTCTACTACCGGCTCTACTAAGAGTTATAAAAGATAATAAATGAAAAGACGAAGTTAGTGACCAGATATATAACCCTATCTTATAAATATTCTATTTAGAACACTTACATGAAATCCAACCAGTAAATAGTAACGAACCTGAAACAAAATTATGTTAAATATTAGAAACATGTTAACACTGAATGAGTTTAGGTTTCATAAGGAGGTAACATCCTTATAATTCGTGAAAATAAAATATGAAGTAACTGAATTACATTTCAGTTATAGTACATAAAAAGGTATCACATTTTGTGAATAAGCGTGAATGGAGTTCACCATAAATAATTAAATGAAATGTCTTTCCACAAAATAAAAACTTTTTTGGCAAAGCGCTTTCAACCTAGCTAGAGGCCATCTTCAGTGGAAAACTTGAAAAGTTTGTACCGCTCGGGTTGGCTCGACCTGCCGTCATTACATTTTGTGAATGAGCGTGAATGGAGTTCATCATAAATAATTCAATGAAAAGTCTCTCCGCAAAATAAAAACTT
>JACMZG010001863.1:16325647-16327593 GCA_018340805.1 Microvelia longipes | reverse complement strand
AATTTATAATTTAACAAAAACAAAATTATTAACAGTATAAATTTACCTTTGTATTCATTAATAATTAATATCTATCTATAATGAGCCGCCTCTTTGGTCGAGGTCGTTGAAGCGTCAATATTTATTTGACCTTTGACATCACGGAGGTACGAAGTTCGCATCCCAGGTTAAGCTCTCAGTTTATATAAGATTATTGTTCAAATTTAAAACATTGTATACATATGCAGCTACATAAGGCAAAAATCTGGTACGGGGTACCTCGGAAATTTTCCTCATCACATATGAATCGCTACGCTCATCCTCTTTACTTCGGACTCGCTTCGCTTGTCCTAAGATAGTAAATACATCCATTTCATTCCCAGCGGTCACCCACCCAGGCCCTAACCACGCTCAATACTGCCTTACTTTTATGATCCAACAAAAATCATGGATATACTGATCGTATTGAAACGAAACTTAGTGTACTTATTAACGTTAAGGTATAAACTTGTACCGAATTTAAAAAAAAATGGATTATTTTCCGACTTTTTACAATTTTTTAAAAACGTACACTAGACATTAGATAAAATTTATCTAATAGTGATAATGAGATGGTACTTGGCACACATGTTAGTCTTATACATGGCTAGATGTGTGCCAAATTTCAATCAGATCGCATCATTTTTTCGTTTCATGATTTTTCGAAATTTTGCTGAGTCATTATTGCAGGTTAGTAAAGTCCTAAAAAAGTATTTTCCGAATAGCACAACTACAGCGGTAGACTGATTTTTGTACAAAGTTTTGACTCTCAAGCATAAATACACTGGGAGTTACAATCATAAAAGACACACACATACAGACACACAACTTAATAAAAACCACATACGAGTATAAGAGGCATTTGAAACACCGTGTTTGTAGTTCGGGCTCTTAAAGAGCGCGAAGTCCTCTAGTTAATAATACACTGGACCATCATTTCTACTAAATATTAACAATATTTAATGACCTTTTCAAATGGTTTTCAGGATAAAAGTTAATTAACGTTATAAACTAAAAGTAGAATTCTTTCCTCGCAGTTGGTATTTGGCTTTTATTTCTTTCTACCGTATCACAGCTCTTATTTGAAGTAGGTTAATGATACCTTAGCTGTAATTAAACAAAGGCAACTGCCATTTAATTTCTCTACCGCAGAGCCTTGCTTTAGATTATCAAGTCCTGATTGAATAACAAGAAAATACATATAAATATCGTCAAACCTACTTAATTTAAATTAATTAAATTCGATTGTTTACAAATCGCAATATAATTAACAATAATAATGATCATCGCCTTTCCTGCTGAAGAGGGTATTAACGACTGAAATGGATAATAGGCTCTGGTGAAATTATTTTTACACAAGTTATGGAATTTCTGACTTAAATAAACCGGGGTGGGAGCTAAGTGGCTTAAGATAAAACATAGCCTAAATTAATGTAAATAACAGTTTAAAGCCTGGTTCAATAAGTTTCATGGAGAAAGTTTAATTTGGTATTAGGCAGAACCAAATTCCAACTCTCAAGACAGTGCGTTGTGTCCGTGCGTAAAAGCACTTCTCTCTTTAAAATAAATCCCCATGCGACAAAGTTTAGCTAAAAATGTAATATCTTATATTAACTGACTATTCTATGGGTCCTCCTAAATTGAATACAAATAAAATCGCAGGAGGTAAAGGTACAAACATAATTGATAAGACATTTGTCAACACAGTTTTAATAATTCTGGGGCAGAGGTCCGTGACCCGGGCTAATTTCCTTTGCAATGCCTAATTCTTGCTCAAAAATGCAGTTCTTGCTTGATTAATGTGTTCATGTAATGTAGAGTAATCAGTAATCCTTCGACGTTAGTAATCTATATATATATATATACATAATATATATATATATATATATATATATATATTATATTATATATTATATATATATATATAT
>JACMZG010001863.1:16300647-16323147 GCA_018340805.1 Microvelia longipes | reverse complement strand
AAAACCATCTAATACGCAAAAATACAGAAAACAGCTCCTTCAAAAAATAAGCTGAAAATGAAGAAAAGGAAAGGGTATCCAGAGAACAGAGTTGGATAAGAAACCGGTATTCAAACCACAACAAAGCGACTTAAATCCTTTTTTCGTCTCCATTCTGATTAAATTTGGTAAACACAGTTCCTAAGTACTTAACGTAAATCCCTAAAATCCGACTCTAAAACTTCCCAAATTCTTTCCTAAACAATATTTACTTTAAAAACAGAAAATATTGATATTTTCTTCTACTTTGATATCTTAATCCTAACTTAAATGTTTCTCAAAATAAGCTGAGTATTTTTGTCTCTATTTCTTAAAAAAACAAAAGAAATGAAGAAAACAACCTGTCACAACACTAAACAAGACAATCTTCTGATTTTTCGTAAGTATAAAAGAACTTAATTTAATCCTTATAGAAAAGAAACAATAGACACAAAATTAGAAAAAAGAAAGTAAAAAATATACTAAGATAAAGATCGAGACAAAAGATCCTTAAAACTGAAATAATAGAAAACCCTATGTAAAGCCTTATTAAATTTACTTTTACGCCAAAAAACTAATTAATACTTGCAAACATTTAATAATTAAGTTTTTAAAAATCGAAATAATATTACTAAAGTTAGATTAAAAATTTCATGACGAAGAAACTCCAAAACTACAATGAGATCTAAAGATAGTTGGACAATTTTAGTTTAAAATTAGTTTTATCAGAAGGTCGATAAAGCTGAAATGTTATGTTTCACCAACTAAATGTCAAGATGTTTAATAAAAGTTAAACTATTAGAAAAAGTATATAAACAATATTATTAGTATTAGTCACCGTTTTATATAAAATTCATAAAATGAAGTTTTTTTACGCTTGAGCCCCCATGGGGGCATTTTAGAGTTTCTACTCTTCTAAATGTCACTCTACAGAGAACCTCTAGACTTTATAAACACATTGCACCAGGAAAGATCTCAGTACTTCCTCTTGCCCTTTACGGCACTGCACCTGTGACTAGGTTCATAGTTTATCTAGTATAGTTTCTCCTGTCCCACTATTATGATATCATTAATCTTATCTAGCCCGTCAGATACTAGTTTACCAATCTCACCAGTTCCTGTAGTTCCTACTCGTCATACTTACTGCTCTGTCTAGTTCGGGACAATGCGACGGGAAGAGACGCCGGTAGTGTCCTTGAACTTAAGGTGCATAAACCCATTCTCATAGCCCTGACCTGGAAGCTAACGTTTCGCAGATCACTAGGAGACGTCTTCCAGAACCAAACACATTATCCCTCACTACCTAAGCTAGTCGTCAGACTACAGACACCGCTGGATCCGGGTCTAAATTTTACAGGTTCAGTATCTTTCCGAACCTCCATCGACCCGCACAACTTCCGCTGGAGACAACAGAAACGTGAACCCAGACTTGTCTCAGACGATATCTAACCCCGCATTTGCGTAACAGCCAAAGGAAACCACGTAAAACCCAAGCTGGGTTAGCAGCCTTAAATTTAGGCTTCCCGAGAGACAGTTAAAGGTGCAACCTTATATAAGGTCCTCCCACGACTGGATTTGAACCCTCGACATCCAGGGCGTAAAGGAAGCGCGCTACCACTGAGCTATTTGTTCTTGGTAATAAAGTTACTATTGCCAGTCCCATCCAGTGTTTTTTTAAATACATAAATAATTTTTAGAAGGTATAGTAAAACCTACTTCTTCTTAAGGCAAACCTGCTGGAACCTGCAAACGGTATTATACTATTTCATTGTATTGTAATAATTTTATGAAATGAATAATATTTTACTTTTATAATTAATCTCAAAATAAATGGAAAATTGAAGAAAAGCAAGGAAGAATGTTCGGAAACCGATTCCAGCAGCTTTAGAAACGCATTCTTGGAATAATGTTTTTCCGGTTGAAATCTTATTAACAAATAATTATGGTACATATAATTTTAACCAATATTTTAACGGTTATGAGAGCATTAATAAATTACTACTTGTATAAAGTACTAAAATAAATAACAAGATAAGTTTTTAGAATCAGGTTTATGGACAAAATACTAATTCCAGGGCAAGGTGTAATGAGTTCTAATCAATTCCATTTTTAAAAGGGTTTATACTTACTTTTACCCCGTAGAAACGGCAAACTCTTTATTTATTTTTATTGCAAGCCTAAACCTGACATGTACTCAAGGGAAAAGTTTAAGATTACAGAGAATCATACTTCCTTGTCGATTTGTAAAGGAAATAATTTCCGAAAGGTTATTTTATTTGGCTTTCAAAGAAGCAGAAGGTATTATTACCTTACGAATTTTTGATAATCAGATCATTTGTGTATCATTAGAAGTCTTAAAATTAACAGATAACAGATTTAATCCTAATTTTTTTGCTGATGGGAACATTATACTTGCATAGCTCTCTGTAGCGTTTGAAATTTATTGAATGATAATTGTAATGAACCACGATCATAACACATAGAATATCGCATTACTAGAAAAATGAATACATAGTACATAAAATGTATCAACACAAACATGATTGTCAGAATTCGGCGTGAAATTGCCATTTATTAAACTCGAAATGAAAGATCTTATAAATTAAGTTATTTATCATGTTACACATAATTTTCAAAATACCATATAAAACATGACACTAATTATCCCATATATAGAGGAAACAATGTTTAGAGGAAAACTCTAAAATATAGTCCAACATATAAAACCAGTGTTAAAAAGACATAATTAGACTAGACTAATCTACTGAAGTTTAGATTTAGGTTAAAAAATTTAGTTTAAAAAGTAAAATTAAAATTTGCAGTTTGAACTGTTCCACAAGGCTTTCGTATTAACTCTATGAGGCTCATGCAGTCTATACTGTTATAAAGCTTTCATATTCACGTTTCGGCATTATTTTCTCAATAACAGACGTTTTAAGATTAAGCAAATGCACCCAGAGTTAATTATAGACTATTTTACGGTAAACTCTAAATGAGTCATTCTTATCAGGGAATTCCAGAGACTCAACCCTTAAAACTTGTTTTAAGTCGCAACACCCTGTTTAAGACTGCTTTCAGTCACGATAAGCAGTCATTTCAGTAAATGACAAATTAAATCTCCCCAAACTAAAGTAAAATATCATGTAAACTTATGTTTTAACTTGTGTTACATGTTACAACAACATAAAATTCACTTGAACTCATCACGTCAGTGTTTTTGTATTACATTATAGAAGAGTAAAAATGTAACAATGAGACATGCTGGAGACTTCAGTATCTAGAATATAACAAAATAACAATTACGAAAAAATAAATAATTGTGCGGAAAAAGAAAGCATAATAACCTTAAATAGTCTTCATCGCTATATTCGAAATATGTAAACGAGGTAATAATTAGAAAAATAACTACGATCAGGATGGGATTAAAGAGAGTATATTAGTCTTTACTTTTCCTCATTTATACCGTAGGTATAAAGAAAGTTGACACAATATAATTGTGCGAGATACACCTAGGAAATGTAACAAGCAAAATGCAATGCTCCATCTGGGAACTGTTCCATCATTCGACATTCGTCATCATTGATGGCTCGACATAATGTCATGTCCCACTCTGTTACGTTACATGACTGTTGAGTGTGACATGACATTATGTCGAGTCATCTTGATGACGAATGTCGAATGATGGCACAGTTCCCAGATGTATCATTGTATTTTGCATGATACATTTCCTAGGCGTCTCTCGCACAATTACATTGTGTCAACTATTCATGTTTTGCAAAACTCGGTAGTATCATATAATATTAATAAAGAAAGTATTGAATTTCAACTAAAACCCTGAAACCAGGATTTTACCAGAATCATTCGTTTTAAATATTTTTAAGACCTCCTGCGCGGTTTTGTGTCTGTCTGTGAGTGTGTGTGTCTGTTACCATCGTAGCTTCCAGTGTGTTTAACCACGAGAATTGAAACTTGGTATAGTAATCAATCTTTAGGTCTAGTTGTATGACTCGGCAAATAATTATTTTATGACGTTATTAATCATTATTAATGATTAAGCGAAAATTTCAAAAATTTATAATACACGAAATAATAATTGGCTCATCATAAAATTTTGCACGTATAGAGTACAACATAAGACCAACAAATATGCCGGGTTTCATCACATAATTAATTATTAATCAAATTTCAAGTTCAAGTTCTATAAATACCGCTAATGTCAGGTTTTTGCTAGATCACTAATGTTTAGCAGCATCGAATAAGGTCAGTACCTGAATTGGTGACCGCTTGGAATAGAACAGATGTTTTCAATGTCTGAGGACGAGCGAAGCGTGTCCGAAAACGAAATGCAATATATAAAGTGATTTTAGAAGTAGGAAGGATGTGCGTAGCAAATCTGCTAAGGTTTCCAATTTTCCGACGGGAAAGGTTCCAAAATACACCCTACTCGATTTTTTATACATTAATTAATTAGAAAAAGGTGATTCTTTTCAAACTCACGGTTTCTTTTAATTAAATCTTATTAGAAAACAAGAGTCCACCTCTTGGCCGCTCCGTGGTCTCGGCTATAAGGCCGCTTCGCGGCCACATCGCGGCTGTTGTCTTATATCAGTTAGTCATACCATAAGTTTATGTAAGAGGCATATATATATATATATATATAATATATATTATATATATATATATATATATTATATATATATATATATATATATTCATTATCAAAAGTCCTCCTCTATCAACCCTCCCTATGACTACTTTATGCGCTCATTTTTTGGAAATTCGCTAATAATGAATCGGATAACTGTCTAGATATGATAGTGTACATTTTCTACTCTACATCCCTATGTAGACTCTTAAAGAGAAAAATGTACTGTATATACATGACCTATGTATGTATGACCTAAATGGCAAAAATTGGACATTAATATTGTTAAATCTGTATTTTAAAATTAAAGATACCAAGCGCCTTTAGTACTACGCGGAGCAGGCGATCTAAATAAAATAAAATCAAAAAATCCCTACGTAGAAGAGAAATTAAACATTTTTTTTTAAATATAAATATTTAAAAAATATTTTAAATAATAAATATTTCATTCGATGAAAATAATAAGACATTCCAATGCAAAAAGTGATTTAGACCTGCGCTTTAGATTTATAAATAATCAGAGCAGAGCAGGTTGTAATCTACCATAGCACATGCACACACAACATAGAACATACACGACTAATAACAACATGTGCACTTTGATTGTTAACATCATAAAACTTCATAAATAGTCTTGTTTTACAACTTATAACAAACTTTAAAATACGCGTTTCTCAAACTATTAAAGTTTAAGTAAAAGTTAATTCCATGTTAGATATCCAAGTAGGATACATTATATAGAGATTGCGCAGTGCAGTTAAGCGGAGATGCGTGATCTCAAGCAACTTGTCAGTGAGTTCAGCACTCTCTAACCTATCTAATACCTACGATAGGGATAAACAATCTAAGCCTTACTAACAATTAGCATTATCAGTTTCACCTTTATTCTCTAATGATTTTAACTTAAAAATAAACGTTACGTTATAAAATAAATCAAATGAAAGAGCTATCTTCGATCTACTTAGTCACGAAGATAAAATTAACGACGGCTAAAGATGTCTACTGTTAGAAAGAAAACAAGAATTTATCAATATATGTATTTAAGTGTTCGTAAATATTAAATAAAAATATATAATTAAATATAACTACAATACAGTATAGGATAATAATTACAATATATTGAGATATATAGAACTGTGAATAGAGAACACGGGAGATAAGCAAAGAGTTACATTAAAAATTAGTTAACATGCATGAATGGAAAATTTACTTGCATTTCCTTATTTACGTTTATTTTAATCGTGCATTGCAGGCAGCTTATCACTACATAGTGTATTGATCACGAACACAACATAGTTTGCATTTAACTGCAACACAAAATCTTAATCGTAACACTTCTCATATATGGAAGAGTAATATTAGAATTATATTTTTGTTGTTAGGGACACTAAAGAGACTACTTAATGGTTGTTAATTTATTTATTCATTACGATATTTCGCTTGTATTTCCAAGCATATTCATGTATAATCTAAAAAAGAAAAGGAAAATACAAATTTTTAAATAAAATTCATTGGAATGCTGGTAACTTAGTCATGCAAATAAGTATAAATTACAAGAGGAATTAAAAACTTACAGAAATAATAAGTTAGGAAAGTTCTAACTACGTCAGAAATTAAAAAGCTAGTGCTACCATATTAATATCCCTAAATTCTTCTAGGCCTAAAAATATATAGTCAAAATTAGTAATAAGAAAAAAGAGAAAAGTAAAACGTAACTTGAATCAAAACAGTGAAAAAAAGCCAAGTAATTACATAGCCTCAAATCATCAAAATGCATAGTAAAGACACTATTAATTGGCAAAACATACATTTATAGAAAAAAAGGAGATCAAACAAGCAAGTAATTAAAAACGAATTAAGTCTAATTAATTAATAAATTAAAGACTAAATTAGTTGTCAACATAACCAGCTAATCAAGTTCTTCTCCATCTTCTTTAAATAGGTATTAATTACTAAAATTAATATGATAGACTAGTATACATATAATTAATTACTAGGTTAAAAATTAATAATTTACAATGATATTATAAATACCAAAAATATTAATAAATTTCTAGGATAGAAAAAACAACAATTTAGCTAAGATTATGAATAATGCCTGCATAATACTTATTAAAATCTCTAGAGTCAGTTTTGAAATTAACATTGTTATGCTCTTGAGAAATATGAAATGCTTCAATTCAATATTAGAATTGAATTCTACAAGGCAAGTGACATGAAGCCAAACAGTAAGTCCACGGAAAAGAATTGTAATTATGAACAACAAATTCTTTACTCCTGAGGGGAGAGAATAAGTACACTTTTCTCCCTATAGTAGAAGGAGAAAATCCGGTTTCGCATATTCAACACAATACTTAGTACAAGATCTACAACACTGCCTCGAATTTAACAGAAATGAAATATTTAAGTGTATTATACCCAAGCCGCATAAAGTCCTCTTAATTTAAAATTAGGCAGCACATTGTTATTACAACCCACGTCACGTTTTTTTTTGTATTTTTCTTTCCTTTTCATTCATTTAATTCGAAAAAAATTATTTTTAGTTTAAATATTTTTCTATTAATAATAAGTTAACAGAAAGGGATTTGAACAATGTCAAAAACAGATAAGTAAGCAAACACTTGCAATATGTAATAGGTACCACGGGATAGCACGTAACAAAAAGAATACGAGAACTCAACACTGTAATGGAATCCAAGGTAACATTATACCATGACCGAGATTGCTAATACATAACAACCAACATATTACGACATCCCAATGGAACAGTTTTCCTTAACTCACAAAAAACCTTCCCCTTCAAATATATGAAATGAAAAAAAAATATAAAATAAATCCACAGTAATAAAAAAAGTAGAAACGAGCAGATTCCCCAAAGGAAATTAATATCGTTTCAAGATTTTTGGGCAACCTCGTTCCAGGATATTCTTTCAACAACTATTCCGCCACTCCTTCCCTTTTAGTGTTATTTTTTGAAGAGATTCAATCTCTAGAAAACATATTAAAGAGGAAAAAAGAAGTAAAGCCCTTATACAATCACAGCTATGGGTAAAAAAATAAATGTCTCCAAAATCCGACAATACAAAAGAGTCTCTTAAGTACACAGGTGAATTGGTAGGAAATAGTGAAGAACGACATAAAATATTTATTACTCTTATTGTAAATATCTATTGAAAATATAGAAAGATGTGTCAAAAGAAAATAGAACTAAATCTTTTAGAAATATAAAACGCGATAAATCAGAGCATTATTTACCGAATTGGGGTTGCACAGTGTCTCGTGCAATTGGGGTTGCACGATGTCCATATATATATATATATATTATTATATTATATATATATATATATATATATATATATATATATTATATATATGTGTGTGTGTGTGTGAGTGTGTGTGCGCGCACGTGCGTGTATAAATGTAGGATTAAAACAGTAGATAAAAGTAGAACTAATCAGATGCTGACGATAGAGGGTAGGACGTTGGTACATACAAAAATTAAGGATTACAATAACTAAGATTAAAGATAATAGAAGAGCAAAGAGGTAATAACAGGTGGTGAAAGAACAAACGCATTTGTACCCGAAGAAAAACAGTGAGGTCAAAACTAAACAGTAAGGTATACATGTAACAGTGAGGTATATATGTGGGTTTATGACTTCGTCACACATTTCTCATAAGCAATAGGGTTCGGTGCATTAACAAGGTTTATTTTCGTACCAAGTTTTATTCCAGTCCAAGAAAGCGTTCGAAAGTTATCGTGTCCCATAGAAACGTCTAAGAACAAAAATCTCGTTTATACCGAAGACGAAATCTTATACCAAAGACAGCGTCTGTCTTCGAAGACACTGGTCTGTCAACAGTCCAACACTGTTGACAGACCGTTGTCTGCAAGACCACTGCTGTCGAGCGCAAATGCATTTCTCTCTCTTTTTTTGGTAACATTTTTCCAGCAAGAAAAATTTAGCCAAACAAACGGTATAAATAAGGAAAATTAATAAATACTAAATAAAATAAAGGACTTACCGTAAGTATATAGGAAAAGTATTGTTGTTGCAAAATAATATGAAACCGAGATGTCATCGGAATTATCTGTATCAGGTGTTTTTAAGGCCTCCTGAGTGGTTTTCACAAACTTGTCTGTCTGTATGTGTGATAGTGTTAGTGTCCGTCATCATTGTAGCTCCCAGTGTGTTTATGCTACAGAGTTGAATCTTTATACAAAAATTAGTCTACCGCTGTAGATGTGCTATTTCGAAAAAAAATTTTAAACGACATTAACCCGCAATAATAACTCGGCAAAAATTTCGAAAAATCGTAAAACTCGGAAAAACGATGCAATCGGATAGAGATTTGGCACACATGTAGCCATGCGTAACACTAACATATTTGCCAAGTTTCATCTCATTAACGGCATTAGTTCAATTTTTATCAAATGACTATTATACGTTTTTATTAAATTGTAAAAAATCGTAAGGCAATCCAATTAAGTTGAAATTTAGTACTAACACCTTTACGTAATAAATAAGTACACTAAGTTTCGTTTCAATACAAGTATATTCATGATTTTTGTTAGATCATAAAAGTTAAGCAGCATTGAGCATTCTCAGTGCTGTGTGAGTGACCGCTAATTACGAGTGATTAAACTAACATTAACTTTTTAAAAAACACTTTATTTATTATACACATATAAATTGAACTTACAACACTAAAGAATAAAACTATAATAGACAGAGTTACAGGTATCAGTGCACTTTTATAGTTTAAAAGTGCTCAATCAGCCTAATTAAATAATGTTAAAATCAGCATGATTTGTGGAATATAACTTCTCCCCCCTTAAATTGAAGATTTGGGGAGGAACCAACCAAATCTGAGGAATTTGGGATAATTCTGGAGTGATTTTAATTTTGTGTTTGTAACAATAAGAGTAAAAAAGATAGGATACTGATATTGCTACAACAGCAACTATGGTAATAATATTGTAAGGGTCAAAACGTTTAAAATTTATTGGTACTGAAATATCTGAAAGGATTTCTTTTTGAAAGGATAATTGTTGGGCAAAATTTTCTAATTTAAGATTTAAGGGATTTAGTTCAACAGGTTTTTGTAGAATATTTGGATTGATAGGTCTGGGTAGGCTTATATCAGGGATGGAAATATCTTTTAAAATGATTCTGTTATTCGAAAATGTTTGTAAGATATTATTATCAAATGTTAGGTTACACATATCATATAGTTCTATAAGATAAGTACCTTCCATATAGTACTTAATTTTATCTTGACTACACTGTTCTGTCATTAGAGTTTTATTACATACAATAATCCATTTATTTACATCTAGTTTTTTGATATATGTATGAGACAAATCTATAGGAGTGGAATGACATACATTAGTTTTACCTGTACGTAACAATAGATTGGTTTCACACAAATCTGGTCTATTATCTAAATCTAATGGAAGAATATCCTTGCATATGTAGGATTTCTTAATCAATTGTTTACATTTAACTGATGAAATACAAATTTTTTATCATTTAACAAAAATAATCATTTGTGGGTATTATTGTAGTAAATGATGACGTCAGATTATTATAAACTGGTATGGATATGAGTTGATAATAATCGAAATCGTCTTTTGTCACCAACGGAATTTCAAGGATAAAGGTAATTTTGGTACCCTTAGTGTAACATTTAATATTTATGAAATTTTCTAAAAATAAGAGATTCTCTAGAGTAACATCAAGGGGAAGCACAGTGATAGTTAATTGGTTCTGAACATCAATTAAACCTTGTAATAGGTCCTTAGGATTTATTATAGAATTATGAAACACATTAGACTTGGCAAACGACACAGCCACTTCTAAATCGGCCAAGGTATCATATATAATTTGGAAATTACTTAATATTTGTTGTAAGGTAACGTGGAAAGTAAATTGGTTGTATTTATTATTTTCGTTTTCTACTACTTCTTTTAGAATATTTTCGATAACCTGTTGATTATGTTCTAAAGTCTTAATATTCTGTTCAAACTCCGTTGTTATATTATAGAATACTGTTACTTGGGATTCTAAAACTGACTTAATTGAATTTTGATCTCGTGTAATTTCTGTAATGATCTGATCATACTTCATGGCGTCTGTAGAATCTAAATTCCCGGTTATGGTCTTTATAATAGAGCCTAATCCATTAATAAGTCCACGTTTATTTCTGTTTGTGTTGATATTTAAATTATCAGTCAGAGTTGGGTTTAGTTGTTCTAATTGTTTTATTATCTTGTAACTTAATAGATCTGTGAGTTGGAAAGCATTGTCTTGTGTCATGTACCTGCTGTTTCTCGCTGATTCTTTTATTTTGTAATAAAACTTGTTTAGATTGCGGAATTCTTCTATTATTCTGTCTAGACTGTATGTTTGTATAAAATTCCAGTGGTCTGTCTCTACACGTGCCTTGCCTATGTTTAAAGTTAAAATTCCAGGATTATCATTAAGATTAGTTTTGATAGCGTTCCCTTTAACTGATGAAAACATTAAGTACCTGCAACAATTATTTTATATGGTTTCAAAGATTTTACTACATACTAACTTTTAATTTTATAATTTAAACCTAATTTAGTATTTTATTTTAATTCTTCTACACTATTTTGATTAATTACTTTATATAGTAACTTGACTACTTATTATCATCCCCCTCTTACTAAGGCAAACATTCGTGACTAATCAGTGAATGTTTGTTTAGATGTAGATGTAGATGGCTTATCTAATACGCTTGGTTTACGGAGTTCTTTCATATGAATTATTTCTATTTTATTTTTTTCGGATTTAGAGTCTTTTCTTGATACTTCAACTCTGTTGTGATCTAAAATTTTGGTTATTTCAAAAGGTCCTAAAAATCGGTTTGACTTTTTGTTTCTTGTCTTTGGATTTGTTTTGTAAACGTATTGTCCTACATGAAATTGATTACTCGAATCCCCAGCTGTATTCGTCTTAGTAACAATTTTTTGTTTTGAAGTTTTGAGAGTTTCGCCGACGGTGTCGTAAACTTTCTGTAGACGGTCTTTGTGATTGTTAACATAGTCTGTGTAAAAATTGTGAGTGAGGAAGATTTCATGGGGGTCACGTAAATCGGTGTGTCCGAAGACAAGTTCGAAAGGAGTAAAGTTGGTAGCACTATGGATAGATTGATTGTATGCGATAATGGCATAATCCATGATGTTAGGGTCCTCGCGAGCATGGGTCTCCGAGAGGAGCCTTAAGTGTTCAATGATCGAACTGTGGAATCTTTCTACTATTGAATTACCTTCATGATGGTTTGGTGTGGTAAAGTGAATGTTTATTTTATGGAGTTTTAACATTTCTTTTACCACATCATTATTGAATTCAGGTCCTCCGTCTAATGTTAAGGATCTAGGGATTCCGAAACATGAAAAATATTTTAACAGAGTGTTACTTATGTGGATTGCAGTTTTACCGGCTATTGATAGTGCTTGGGCAAATTTGGAAAATGCATCTACTAAGGTTAGATAATGCTGGCCGTTATAAGTAAAAGTATCTATATGTACTACTTCAAATGGTTTGGAGGCCGTTGGAGTAAGCATCATGGGGACATACGGTTTATCCCGTGCATACTTAGTTCTCCTGCAGTCTTCACAAGAGTTAATTATTTGTGTTACGAGTCGTTTCATACCTCTCCAATAATACCGACGTTTAAGCTGTTTTAAAGTTTCAGTTATTCCTCTATGGTTAGTTTTTCCTACGTGATAATCACGAACCAGAGTAATTCGTTCTTCTTGATCATGAACTGAGCTTACTAGTTTAGTACATTTTATTAATTTAGGTCCATTTACTGAAAACTTCGCTAAGTATACTCTGCAAAAGTCTGCGTATAATGAGTCATCCAAAAAGTACATGTGGTAAAGAACTTTAGGGGCAGTATATTGTGTCAGAAAATCTGTTATAATTTGATCGTTATCTTTCCAAGGGATTTTTATTCGAAATATTTGAAGACTGTCTGTTTGTTCAACTTTTACATCTAGTTTGGGATAAACGTTTGGCATAACTATTATTTGGTTAAGTTTATTATTGAGAATATCGTCCAATATGGGTATTCCTGTGTTCGTATCGTCATCATTAGTAGTATGAACTGTCTCTAATTGATCTAAAGGGTCTTCTGACTCAAGGTCAGTGTCCATATATTCTTCTATGTTGGAGCAAATATTTTGTAAATATGTGCAGCATTAAATTGTGAATCGCCGTTATTATTAGCCATGCTATCTGCCGTTTCGGCAATGGATTGATGTTCTAGGGTGTTAATTTTTATGCGGGATAAAGAGTCAGCAACATAGTTGAGGGAACCTTTTTATAAACTATATCAAAATTAAATTCTTCTAGTAACAATCTCCAGCGGAATAGTTTAGGGTTTATATTTTATGTTAAAGAGCCATTGTAGAGGTTTATGGTCCGTATAAATTGTAAATTTCCTGCCATACAGGTAGTGTCTAAAGTATGTGATTCCATATTTAATTGCAAGTAATTCCTTTTCTATGGTACTATACCTAGTTTCGGTATCATTAAGTGTCCTGGAGGCATATGCTATGGGTCTGTCATTTGGAATTTGCCCCTGAGAAAGGACAGCGCCTATGGCAAAGTCAGAAGCGTCGGTTGTTAGTATGAAAGGTTTGTCAAAATTGGGGTATTGAAGTATCGGGTCGTTTGTAAGAAGCTGTTTACAAATGTTAAAACAATTAATATACTCTGGGTCTTTATAGTTAACTATTGAATTTTTCTTTAAACAGTTTGTTAAAGGTTTTGTAATTTTTGAAAAATCTCTAATAAATTTTCGGTAATATCCGAGTAAACCAAGGAAACTTTTGATTTCTTTTTGTGTCTTTGGGAGTGGAAATTTCTGTATTGCTATTATTTTATCTGGGTTAGGTTTGATACCTTCTTTAGTGACTATGTGTCCTAAATACTGTACTGAGTCTTTTATGAAGTCTGATTTGTCTAACATTACTTTCAAATTGCTTCTACGTAGTCTGTCAAAAATTATTTTTAGATGTTCTAAATGTGTTGCAAGGACGTGCTGAATATTATCAAGTCATCAAGGTACACTAAACAAATATCCTGTAAACCCTTTAGTATGTTATCCATCACCCGTTGAAAGGTTGCAGGCCCGTTTTTAAGGCCGAAGCTTAACCTTAGATAGTGAAAATGGCCACCTTCGGTTGAAAATGCTGTTTTGTGAGCGTCTTTAGGGTCGATCTCTATTTGGTGAAACCCACTGGCTAGATCTAAGGTCGTAAAAATAATTAGCCCTACCAAGTCTATCTAGGATGTCATTTATTTGGGGTAATGGGTATTTATCGTCTATCGTTAAATTATTTAGAGCCCGATAGTCACAAACAATGCGTAGCTTCTGTTTACCACTAGCGTCTGGTTTCTTAGGAACTACCCATATGGGTGATGAATATGGGGAGTTACTGTGACATATTATACCGTCCTCTAACATTTTATCTATTTGTTTCCGTACCTCTTCACGGTAAATTTGCGGATAACGGTATTGCTTAATGTAGACGGGTTTGTCTTCTTTTAAATTGATTTGATGTTGAATCTCGTTAGTAAAGGATAGTGGTATGTCTTCACAATAAAATATATCTTTATATTCGCTGCATAGTTTATGAATAGCATTTTTTTCTTCGGTATTACAGTGATCTAGGCGTAATTTCGTTAAATTTTCCTTAAGTATTTTGTTTTGTTCCTCTGTCAACTGGGGTTTAATTGTATTTCTATGATTTAATTTCTCAGTCATATTGCATTTTATGGGTTCAACTATGTCTACTTCGTTAAAGTCAAGTATGTCTATGTCAAGTGGTTTTCTCATTCCTAGATTAACCATATCTTGATTTTTATTTGTAATGATCGTAATGCATTCAAAATTATTAATTTTACTATGGCCTCGGAGAGTTCTACCCCTTGACAACTTCTTGTTGCCTTATTATACCAGTGCCTGTGGCTTTATTTACAGGAATTTTTATAACTTTTTGTGTCCTAGCTGGTATAGAATAATAGGTGTTATTTATTGAATCTGGTATCGGAGTATCATACACTATTTGTAAACTTACATCTGGGGTTGTTAGTTGTTTGTTAGTCATGTCTACTTTTGCTTTGATTTTTTGTAGTAGATCAATACCAATGAGTCCATCAAATTTATTACTAAATTTGAATAAATAAAACTTGTGATTTTCATTTATCTTAAATGTTGGGAAGATAGGGATTACAATTACTTCATTGTGAAGAGAGGTATTGTGTGCTGTTTGTATTTGAAAATTTTCTCTACGTATGTAATGATAATAATATTTTTGGGCTACCTCTGGATTAACTAAACTTTTGGAGCTACCTGTATCTATGAGGAACTTAGCGTTGATTTCGGGAATAATTATGTAGGGTAGATCTTCTCTGGTATAATTTATTTTTACTATGGGTTGTTCGGTTGGAGGCCGGTGTTTGAAAAAAGAATGATCTGGTGGATTTGCTTGTACAGTAGATATATTTGGGCTATTTATAATGCTGCCATTTGCTGATAAGTTAGCATTGCAAGGGTTAATATTGTTTGACAATTGACTGTTAGCTTGATTTCCACTGTTCATTCCTCCCAGGTTAAAATTTAGATTATTTTGGGGTAGTTCATAATTACTCATACAAGATATATCTTGCGGTAAGTTAACTTGAGATTGGTCAGAATAAATCTGATCGATCAAGTTAGGAGCATACTCATGATATTGGTTTTCCAAATAACTGTTGTCATACCAGAGGTTATAATCATTATTAATGTCAAAATTAGGTGTATTATCGAAATTTTGAGAGTATACCAAGGTGTTATTTACTTCCATAGGAGTTGGGGTATATGCTTTATGTACATTAGAGTTGTTGGAACTAGACATTTGATTTGGAAGTTGGAAATTTTGATTAAATTGAGGCTTCATCTGAGGTCTCAAATTTTGAACATTTGACCCAAAATTTCTTGGGTTATTCCACTGATTGGGTCGTTGAAATTGGTTAAAGGGTTGAAACTGGCTGTTAAAATTTGGAGCTCTGAAATTTTGATTCATCATAGGTCTTTGAAAACCTTGAGAATTAAAATTTTGGGGGTTTAAATTCATTTGATTGGGTCGTTGAGCTCTTAGATTCATACCAGTAGGTCTGAATAAATTTAAATTATTCATCCTTGGAATATTTCCGTTCATTAAATTGTTTTGTCGTCCTGACGAGTAGAGGAAATTTTCTTCCTCTATCACTAGGCTCATAGCCGTCTCTAGATTAGGCGGGTTTCTAAGTCTAATGATAGATTGCAAGTGGTTTGGTAAACCTCTAATAAAAGTTTTTAAAGCGAGGTCGTCATATGATCTTATATGTATATGTCTCTCTTCTTGAGCTATACCTTCCAGTGAGCTTAGTTTATTTATCAAAAGACTTCTAGCGTTGACAACGCATACCGAAATTATAGGGTAGCTCGTTTCTACCAGGTATGAGAGTTATTAGATCCTGAACTAGGCAATCAATGTTCTTTGATCACCAAAACATTGGTTTAAGGTACCTTTAATTTGTGCCCAGGTGTTAATTTCTATTCTTGAACCAATTAATATGACCGCTCTACTGAAAGCTTGCCTAAAATGGCTCTGACCAGAAATGAGTTTATTGGGTTGTTAGGATTGTTATCCCAAATTGACTGACAAAGGCATCAACATTCCTACAGAACAAACTAAGGGTATGTGGATTACCGTCATAACTCGGTATGGTTTCTAAAAATAATTTTAACAGGTGGTAGTCTACCCTGACAACGCCGGCTTCTTGAGCGGCGGCTTGTTCCACAGGGGGGGTCATATTGCTGTTAATATTTAATTTGCTTATAGCGTTCAACAGATCTTCGAATGACTCAATGATGTTAAATGATTAATTATTGTTTATAAAATTTTATAAAATTATTTAATTAACAATTTATTTATTTTATTGTAGTTAAGTTGTAATTATTTATTACTTAAAATTATATTTATTTAGATTTAATTGATATTCATTCAATTAAATCATTTATGAAATTAGTTGTTATTATTTAGTAATAACTTTACACTACTACTACTAACTACGATACTTTTATTTATATTAATATTATTATATCTTACTTAGATAAATTTATTTTGATTTTTATATGAATTAATTTTATTTTTATATTAATTATTTTCTTTTTTCTTATCTTTTAATTATAAAATGACTTACAGATATAAGGTGTTTAAACTTATGTGCATTGTAGATATCTGTGATGATTCCAATAATCGGGTATAGTATATATCCGGTTGATTCCGATAATCTGGTGTAGCAGATATCCGGTTGATTCCAAAAATCAGGTAGTGTGGTGGTACTTGATTCTGATAATCAGGTGTGTGGTTGAGGTTGATTCCGATAATCAGGCGGGTTACACTTAGAAAAATTTTTGATTAGATCGCGATGATCACTTAATCACTATTTAACTAAGTTAAGGTCCGATCCGACTGCGCCAATTACGAGTGATTAAACTAACATTAACTTTTTAAAAAACACTTTATTTATTATACACATATAAATTGAACTTACAACACTAAAGAATAAAACTATAATAGACAGAGTTACAGGTATCAGTGCACTTTTATAGTTTAAAAGTGCTCAATCAGCCTAATTAAATAATGTTAAAATCAGCATGATTTGTGGAATATAACTCGCTGAGAACGAAACGGATGCATTTACTATCTGAGGACGAGCGAAGCGAGTCCGAAGCAGGGAGGATGAGCTTAGCGAATCCGATATGATCATCCTATAAGTTTCGAGGTACTCGTACCTGATTTTTTTTTACATGACAAAATGGCAAGTAAAAATAAAACAACAACTTAATGTTGAGGCAATATCACTTCACAGGTCCGCTACGAGGGCCTATGAGGCGAGGCGGCGAAATTTATAGCATATATTTATTGCTAAATACATTGCAAAATCCTAAGCGGCCACAGAAAGGTCACCGGGCCGCGTTTAGGCTACGGGCCAAAGCCACAACGCGCGTACGTACCGTTTTCTTTACTAGTAGAGAATAAACCCATACAATTATAAGGTAAAAAAATAGGTACCTGATTTGTATCTGAAGATGGTTCAACAGCATCCGATGTCTCCTTCTCTGTCCCTCCTATCTCTCCTTTGTCACATGATACCTAAAACAATAGTAATTATCAAGATCAACATTATTAAGCCAATAAGTAAAGAGTATAATAATATGTATAATAAATAGGAAATATCAGCACACATAATTTAGATTATGCTACAGTATTATTTAACATTATTACTAATGTTGATGCACCTGTTTGTTTTTAATTGCAATTAAAAACCAACCATGATTATTGGTTAACTTGGTGTGTTCGTGAGGCTCTTGATTAACGCCCTAACACCAATTTCAATTTTAAATTTTTAGTGCAAACGTGTTACTTTTCCTACAAACTTACGGTATAAATCAGATGTACATACATATATAAATATGTACATACTACATATATATATATATATTTATATATATATATATATACATACATACAATACATACATACATACATACATTTACATACATTACATATATATATATATATATATATATATATATATATATATATATATATATATATTATATATATATATATATATATATATATATATATTATATATATATATTAGCCCCTCCACTCGACCCACATCATCCTCTGGAGCAATACATAAAATAAGTACAAAACAAGGTTTCAGACTCTAACTTTCTTCCTATATAACATTTCTTCTCAAAAGCGAGCTGCTATACGCTCACTGTAAAATGATAAAAGGATGTTATCATTCTTTCTGCCAACAAAGGGTCAACCACTGTTGTCATGAACCGAGCTGACTATTATACTGAAGATCAGAGGCAGTTTTTGGACACCTCAATTGAGGTGAAACACTTGAGCTACTAGTTCCAGTCAATTCGAGAACCTCTTTACCTTTTTATCTTTACCTTTTACCAAAAATTCATAAACTTACTGACCCCCCATGCTAAATTACCTTCTGGAAGACCCGTCATTCCTGGTATAGACGGCCCCACTGAAAGATCCTCTACGTCAGTGGTTCTCAACGTGGGCGCTTGAAGAATTTAGGGGGGCGCTGCGACGTAGGGGGGCAGTGAGTAGTTAGGGGGCGGCGAAACGTTTGGGGGAATGATGGGAGTTATTGGCAAATGTAGAGAAATATTATTTTAAGTTTTGCGAAGGATCTGACGTATAAACTAATTTAAATATCATGTAAGATGTTAAAAAATAAATAAATTTTATTTAAGGGTTCTGATAAATAAAACACCCTAAAAATTTCGTCCCATTATTATGGGGTTAAAGAGAAGACGGTTGTGGCTAAACTAATGGAGGTAACACACTACAAGCCCTCTAAAAATCCTTTTTTGGTCCAGTCAGTATATAAACAAACTCAATTTTATTAAATATACTAAATATGTGTAATATTAGGTTATTAGTTGTTTAATTTCCTTAATTTAGAATATTAACACAAGCAATTAAATAATGTATTGGCAATACAAAGATAATTAACAGGTAATTTGGATACTGGTTTATCACCCTATAAGATAGGGGGGCGATGATACAAGCAAGGTACTTAACAGGGGGCAACGAGTAAAAAAGGTAGAGAACCACTGCTCTACGTTGACTATCCTCTATGTTGACTCGTTTCTGCAGCCCATAGTCAGGACTCTACCAAAGAGTATATAGCTCTATATACTCCTTGACTCTACCCTCCTACATTCGTGACACTGGCCACTTTCTATAACTTCTCCGCTCTATACCTACACCCTTACCTCCTGGTACACTCTTAGACACAGTTTACGCGTGTTATACGCCAACATACCTCACAATGAAGGTATTGCTGCGATGCTTTATTATCTGAATCAAAGACTCTAGAACTCCACGACCAATCTACTGATTTTCTGTGTTCCATAGCTGAACTTATTCTCACGTCTATTGTTTTTAGTGTCAATGACAATTTCTATTTACAACTAAAGGGGGTACTACTATGGGAAGTAAGTCTCATCTTTAGAAAATTAACCTTTTTGAGGGCTGGCTAGAAGAAGACTTTCTTTCAAATCAACAATCTCGTCCTCCCAACTGGACACGCTTTATCGACGATATTTTTATGATCTGGTGGCTCAGTCCAGAATCCCTTGAACTTTTTATCAAATCATAACTCAAACAACAGTGTAAACTTATGTGGTCCTATTTTGAAGTATTTAAAAACCTTTTCTGGACGTTGATATCAAAGTTACTGATGGTTTTGGCACTTCAGTTCATATTATGCCGACAAACCACCAACAGTATCTTCACTACACCTCTTCCCCCTAACATGAAAAAAGGCCCTTCCGTTCTCTCCAGCTGTTGGGGTAAGAGAATCTGTTCCGATAAAGAAAGCCTGATAGCTTCAATAGTAACCTTTCGCAAGATTACATATCTTACTTATCTAAAACCAAGATTACCTTATCTTAATAACTAATTTTTATTTGTATTAAATTTTATTCCATTATTATTAAATAAAGAATGGTAGAATGTTTGTATATATTTAGAAAGCAATCACTAGCGGCCGCCCCCGGGTACAAGCACTTTGCTTTTTTGGGGCGCTCACCTAATCTAATATTTTTATTTATTTATGTAATCAATTTGTTTGTGAGAATAATTATTATTATTATTACTAAGCCCTGGTTAAACGAAGCTATCCTGATACCCTGGTTAAAAAACAATGAACAAACCTATGCATCCTCCTAACAAACTCGCGTGTCATTGAAATTGGCTCCCGCTATTTTAGATTTTAAAAATCACTTATTTTCCAGATTTGTCTTTTTATTTTTACCGGATGGTTTTATATTTTTTTCCTTTAATTTTGTTAAGTTTAGATTAAGATTATTATATATATATATATATATATATATATATTATATATATATTATATATATATATATATTATATATATATATATATATATATATATATTGTTTAATTATTCATAAAGTACCCATTTGATTTTTAATAAAATATAAAGCAACAAGGGAAAACCCACGTCTTCAAAAGGTAAACAGATATTTTGTTCCCTTTAGATGACGAGGAAGGGAAAACGACGTAGATCTACTACGTCGCCCTATAAAGATATGAAGAAGCCTAATATAGAATGTGGTAATATAGAATCATCTTCCGAGAAACGAAGGAATTCAATGCATTCTAGTGGAACCACAATGAACCAATTCAACAACCAGACGCCGAACTCTTCAATTGAAGTTTCGCCATATACCGAACCCGCAATACACTCCAGCCCTGCTGGACAAGTATATCAACTAAGAAATCAAGGCGTTACATTTGAATCACCAAACAGATTGGAGTAATGTCACGAAAACTACGACAGTGCCAACAACGAGATACAAGTCAATGAACAAATTTACCCCAGTTTATGTGCGTAGCGTTACTGATTTTTCCAATGTATTGGAAAAAATAAAAACTGTTATCGTAGTGTCGATGGTTTTACTTGTTAAGCCAGGACCAGTGACGTTGCCAGCCAATGTAAATCCCCTGAAGGCTACCGAGAGCTTGTTCGTGTTTTTAGAGCAGAGAACACATATTTTTACACTTATTAGACTAAAGAAGATACGCCTTACAGGGTGGTGTTGCGCCATCTACACGCTTCTACTCCAGTAGAAATAAAGCTGAACTTGAAAAACATGGCTTTCAAGTATGGAATATCACAAAAGTTAAAAAAGGTGAAACAGGCCTCGCTTTATTTTTTTGGACCTTGAACTAAACCCTATAAACAAAGATATATTTAATGTCTCAATTATTTATCACTGTAAGGTCAAAGTTGAAGAGCCCTATAAGATCAAGACCACGCCAAAAAGTACTGTAACTTGAGTCCACGGTGTGTAAAGTGCGCAGATAATCATCTTACCCAGGAATGCACTAAAACTGTGGACCAGGATCCTAAATGTGTTCTTTGTGGTGGTACCCACCCCGCCAGCTAGATGTACTGTTCCTAGAGAACTACAGAAAGGATTCGCCAAAAACCCACGGAACCACTCCGACCACCTTTGCCGACTGCATCAACACCTGCCCCAGAAACAGATTTTCTGGGAATGAATCCTCTCTCACTTATTCCTCCAACCTGTTCAAAAGCTATTTGGTGTACATCCATTTCTCTTAATCTTTCTCCTTTTAACTACGCCATATTCTCTGTTTATTGTCCTCCTAGTCAAGACTAGGAGGAAGTCCTACCTTTGAAGTCCTCAAGACTTCCTTTCCTTATTTTAATTCATCACCGGTGGGGATTACAATACAAAACACCAAATGTTTATATATTGAGCTAATAATCCCCGAGGTATCGTCCTCCATGACATCATTTCCTCAACAAACTTCCAGATTCATTCTCCCAACAAAACATTATCTTACTGATCAAAACCGTTTTACCAGATATCCTAGACTATTTTGTTTCTTCTCCTATAGCTTATTTAGTTCTTAACGACTTATCCCTGATCATTCCCCAGTTATTCTTACAATAGACGTTACTCCTCCCTCCATACCACCAAAGCCAATACTAATAAATGGACGCATTAAATGGGACAACTTCCAGACCTAACAATACCACTGAAGCCAGCGTGTAAAAAACGCAGAACTATTCGCTGATTCAATACATATATCAATCTGGGACTCAGCTATTAACTAAAACTTAAAACTATCTCATAGCCCCTTGACATTACCAAACGAAATACGTACTTTT
>JACMZG010001863.1:16273272-16299699 GCA_018340805.1 Microvelia longipes | reverse complement strand
ATCTATATGTACTACTTCAATGGTTTGGAGGCCGTTGGAGTAAGCTATTGGGGAACATACGGTTTATCCCGTGCATACTTAGTTCTCCTGCAGTCTTCACAAGAGTTAATTATTTGTGTTACGAGTCGTTTCATACCTCTCCAATAATACCGACGTTTAAGCTGTTTTAAAGTTTCAGTTTTCCTCTATGGTTAGTATTTTCTAGTGATATCACGAACAGAGTAATTCGTTTCTTCTGTCATTGAACTGAGCTGATGAGTATTAGTCATTTTTAATTTAGGTCCATTTACTTGAATACTGTCGGTAAGTTACTCTGCAAAAAGTCTGCGTTAAGAGTCATCCAAAGTACTGATGGTAAAGAACTGGGCTAGTTACTTGGTCAGAATCTGTTTATTTGATCGTTAATCTTTCCAAGGGCGTTTTCGAGAGTATTGAGACTGTCTGTGGGGCTGGTTACGGTAGTTTGAGATAAGGTGGGGTTTGTATATGTGGATGTGTGGTGTGGTTTTGTGTTGGGGGAATATCGTGCCGATGTGGGGGGGTGTGGTGTGTGTGTTGTTGGTTCGTCTCATGGTTGGTGTTTGGTGTTCGTTCTGATTTATCTAAGGGTCTTCTTGATCATAGGTCCAGGTGCATAGGGTCTGTTGGTTGGTTCATGTTGGGTGTGTGTGTAGAGTGTGGTGTGTGGTGTGCGGGGCGTGTGCAGTTGTGGTGGTGAAGTTGTGTGTTGTCTAGCCTGCTATCCGCTTTGCAAAGGATGGGATTTTCAGGGTGTTATTGTGCGGGAAGATCGTACATAGAGGAACGCGTGTTATACAATATATCGTGGTGGATATGGTGGGAGTAACATCTCCAGGTGTTTAGGGTTTTACTTTATGTAAAGAGCCATGAGAGGTGTATGGTCCGTAATTGTAAAATGCTGATGCTAGATGATTCCACTAACGCAAGCTATCCTTTCTATGGGTACTATACTACGTTCCGGACAATGGGAGGATATGCTATGGGTCTGTCATTGGAATTTGCCCCTGAGAAGGACAGCGCCTATGCAAAGTCAGAAGCGTCGTTGTAGTATGAAAGGTTTGTCAAAAATTGGGGTATTGAGTATCGGGTCGTTTGTAAGAAGCTTTTACAAATGTTAAACAATTAATATACTCTGGGTCTTTATAGTTAACTATTGAATTTTTCTTTAAACAGTTTGTTAAGGTTTTGTAATTTTGAAAAATCTCTAATAATTTCGGTAATATCCGAGTAACCAAGGAAACTTTTGATTTCTTTTTGTGTCTTTGGGAGTGGAAATTTCTGTATTGCTATTATTTTATCTGGGTAGGTTGATACCTTCTTTAGTGACTATGTGTCCTAAATACTGTACTGAGTCTTTTATTGAAGTCTGATTTGTGTATCTTTCAAATTGCTCTACGTAGTCTGTTCAAAAATTGATTTTTAGATGTTCTAAATGTGTTGCAAGGACCTGTGCTGATATTATCAAGTCATCAAGGTACACTAACAATATCCTGTAAACCCTTTAGTATGTTATCCATCACGTTGAAAGGTGCAGGCGTTTTTAAGGCCGAAGCTTAACCTTAGATAGTGAAAATGGCCACCTTCGGTTGAAATTGCTGTTTTTGTGAGCGTCTTTAGGGTCGATCTCTATTTGGTGAAACCCACTGGCTAGATCTAAGGTTTCGTAAAATAATTAGCCCTACCAAGTCTATCTAGGATGTCATTTTTTGGGGTAATGGGTATTTATCGTCTATCGTTAAATTATTTAGAGCCGATAGTCACAACAATGCGTAGCTTTCTGTTTACCACTAGCGTCTGGTTTCTTAGGAACTACCCATATGTGGGTGATGATATGGGGAGTTACTTGTGACATTTATACCGTCCTCTAACATTTATCTATTTGTTTCCGTACTCTTCACGGTAAATTGCGGATAACGGTATTGCTTAATGTAGACGGGTTTGTCTTCTTTTAAATTGATTTGATGTTGAATCTCGTTAGTAAAGGATAGTGGTATGTCTTCACAATAATATATCTTTATATTCGCTGCATAGTTTATGATAGCATTTTTTCTTCGGTATTACAGTGATCTAGGCGTAATTTCGTTAAATTTTCCTTAAGTATTTTGTTTTGTTCCTCTGTCAACTGGGGTTTAATTGTATTTCTATGATTTAATTTCTCAGTCATATTGCATTTTATGGGTTCAACTATGTCTACTTCGTTAAAGTCAAGTATGTCTATGTCAAGTGGTTTCTCATTCCTAGATTAACCATATCTTGATTTTTATTTGTAATGTCGTAATGCATTCAAAATTATTAATTTTTTACTATGGCCTCGGAGAGTTCTACCCCTTGACAACTTTTGTTGCCTTATTTACCAGTGCCTGTGGCTTTATTTACAGGAATTTTATAACTTTTGTGTCCTAGCTGGTATTATAGATAATAGGTGTTATTTATGATCTGGTATCGGAGTATCATACACTATTTGTGTAAACTTACATCTTGGGGTAGTTAGTTGTTTGTTAGTATGTCTACTTTTGCTTTGATTTTTTGTAGTAGATCAATACCAATGAGTCCATCAATTTATTACTAATTTGATAATAAAATTGTGTTTTCTTTTATTTTAAATGTTGGGGAATAGGGATTACATTATTCATTTGTGAAGAGAGGTTTGTGTGCTGTTTGTATTTGAAATTTTCTCTACGTATGTAATGTAATAATATTTTTGGGCTACCTCTGGATTAACTAAACTTTTGGAGCTACCTGTATCTATGAGGAACTTAGCGTTGATTTCGGGAATAATTATGTAGGGTAGATCTTCTCTGGTATAATTTATTTTTACTATGGGTTGTTCGGTTGGAGGCGGTGTTTGAAAAAAGATGATTCTGGTGGATTTGCTTGTACAGTAGATATATTGGGCTATTTATAATGCTGCCATTTGCTGATAAGTTAGCATTGCAAGGGTTAATATTGTTGACAATTGACTGTTAGCTTGATTTCACTGTTCATTCCTCCCAGGTTAAAATTTAGATTATTTTGGGGTAGTTCATAATTACTCATACAAGATATATCTTGCCGGTAAGTTAACTTGAGATTGGTCAGAATAAATCTGATCGATCAGTTAGGAGCATACTCATGATATTGGTTTTCCAAATAACTGTTGTCATACCAGAGGTTATAATCATTATTAATGTCAAAATTAGGTGTATTATCGAAATTTTGAGAGTATACCAAGGTGTTATTTACTTCCATAGGAGTTGGGGTATATGCTTTATGTACATTAGAGTTGTTGGAACTAGACATTTGATTTGGAAGTTGGAAATTTTGATTAAATTGAGGCTTCATCTGAGGTCTCAAATTTTGAACATTTGACCCAAAATTTCTTGGGTTATTCCACTGATTGGGTCGTTGAAATTGGTTAGAGGGTTGAAACTGGCTGTTAAAATTTGGAGCTCTGAAATTTTGATTCATCATAGGTCTTTGAAAACCTTGAGAATTAAAATTTTGGGGGTTTAAATTCATTTGATTGGGTCGTTGAGCTCTTAGATTCATACCAGTAGGTCTGAATAAATTTAAATTATTCATCCTTGGAATATTTCCGTTCATTAAATTGTTTTGTCGTCCTGACGAGTAGAGGAAATTTTCTTCCTCTATCACTAGGCTCATAGCCGTCTCTAGATTAGGCGGGTTTCTAAGTCTAATGATAGATTGCAAGTGGTTTGGTAAACCTCTAATAAAAGTTTTTAAAGCGAGGTCGTCATATGATCTTATATGTATATGTCTCTCTTCTTGAGCTATACCTTCCAGTGAGCTTAGTTTATTTATCAAAAGACTTCTAGCGTCTTGACAACGCATACCGAAATTATAGGGTAGCTCGTTTCTACCAGGTATGAGAGTTATTAGATCCTGAACTAGGCAATCAATGTTTCTTTGATCACCAAAACATTGGTTTAAGGTACCTTTAATTTGTGCCCAGGTGTTAATTTCTATTCTTGAACCAATTAATATGACCGCTCTACCTGAAAGCTTGCCTAAAATGGCTCTGACCAGAAATGAGTTTATCGGGTTGTTAGGATTGTTATCCCAATTGACTGACTAAGGCATCAAATTCCTACAGAACAAACCAAGGGTATGTGGATTACCGTCATAACTCGGTATGGTTTCTAAAAATAATTTTAACAGGTGGTAGTCTACCCTGACAACGCCGGCTTCTTGAGCGGCGGCTTGTTCCACAGGGGGGGTCATATTGCTGTTAATATTTAATTTGCTTATAGCGTTCAACAGATCTTCGAATGACTCAATGATGTTAAATGATTAATTATTGTTTATAAAATTTTATAAAATTATTTAATTAACAATTTATTTTTATTTTTTGTAGTTAAGTTGTATTATTTATTACTTAAAATTATATTTATTTAGATTTAATTGATATTCATTCAATTAAATCATTTATGAAATTAGTTGTTATTATTTAGTAATAACTTTACACTACTACTACTAACTACGATACTTTTATTTTATATTAATATTATTATCTTACTTAGATAAATTTATTTTGATTTTTATATGAATTAATTTTATTTTATATTAATTATTTCTTTTTTCTTATCTTTTAATTATAAAATGACTTACAGATATAAGGTGTTTAAACTTATGTGCATTGTAGATATCTGGTGATGATTCCAATAATCGGGTATAGTATATATCCGGTTGATTCCGATAATCTGGTGTAGCAGATATCCGGTTGATTCCAAAAATCAGGTAGTGTGGTGGTACTTGATTCTGATAATCAGGTGTGTGGTTGAGGTTGATTCCGATAATCAGGCGGGTTACACTTAGAAAAATTTTTGATTAGATCGCGATGATCCTTAATCACTATTTAACTAAGTTAAGGTCCGATCCGACTGCGCCATTACGAGTGATTAAACTAACATTAACTTTTTAAAAACACTTTTTATTTATTACACATATAAATTGAACTTACAACACTAAAGAATAAAACTATAATAGACAGAGTTACAGGTATCAGTGCACTTTTATAGTTTAAAAGTGCTCAATCAGCCTAATTAAATAATGTTAAAATCAGCATGATTTGTGGATATAACTCTGAGAACGAAACGGATGCATTTACTATCTGAGGACGAGCGAAGCGAGTCAGAAGCAGGAAGGTGAGCATAGCGAATCCGATATGATGATCCTATAAGTTTGGAGGTACTCGTACCTGATTTTTTTTTACATGACAAAATGGAATGTAAAAATAAAACAACAACTTAATGTTGAGGCAATATCACTTCACAGGTCCGCTACGAGGGCCTATGAGGCGAGGCGGCGAAATTTATAGCATTATATTTATTGCTAAATACATTGCAAATCCTAAGCGGCCACAGAAAGGTCACCGGGCCGCGTTTAGGCTACGGGCCAAGCCACAATGCGCGTACGTACCGTTTTCTTTACTAGTAGAGAATAAACCCATACAATTATAAGGTAAAAATTAGGTACCTGATTGTATCTGAAAGATGGTTCAACAGCATCCGATGTCTCCTTCTCTGTCCCTCTATCTCTCCTTTGTCACATGATACCTAAACAATAGTAATTATCAAGATCAACATTAAAGCCAATAAGTAAAGAGTATAATAATATGTATAATAAATAGGAAATATCAGCACACATAATTTAGATTATGCTACAGTATTATTATAACATTATTACTAATGTTGATGCACCTGTTTGTTTTTAATTGCAATTAAAAACCAACCATGATTATTGGTTAACTTGGTGTGTTCGTGAGCCTCTTGATTAACACCTAACACAAATTTCAATAGTGCAAACGTGTTACTTTTCCTACAAACTTACGGTATAAATCAATGTACATACTATATAATATGTACATACATACATATATTATATATATATTTATATATATATATATATACAATATACATACAATACATACATACATTACATACATATACATATATATATATATATATATATATATATATATAATATATATATATATATATATAATATATAATATATATAATATATATATATATATTATATATATATTAGCCCCCTCCACTCGACCCACATTATCCTCTGGAGCAAATACATAAAATAAGACAAAACAAGGTTTCAGACTCTAACTTTTTCCTATCTAACATTTCTTCTCAAAAGCGAGCTGCTTACGCTCACTGTAAAATGAAAAAGGATGTTATCATTCTTTCTGCCAACAAAGGGTCAACCACTGTTGTCATGAACCGTTGACTGACTACATACTGAAGATCAGAGGCAGTTTTGACACCTCAATTGAGGTGAAACACTTGAGCTACTAGTTCCAGTCAATTCGAGAACCTCTTTACCTTTTTATCTTTACCTTTTACCAAAAATTCATAAACTTACTGACCCCCCATGCTAAATTACCTTCTGGAAGACCCGTCATTTCTGGTATAGACGCCCCACTGAAAGATCCTCTACGTCAGTGGTTCTCAACGTGGGCGCTTGAAGAATTTAGGGGGCGCTGCGACTAGGGGGGCAGTGAGTAGTTAGGGGGCGGCGAAACGTTTGGGATGATGGGTTATTGGCAAATGTAGAGAAATATTTATTTTAAGTTTTGCGAAGGATCTGACGTATAAACTAATTTAAATATCATGTAAGATGTTAAAAAATAAATAAATTTTATTTAAGGTTCTGATAAATAAAACACCCTAAAAATTTCGTCCCATTTATTATGGGGTTAAAGAGAAGACGGTTGTGGCTAAACTAATGGAGGTAACACACTACAAGCCCTCTAAAAATCCTTTTTTGGTCCAGTCAGTATATAAACAACCTCAATTTTATTAAATATACTAAATATGTGTAATATTAGGTTATTAGTTGTTTAATTTCCTTAATTTTAGAATATTAACACAAGCAATTAAATAAATGTATTGGCAATACAAAGATAATTAAACAGTAATTTGGATACTGGTTTATCACCCTATAAGATAGGGGGGCGATGATACAAGCAAGGTACTTAACAGGGGGCAACGAGTAAAAAAGGTAGAGAACCACTGCTCTACGTTGACTATCCTCTATGTTGACTCGTTTCTGCAGCCATAGTCAGGACCTACCAAAGAGTATATAGCTCTATATACTCCTTGACTCTACCCTCCTACATTCGTGACACTGGCCACTTTCTATAACTTCTCCGCTCTATACCTACACCCTTACCTCCTGGTACACTCTTAGACACAGTTTACGCGTGTTATACACCAACATACCTCACAATGAAGGTATTGCTGCGATGCGATATTATCTGAATCAAAGACTCTAGAACTCCACGACCAATCTACTGATTTTCTATATCTGAACTTATTCTCACGTCTATTGTTTTTAGTGTCAATGACAATTTCTATTTACAACTAAAGGGGGTACTACTATGGGAAGTAAGTTCTCATCTTTAGAAATTAACCTTTTTGAGGGCTGGCTAGAAGAAGACTTTCTTTCAAATCAACAATCTCGTCCTCCCAACTGGACACCTTTATCGACGATATTTTTATGATCTGGTGGCTCAGTCCAGAATCCCTTGAACTTTTTATCAAATCATAACTCAAACAACAGTGTAAACTTATGTGGTCCTATTCTGAAGTATTTAAAAACCTTTTCTGGACGTTGATATCAAAGTTACTGATGGTTTTGGCACTTCAGTTCATATTATGCCGACAAACCACCAACAGTATCTTCACTACACCTCTTCCACCCCTAACATGAAAAATAGGCCCTTCCGTTCTCTCCAGCTGTTGGGGGTAAGAGAATCTGTTCCGATAAAGAAAGCCTTGATAGCTTCAATAGTAACCTTTCGCAAGATTACATATTTACTTATCTAAAATCAAGATTACCTTATCTTAATAACAAAATGTTTTTTGTATTAAATTTTATTCCATTATTATTAAATAAAGAATGGTAGAATGTTTGTATATATTTAGAAAGCAATCACTAGCGGCCGCCCCCGGGTACAAGCACTTTGCTTTTTTGGGGACGCTCACCTAATCAAATATTTTTAATTTATTTTATGTAATCAATTTGTTTGTGAGGAATAATTATTATTATTATTACTAAGCCCTGGTTAAACGAAGCTATCCTGATACCCTGGTTAAAAAACAATGAACAAACCTATGTATCCTCCTAACAAACTCGCGTGTCATTGAAATTGGCTCCCGCTATTTTAGATTTTAAAAATCACTTATTTTCCAGATTTGTCTTTTTATTTTTACCGGATGGTTTTATATTTTTCCTTTAATTTTGTTAAGTTTTAAGTATTTATTATATATATATATATATATATATATATATATATATATATATATATTATATATATATATATATATATATATAATATATATATGTTATTATATTATTCATAAAGTACCCATTTGATTTTTAATAAAATATAAAGCAACAAGGGAAAACCCACGTCTTCAAAAGGTAAACAGATATTTTGTTCCCTTTAGATGACGAGGAAGGGAAAACGACGTAGATCTACTACGTCGCCCTATAAAGATATGAAGAAGCCTAATATAGAATGTGGTAATATAGAATCATCTTTCGAGAAACGAAGGAATTCAATGCATTCTAGTGGAACCACAATGAACCAATTCAACAACCAGACGCCGAACTCTTCAATTGAAGTTTCGCCATATACCGAACCCGCAATACACTCCAGCCCTGCTGGACAAGTATATCAACTAAGAAATCAAGGCGTTACATTTGAATCACCAAACAGATTGGAGTAATGTCACGAAAACTACGACAGTGCCAACAACGAGATACAAGTCAATGAACAAATTTACCCCAGTTTATGTGCGTAGCGTTACTGATTTTTCCAATGTATTGGAAAAAATAAAAACTGTTATCGTAGTGTCGATGGTTTTACTTGTTAAGCCAGGACCAGTGACGTTGCCAGCCAATGTAAATCCCCTGAAGGCTACCGAGAGCTTGTTCGTGTTTTTTAGAGCAGAGAACACATATTTTTACACTTATTAGACTAAAGAAGATACGCTTCTCCAGTAGAAATAAAGCTGAACTTGAAAAACATGGCTTTCAAGTATGGAATATCACAAAAGTTAAAAAAGGTGAAACAGGCCTCGCTTTATTTTTTTTGGACCTTGAACTAAACCTATAAACAAAGATATATTTAATGTCTCAATTATTTATCACTGTAAGGTCAAAGTTGAAGAGCCCTATAAGATCAAGACCACGCCAAAAAGTACTGTAACTTGAGTCCACGGTGTGTAAAGTGCGCAGATAATCATCTTACCCAGGAATGCACTAAAACTGTGGACCAGGATCCTAAATGTGTTCTTTGTGGTGGTACCCACCCCGCCAGCTAGATGTACAGTTCCTAGAGAACTACAGAAAGGATTCGCCAAGAACCCACGGAACCACTCTGACCACCTTTGCCGACTGCATCAACACCTGCCCCAGAAACAGATTTTCTGGGAATGAATCCTCTCTAACTTATTCCTCCAACCTGTTCAAAAGCTATTTGGTGTACATCCATTTCTCTTAATCTTTCTCCTTTTAACTACGCCATATTCTCTGTTTATTGTCCTCCTAGTCAAGACTAGGAGGAAGTCCTACCTTTGAAGTCCTCAAGACTTCCTTTCCTTATTTTAATTCATCACCGGTGGGGATTACAATACAAAACACCAAATGTTTATATATTGAGCTAATAATCCCCGAGGTATCGTCCTCCATGACATCATTTCCTTAACAAACTTCCAGATTCATTCTCCCAACAAATACACTCATTATCTTACTGATCAAAACAGTTTACCAGATATCCTAGACTATTTTGTTTCTTCTCCTATAGCTTATTTAGTTCTTAACAACTTATCCCTGATCATTCCCCAGTTATTCTTACAATAGACGTTACTCCTCCCTCCATACCACCAAAGCCAATACTAATAAATGGACGCATTAAATGGGACAACTTCCAGACCTAACAATACCACTGAAGCCAGCGTGTAAAAAACGCAGAACTATTCGCTGATTCAATACATATATCAATCTGGGACTCAGCTATTAACTAAAACTTAAAACTATCTCATAGCCCCTTGACATTACCAAACGAAATACGTACTCTAATTACAGACAAGAGACGAGCTAGAGCACGGTGGAAACGGACAAGATACCTGTCAGACAAAAGGACATTGAATACAATTTGTAGAACGCTAACTAAACTTATATATAAGATAATAAATACAATGACCTTAAATTTGAGAACTATACCGATCAAGTAACAAACAGAGACTGATCTTTATGGACTTTAAGTCGACGGCTCCATTCACAAAAATTCACCCCTTCGCCATTGAAAAGACCTGATACTTGGGCGAAGTCGGAACTAATAAAGTTGAAATCTTCGCGCAGCATCTCAATAATCTTTTCTCTCCACACCCTGACATCCTAGACCAATACCATGACGAATTCCTCATTTTCCTACAAATGTCTCCCCCACCTAAAGCTTTTAAGCCTTCCAATGTGCAGTTCATAATCTAACACCTTAAATCCCGAAAATCTCCAGGCTAAGAACTAATAACAGCCTTAATCCCAAAGCGCCGTCTAAAGAAGGGTGTACTTTTTCTAACCTACATATGCAACGCTGTCTTTAGAACAACCCACTCCCAACCCAATGGAAATTTGCTAAAATCATCATGATTCCTAAACCCTCGAAGCCACATCATCGTCCTTCCTCCCACCGACCTATTAGCTTGCTTCCTGTCATGGGGAAAGTCCTTGAGAAACTCTCCCTTCGCAGACTCCTTCCTTACATCAAGAACAAACTCTAACATCATCTATTTAAGGAGGTAAAATCCATGATCCCTGTTTTAAGTGTTTAAATTATTACTATGGCAACACTGACTTTCATCAATTTTGCATTGTTTTCACGTCCATGAAATAAATAAAGAAGGAAATGTCCGCCATATTAAGTTTTAGACATTTAAAATTGAAACAACCAACCACGTCCATGACTTTTAATTTTTATCTTTTTAAGGCCCGTCTACAATCTTAAGTTAAGTTAGGAAGAATCGAAGAATTTTCTCACTTAGAACAAACTATTTTGAAATTCCCGCTCTTTAGACTTAAGAGATCCGTAAACACGTCTACAACCTCTGAGTTGTTAAGTCAAGTTTTAAAGTTACCATTACACATATAGCTGTATTTAGACTACTTTTCTTCCTACCGTCTACACACATTTCATTTATTTATTTATTGTAACAACGAGCAGAGCTCAATAACAATTTTAATACAATTTAAATAAACATATACAGCTTTTTCAATGGTCTTTCCTTCCATTATTTAAAGACTTTTTGCAAATATTTTTTTACTTTACTTCTAAAATCGACTGTGTTTTATTTATTTTAATTAATAAATAAAATCAAAATGGATGAGGTAATTGTTGGGAGCGTTATTTTCCTTATCTCTAGTATGTCTACAGACGTAGGAACCTCATCCATTTCAAAAACTATATAATTCAAAAATAAAAAGAAAAATATATATTATATAAAAAGATATTCAAACAACAAAACAATCACATAATCAAACAACAACAATCAAAACAATCACATCACATCGTTTACAAAATATTGTAATCATTCAAAAACAGATAACGTTGTACATTCTTCTTTAAGAAACTTATAAAAAACCATTTTTATGGTTTTCTTAAGTCAAAAGAGCGGGAAAAAGAATTATTTAAGAAGAAAAAGAGATTTTGAAAAATTCTTCACTTCTTCCTACCTTAACTTAAGATTGTAGACGGGCCTTTATTCTCTTTTACTTTTTAGTTGTGATAACCGGATATAATTTTTTATGTCAAAATTAAATGCCATAGAAAATATATAAATTTGAAATTTGGCACCCATGTAATCCTACAGGAGATCAAAAAATGTCTCAAGTTATATTTTAATATCAGCATTCACTAAATTTTTATTCAAGTCAAATGTGTTTTTAAGGAATTGTTAAAAATCTAAAAAAATCCCATAAGCAGAAATTTTGATAATAACAAACAATATAAACATTTATATTTCTAAAGTATTAGAATGTCAAGTGTTATTAAAAGCCAAAAAATTGAATATATATTACAATTGCAAATATCTTTAAAACACAACTTTCATTTGAAAAGTGACTAGAAACAAGGTTGCTGCAAGTAAAACAAAAAAAAAAAAGTATAAATCAGTGTTGTCAGAAGTGGATTGCTAAATAACAAGACAACAGAGCGCATTCTCTTATCTGACTTCCTGACAGGGTTGGCAAAAACCCGGGTTTAATTGTAAAAACCCAGCCCACACGGGTTTTTTTTAAAAAAAAACCCGAGTTTTTTGGGTTTAATGGGTAAAATGGGTTTTTATATTTTTTTTTAAATTGCAAGTTAAATAATCGTATTTTCAAGCCTATTTTAAGAATCTAGTTGATAAATAGGCGTAATACGTAATTAATGCATTTATTGAACAAAGTGCAAACATTGAAAATACCTTCAGGTATTTTTGTGTTGGAGTTTTTTAAACTTTTATTAATATTTTTTATTATAATTTACTAGTTCAATTTTTAGTTATTTTTTATTATTTTTAGTTTGATCAGTAGTCTGATGATAAGATATTTTTTAATAACTTTGAAAATAATTGGACAAGTTTTGTTTATTTCCTCCAAATTTAAAATTTAAGTTGTGTTTGTTTATAATTTTGTAAATTAATATTTTTTTCTTAAACATTTAACATACTCAATAAATATGTAAAAACAAGTTTAATAAAAATAAAGAGCATTCATATATGTATACCAATGCCTTGATTTATTTTACATGCATAGAACAGATGCAAGAATAACCTAATTATACTTTTTATAATTACTTTAGAGAGAAGGGGTCTTTTTTAGATGGGAGAAGAGGAATAGGTAAGAGGGTGGGGAGAAAATAGCTCTTAGGTATCTAAGTTAACTTAGATAAATTAGCACTTAGTTTGAAGTTAAAAGGATTCTATGTAAGTATCTAAGTATAAGGTTCTATGACTCATACAAGACCTGGGTAATTAATCCTGCTTTAAATCTCAAATAGATGATATAAGGCGCTGTGAAGGCCTTTTTTCTGCCAGAGTTAATTTTAAAATCTAAATTTTGTTTTTTGCTAATATCTCTTATGAATAAAATTATTCTGTATAATATTTTAGTGAATTACACAACATAGCAATATTTAAGATAAAGCAATAAAAATTAATCCATTAATTAATAACTAAACCAATAACAATTAATGGGTATTGCTGGTTAAAGCTGCCTCTGATTTTTTAAAAAAATATTTTGAAGAGTGACATGAAGCTGTTATAGTAGACTATTCCATTATATTAATACTTAAATTATTACCTCGGCATTTTCATCCTCTTGCTGGCCTTCATCAGCAGCCTTTTCAGGTTCTGGCTCCGACTCCTCACCTCCAGAATAATAAAGTTTTGAAACAAAAAATGACTCTTCAGAAGACTTAAAATCTTTTTGTGTCTCAACATCACGATAACTTAATGAGTTATCCTGATCAGAAGGCTGCTCATCCATGGTAGAATAAGATAACTGGAATTTAATTCTATTCTTGTTATACCAAAAATTCCTTCTGTTATACGGAGTTACTTCAGGTAGAAAAGTAATTATTCTGGGCACAACCTGCATGACAAAAAAACAATGATATATACGAGGTAAAGTGAAAAATGAGATTGAAAAATGAATAAACAATTATAATATGCCAATTATTAATTATTTAATTTGTACTTATTTTATTTAAAATTATTCATTTTCTTAATTAAATATTAGATATAGGAATTTAGTGGAATAAAATTATTCCAACTCAAATTCATACTATGAATGGTTGCATTCCCCTGAATACTCATGTACATTTTTTTATGTGTCAAATGTGATTGTTTTATATTGTTAGCTACGCAGTGTTGCTACCATGTATCGTGGCTACATGATCATTGTCCCATATCAGTTTATATAAGTAGCATACTTCCATGATATAAGCAAATTTTAAATGTATTAGCCAAAAACGTGATTTTATGTTAAGCATGTCAATCAATAACTGATAGTAAAATGTAAATTCATATTTTTTTAACCATACATAGATGTATATGTGTGAAAAATTTCAGCCCGATCTAAACACTTTTTGAAGATTTGTAATTTTTAAATGTTTGTGGGGTCATTATTGTAGGTTGATGACGTCACGCATATGTCATAAACAAAAAGGTTGATTTTTGCACTATATTTGGAAATTTTATAGAATAGGGCACCCCTTCTTATTGTAATTGACACTCTTATCACTTCAGTCTAGACTATCGGTATTCTATATATCGTCCTATTCCCATGAAGTAAATCAATGATTAAACTCATTGATAAATCACAATTTGAAACGGACAATCACATAGCCCAACATCAAACCTATCCATATTTACGTCTAAAAAATCAGTAAATACAAGTCTCTGCTTTAAATAACCCCCACAAACTATGGCGCCAAATCAAAACTAATATAATGCAGAACAACTTATTTCCACAGCTTGAAGTAGAATAATGAATAGTAATAATTCAATATCTATTTATATATATAAAAATCATAAGATAATTTCAACACAGTATGAAGGGCTAATCCAAAAACCCCTTTAAATTGCTTTCACTGACAGACCCGGCGCCATAAACAATAATTTCTTCTTTTGTAAATGATTAAACCAAAATGACACAAATAACAATTTAATGCTACAATATTCTTCACAAATGACAATAAATCTCACCCAATGATATTTGATGCATTTGATAAAAACATTAATAAACATAAACGTAAAATTTCAAAAGCGATCCCCCCCAAAAATCGATCCGTAACTGAAAGGAAACCAAGATGGAGGTTTCTCACGTGGGTCAACCTTTTCAAAACTCACTAATCAGAAGCTGCTACAATAATGCATTCTTAAAATATTATTTGTTAAAAATCCTTATAAAACACTAATTGAAGTCAAAAAATATAAATTATATTTCTAAAAATACGAATTTAAGAATGTATTACTGTTTACTAAAAACCCTATTTAACAAATCGATTAAAATTTGAAGTGAATAGGATTACTAACCGAACAGATGAAATACCGAACCTTCAATGGATTTTTTTAAAATTAAAAATCCCATTTTTACTGTAATTTACCTAATTAAAGTTAAATAAATTACTTTGAAACAGATAGTTTTACATAATTAATTTATTTAACCTAAAGTAATCATAAATATATTTTCATTAAAAAAATAAGTTTATCACTAAACATATGTTTACTTTCAGATGGCTGTGAAACTTCAACCAATAGGATTCACCCACGGTCTTACAGTTTTGTGTCAAATAAAATATAACATGACAGAACTATAAATTTTGCAATTTGACTTTAATTAATTTATTTCTTTGTATTTTGTGCATGTAACTTGAAATATTGTTGTTAAAATGAGGACTAACTTAGTTTTTCAGTCTGTTATTATACTATTATTATGCTGCTCTTATTTTGTTTCTGCCGGGTAAGTTGTTATTCTGAAGAGCAATTTTTGACTTTATTTTTCTTGTAGTTGCTGTGTTTTATTAAATTTAAATGTTTATTTGTTTATAGGAGAGATTTCTATAAGATATTAGGAGTTGATAGAAAAGCTAATTTGAATCAAATTAAAAAAGCTTATAGAAAATTAGCCAAAGAATTGCATCCGGATAAGAACAAGGACGATCCTGATGCGGCTTCAAAATTTAGTGATATTAACGCTGCTTACGAAGTGCTTTCTGATTCGGACAAGAGAGAGAAGTACAATCAGTGTGGTGAGGACTGTCTCAAGAAGGACGGTATGATGGATTCAAGCGATCCGTTCGCTAGCTTCTTCGGTGACTTTGGATTCGGATTCAACTTTGGTGGTGATAATCACCATCATGAAACTCCTAAAGGAGCTACCATAATCATGCCTTTATCAGTTACATTGGAAGAACTGTTTAATGGCAATTTTGTTGAAGTAAGGATAAACTGATGTATTACAGTTATCTGTTCTACTTATGCAATGCAAGGTTAAGGATGTTAATTATCTTAGCAATTTTAATTTATGTAACTTTAACGCTATTATTCCTTCACTTTAGTTGTGTCAAACTGTTCCAAAAACAGCATCGGACAAATTTATTTGATTGCTTTTGGCTGCACCATGATTTTTTTATGATTGAGTGGAAGGGAAAATATTGATAAAAATTAATAGGGATTACCTATTTGAAAAATGTATTATGTAAAGTGATGTAGAAATTCATACAGTTGGGGTCGGGGTGGGGGGACACAGTGGTCTAACTCCCTGGTTTTAGGTGGCTCCGAAAAAAACTGAGATTAGTTGCATCAACTACCGCACCGAGCGCTAGTTTTCACCTTGTTCTCTTATCACTATTGTTATCAGTTTAAATCGATACTTCTATTTATGTTTATAAAAAATGTAAACAAGACAATTTTTATCTTATTCATTGACTTTTTTCTTTTTTAGTAGCTTATAAGATAATTTTTTTAGAAAATAGGATAACGTGTGTTACGAAAGGTGTGTTATAATGAGACAACGAAGACGTAAATTAAATTTATAATTTCCCGGTTTGATGTTTGTCTACAAATCATGGTTATCACGATATCAGGTCTACTTAAAATTAACACAGCATTTATATTTTTATAACATTTTATGAAAATTATACCTTTAAAATAATTAATACAATTTTTAACATTGTTAAAGACCCTTTTAAATAATTTTAACCTTAGAATTGAAGAAATAATTATTTTATATATAGGGAACAAGGTGAACTGACCCGCCACTAGCGGAGAAAGGGTGAACTCAGGGCAGGTCCATCTAAAGCAGCTTATTTCGGGAGTTAGACCACTGTGTCCGCGCCCCCACCCCTACTGTATGAATTCTACATCACTTTAGTATTATGTTTATTTAGCATGGGACAATTTTATTTATATGGTTCTCGGTATAGTTTATTTTTTATAAGTATAATTTGTTCAGTATCTGTACTTAAAATGCCTCTGTATATTTTGGACCCAGAGGTTTGGAGTAGACAGCTTGGGCTATGCTCTGAGTATTATGAATAGTATTTTTATGTGCGTCTTCATTAAACTTTAACAATATCTTAGTGGATGCTACCCACCTGACTTGTTGAATGAGTACTCTGAAAGGCCCTAAAATAAGCATTTATATATCTACTTATCTGTATTTAATTTCAAGTCACTGAGATTAGTAGGGACTAAACTATTTTTAGAAATTAAAGAAGGTGCTCGTAGTACAGCCTCAAGATACATTTATAAAACAATACAGTATTATAAAGCAGGAAGAAATAAATAAAGCAATTCAATTCTTAATCTAAAAATTTCTCACACAGAAAAATGTGGGGTATGAAAAATTTATATTAATTTTTTGGGTTTTAAGATCTTATAAGGTGCCCAATTTTAACTCTACCAGATGTTCACCACTTGTCTTTCAAGAACGAGAAATAGTTATTGATAAAGGAGAAAAAAAATTCACAAAGAAAACTTATTATTTTTTATTTAAAAATTTGGCACAAATGAAAGGAAATTTTTGTTATTTAGATAACTAGAAACAAAGCAGTTCTGAAGCCAGCTGCTGGAACTAGGAAATGTAACTGCAGGCAGGAAATGCAGACCAGACAGCTTGGGCCAGGGAGGTTTCAAATGATGCAACAAACTGTTTGTGATGAGTGTCCTAATGTTATGTAAGTGTAATACTTTTATTAAGTATTGTACCCACCCTGCAGCAATTGCGATCTTAATAGCTTCTTATCTTAACTCTTCTATTCAAACCAAACTATTTTTTAACTAGATTTATATCATATCTTTTTTACTTTGAACGGTATTTTTCTCAAACTTGTTTAATTTTCCAATAAAATAATATTTGGATAAAAATATTAGTTTCTGCATAGCTTGAAAGGAATTATAGTTTTAAAAACTTCAAAAGGCAACCACAACCAGGGAACTTTAAAGCAATCTTTTAGATAAAAGATAAAATGTAAAATATTTACATTGCTTTTGTTACATCATAACAATTAATTATATTGTCATTTATGATACAGGCTTGTAAATGAAGAAAGAACTCTTGAAATAGAAATAGAGCAAGGAATGACTGATGGCCAGGAAATTAAATTTATTGCTGAAGGTGAACCCCATATGGATGGTGACCCTGGTGATCTGATATTTAAAATTAAAACCGATCCTCACCCTCGATTCGAAAGAAAAGGAGATGATCTTTACACCAATGTTACTCTATCATTGTCCGATGCTCTTACAGGTATTCTAATGTTTTTAAAGTTATATGTATTTTTGTAGTCATTTGAATTAAACCCTCACTTAAATTTATGGATCTTTTGGGCTCTTATCAGAGCATATATTTTTATTCAAATTTCATAATTTTTCAAAATGTAATCTTGTTCATAAAGATGGATTTTAAAGCTTACATAGGTTGAGAATCTAGACTCTCTATTTACAATGATTTAGGTTTAAGTTAGTTCCAGGTTATGCGATCATTTCATACCCTTTTTGTCAGAATAATTTTGACTGGAAAAAATGAACTCCTATAAGAGCTATAATATCTCATAGAGCCATTACCTCCAGTATCATAGTAGTGATAATAATGAATTTGTTTAGTAAAATAAAGTACAAAATTTTCTATAGTTAAAATCAAAAATATAATTAATACAATTTAAAATGCAGTCATAAGTGTGGCAGAGAAAAACTTAAAACAAACCTGTAATTTGTTTTAATCATTAATACCTTGTTTTCTACTTAAGCCTAAACAATAAGATTAAGAAAACAATGAAAATGAGGAAAATTGCTTTGCAATGTATTTTATTAAAGTTTTGGCTAAAACATGAAGTTTTTTAGAAATGATTTTTTTTCAAGTGGTAAATGATTTTAAGTTTTTTTTTTTAAATGGGGCTAACATTTTTTCTTTTATTTTGCTTTAAATTGTTATATACTTTCTTTTATAGGCTTTAGCTTAGAAATAGAGCATCTTGATGGTAGGAAAGTTAAAGTTCAAAGGGATAAAGTTACTTGGCCTGGTGCTAGGATAAGAAAGAAGGGAGAAGGCATGCCTAATTACGAAAACAACAATGTGCATGGTGTTCTGTACATCACATTTGATGTTGAGTTCCCAAACAGCATGGTTTTCTCTGATGAGGATAAACAAGGTAAGACTGTTTAAAAAATATTTTCATTCTACAGTGTTTCATTCTACTTTTATAAATGTAGCCCGAGGCTTAGTTGCCTGGTTTTTGAAAATAGAATACAGGATGTCCACATTTCTGTTTTTCAATAGTGGTACACATTGCTGTAAATTTTTCAAATTTAAACATTTTTGTAATTGTACTAATACCTTACACAATTTAAATACCCATCACTCTTGAAAAAAATATTAAAAGCAAATTTTAAGTGTGATGGTACCAAAGCAAAATTACAAAATGAATTGATACAGGATACTTGAGAACTTTTCATTACCGCAGCGGATTTCCTACGCTCATCCTCACTGCTTCTGATTTGCTTCCCTCGTTCTTAGACAGTAAATACATTGATTTTATATATCATTTGATTCTATCGAGTTTTGCAAAACATGAATAGTTGACACAATATAATTGTGCGAGAGACACCTAGGAAATGTATCAAGCAAAATACAATGCTACATCTGGGAACTGTTCCATCATTTTACATTTATCATCATCAATGTCCCTAATTCATCAGGGCGCCAACAAAGCCTGAAATCACTCTGACCTTCAATTGAAATTCTGAATAATATAATGTGAATCATTCACCAGAGAGAAGCAGTGCTCTCTTATGCTTGGCATATATCATTTGAGAGAGCACCGCTAGTCGCTGGTAAATACTTCACATAATATTCTTCGGAATTTTAATTGTAAGTCAGAGTGAGTTCAGGCTCTGTTGATACCCTGATGAGTTAGACGTAACGAAACAGGGTGGGATATGACATTATGTCAACCCATCAATATTGACAAATGTCGAATGATGGAACAGTTCTCAGATGTAGCATTGTATTTTGCTTGTTACATTTCCTAGGTTAATTTGTTAATTTTGTTAATTGTTAATTTTATTCCCAGCTGTCACCCATCCATGCACTGACCTCGCTTGATGCTGCTTAACTTTTATGATCTAACAAAAACTATAGATATTTTTGCTAAATTAAAACGAAATTTTCAGGTTAACCTCTGAGTCATAATTCAAAAACACACTTCTGTGTTGTGTTAGTGATATATGAGCATTTAGGGATTTTGTTTATTCAGGTGTTGAAATCTTTGATAAATTCCATTGTTTACTGTTTTGTAATCTTGCAAATAATTGTAAAATATGATTTGTTTTTCTGATTTTTATTTGCCAAAAAAATCGTTATTTATCTCTATATTCTAATCATTCACTTTCATTAATAATAATTCATGTATTAAGTGTCCTACCTGTCATTTTTAACTAGTGAAATACCTGATTCAAATTAATTCATTTTATTGAATATAAGCTGTATTGTCAATGCTGAATTTATTTAATTAGCTCTAACAGTTGCTGCTTTTTGTAGCCAACAGCTGTATTTAAAATAAAATTTGATTTTTACTTTTCTTCATTTATATTTTTGTTATGTTGGAAAAGTAATGTGTTGGCACTAAAAATCTAAAACCAAAATAATAACTGTATAAATTTGTTTCAAGTGATATTAACACCTCCTGAGTAGTTATTACCAAGTTGTGTGTGTGTGTGTTTGTATCTGTTATCATAGTTCCCTGTGTGTTTTTAATAAGGAGTTAAATCTTGGTACAAAAATCAATCTTTATTTCTAGTTGTGCTTTTGAATCGCTAACACATTAATAACTCACCGAGAATTCATACAACACTTATTATTTTTTTTTTTGACTTTGAGTCTAAAGACGTGGTTCAATATATAAGTCAGATGATTAACTGAAATAGTGAGGATGAGCGGCAAGAAATGTTCTGTAATTAACAATTATTTGTTTTTTTTTTTGTTTCAGCTCTTAAAGATCTACTTAAAATGAAATCAAATAACAATGTTTACAATGGACTGAGAGGTTACTAATCCTTGTTAATTTGTTCCTTAATGCAATACATTTCTTTAAATTTTGTACAATTTTTACATAGTTCTTGTAAATAATGCCTCAGACTGGATTTGTATATATAAGATTTTGTAATATTGAATATAAAAATAAGAAGACAAACTTTGGTTTATTTAGTATTTTTTTGGATTGTTATAATAATTGCAATCTAATATTTTTTTAAGATTATTACTTGTAAATATTTTTTATTTATTTCTTTATTATATTTTGAGTTTTTACACCTTTAACTTAACATTATTGAACAGATAATTATTATTAATAATTAAAGAGCTTGTTAGAGGTTTGATTAGATAACATTGTAGAAAGCAAATTTCAAAGGAAAAATGAGTTTATAAAATCCTTTTATTTTTTATAAAACATTTATTCTTGCAGGTGCGAATAAGTTTATTATTTAACATAACTTAATTAAAGTTTTCGTATTGACTTAAACTATTTTAGACTTTTCTTTGTGACCTTTCTCAATTCATAAAAATAGTAAATATAATTTTTGCGAATTTTCAAAGGAAAGCAAGCTAATGAGAATGTTTGAGAGGTGTAAGAACTCATAATTGATAGGCTCATGATGGCTGTCTATAATAAATCACTCAAAAATAGATTCTGTTTGTAAGTCTCTATTTTATGTCATTGTTTGCATTTAGTGAATTACAGGTTAACCATTTAAGCTGTTTCTGTTTTTAAAGTATGGTTTTGAATAAAAAAGAATTCTAAATAAAATATTTTTGAAATTTTTAGGAGAGATATGAATCTGCTTGAATGGTCAAGGTTTGACTTTTGAGATTGCTGATGTCTGGAGTTTGAATTCCATTGCTTAAATATACCTTCACCAGCTTTAGATTTAACTTTGAATGTATGGTGGTTCCTGCAGGAATTATCCATGATGAGCCTTATGACTCTGCTCTTAATGGGAATTATTATTATCAATAATAACCATTACGATCGCTTACCTGTTTTAAATCTTATGCTACCCGCTGAGTTTTCAATTTTATTAGATATCTCTTTGTATCAAAAACTTTATCAACCACTTGAGTTTTCCTACTTATTTACAACCATTTTTCCTTATGGTTTATACGTAATAAAAAAATACTAATTAAACTTCATAAAATTTCAAAGATAACATTTACATTAAATGGTTAACCTGGTGTAAGTTAAAATATTATTAAAAATAGTTGTTTGTAATTATATTAATTTGTAGTTATGTGTAATTAATTTGTGTGTGTATAGTTTTTACTGTAATTTCTATGGACTTGTTCAGTAATAAAGTTAGTGAAAAAAGTGGTTTTTATGTCTCCACTAAATCATATGTTTAAATAATTTCTGTTTATTTATTTTAATTTTAAGTATTTATTTAACCCACCCTAGAAAACTTGTAGTTTAACCAAATTTAGTTGATGATAAACCAAGATTGATCTAAAAAGATTTATAATCCTCACCTCTTTAGTACACATTGTAGTACAACATTCCAAGCATTGACTCTATGTTATATTACTTTTGAAATTACATTTTGCTCAAGTAAAATTGATAAATTTTAATTACTGAACTCTTCATGGAAAATACTCAGAGATATGTCTATTTTATTTTATTTTGTATTAAAAAATTGTAAATTTATTTATTTTAAAGACAAATTATTGTTAGTAATTTGTTGTAATTTTAAGTAGTAATGTGTTTAAAGTTGATTAGAGGGCTAAAATTAGTAATTTTGGGTTCATGCAATAGTGTGTACCCATTAAAGAAGGATTCCCAGGATATATTTACAATTACAACATACATAAGAATGTCCTGTTGTTTCGATTTCATCACTATAGTAGCATATATCTTTGTGAAATATTTATACTTGTGGGTAAAATATCCAGCCCACTCAAATTAAGGTTATTATGTTGTCCATGTGACCAATATAGGATTGGGCAATCGCCATCCATATACTGACATGTGCAATATATCTTAACTACAAAAAATCTACAACAAAAATTTTGTTGGATCATGCGCAATGATCCAACAAAAAACAGTCTTAGCAAGTAAGCAGGTGTCAAATTTAAACAAGTTGTTTATCAAATAAGGACAAAATTAATACAATTTTTTTAAATTCCTAAAAGCAAATATCAATTTTATAAACCAGTAATTTATAGAAGTGCTATTATAATTGGTACCACAATGCTTGGTCCAATCTATGTAATAGTTGTTAGCCTCTAATAAAATCATATTTTGTTCTAAAAATATGAATGAAGCATTTTTTTAATTCATTCTTTCATATACCTTTAGTTTAATTTTATTTATTTCAAAGAAAGAATGACGTTTGAAAAAATTTAGGTTTATTTTTTAAGGTTGTAAACCTATATTATTAATAATAATTCATTCTTAGTTATTACTCAATAACTATGGCAAACAAAGGGTATAGTGTATATTACAGAGAAAATAGTAATAGTGTATTCTTAGAGGGCTTAATAATATTATTCCTTTGAATCAATTTTAGAGTTTCTTACTGGTGCCTGCATAATATTTCCTGTCTTACAATTCTAACCTAACTCAATATTCTGTATAAGAATATTTAATTTTAACATAAAGTCCATTTTATCTTGGAAGAATTGACCAAATTCGACTTTTTTAAACAGTTTCTGAATTTAGACCAAGTACAATGTTATGTTTTAAAATATTGAAGGAAAATAAGTTTGTACAAATGAAACTTTATTGGCAAATTGATATCAACTTTATTGAAGACCATCATCAGTGCTAAACATAATTAATAAGCAAGCAACCTTTTTTCACATCCATTTTACTGATGTTTTGATATTAATGGAAATCATCTTGAAAAAAGAACTATGGCAGATTTCAATTCAAAATAGTGTGTGGCCTTAACATCGTCTCTATTATTTTATTAGAGATTAAAGTTATAGGGAGCATGTTTTTAGATAATAGATGTGGAACATGAAAATATGTTCTACTTATAGATAATTGGTTTTTGATTATTTAAACTCAGAAGTATCATCAAGAATTGGGAGTGTTGACGTTTTTTAACATTTAACTTCTAGATGGTTGATTTAACAACAAGAATAAATTAAGGCAATTTCTTCTAGATAACAAAATATATGTGTTTACGAACAAAATTATTTACATAAATATTTATGATGGTATAGTTGGTTTTGTATATAGATAAAATATTTTATTATTTATCCAGATAAGAATTAAAAGAAGGATCCTAAATATTGTGAACCCATCAAGGTGTCAAAATGATAATAAATTATATAAATAAAATCAATAATTTGTAAATTTATAAATAAAATCAACAAAACATTTAATGTTTCCACACTTAAGACATTTTTATTTATTTGTTGATGTTTTTTTATCAACAGAATAACAATAAATTGAGCATAAGTATTGATTTTGGTGTTTTTAATCAAACCTATTTATACATTTTTGCTACTTTTTTACCTAAAAAATGCATTTTTTTGAGTGTTTTTTTAAATAACTCGAAAACTGTACATATTATGAAAAAAATTATAAGAATAAAAAGAAGCCTTTTGAAAAAATGTTTTTTTAAAAATATTTATCGCAGTAATACATCCTGAATCACAGCCTGATGAAGGTGAAGATTTAAATAAACTTTAAATCGAACCTTTTATCATTAAATAACTTCAAAAGAAGCAGTTTTTCAAAAATAATGCATAATATGTTTTTTAAAGTGTTTAAAATGAGCTATGGTAAAAGTGATTTAGATGAAAAATAATTGCGTGATTACAAAAGAAGATAAGTCTCTTTTTTTAAAAATAACGAGGGATTAAACGTATGTCTTTTCCACAAAAATGATAATTAATGTACATGATAATTATGTACTAACAATGAATCCTGAGGGTTTCAGCTATTTAAATGCTTAGATTTTCAAAAAAATGATTTTATTATACTAATTTTTTTATAATTTTTTTTTATTTTTCCAAGAATAACTCAAAAAACTAATGCAAATATGAAAAATATGTAGGAATAGAAAAATGTATTACATTTTGTCCTGAAAATTTTCTATTTTTTAAATTTCTCTACGATAAAAATTGACTGAGATATTAGCGGAAAGTACTTTTTTTAAGCCCTTCATATCGCATGTTTTCAAAATAGAGGGCTTCAAAAAAGTTCAAATTTTTAGAGGTTGTAGCCCTTGAAATTCCCTTCAAAATGAACTGTTGTGAGTTGAAATATTTTTAAAATTAAAGAAGTTATCATTAAAAAACCACGATTTTCTGAATAAATAAATAAAGTATAAATATCTCCAGTTTTGACAATTTCGGAGCAGCAAAATACTCTTAGACTTATATGTATATTCTTATTTCCATATATTACAATTCCAAGGGTGGCTTTTTAGAGTAAATAAATACTTTATTTATACTTACTTACAAATTTATGATAAATATTATTAATTATAAAATATACTTATTTATTTTTACTTATAAATAAGTAAAATAAATGATATCTACCATATACATCATTTAAATTTCAGGTGTATAGAAATCAATGTTTTAATATAATTTCATTATAAGGGGTGGTTAAACAGGGTAGAAACTATTAAATAGCATATTTAATTAAAAATATTAAATAGTTTTTTATATGCGATAAAACGAACAATTCGATTATTTAAAGCAGCAAAAGTTTTTTTTATTTTTTGCTCAAAAGGGTATATTTTAAGGATTGAATGCATGCATTATATCACATACTCAACAAAATTAATGGATCTACAATACATGGATCATTTAAAGATTGTATGCATGAAAAAAATTGTATAATTCCATAATAAGGGGTAGTTGTTGAGGGTTGAAACTATTAAATAGTTACGAAATTTAACTATGAATCTTGAATAGATTTTAATAATCTATATAATGCATCATTAAAAGCTTTTTTTTTTTTTTTTTTTAATTCCGGAGGAAATAATTTCCTAGGTACTTAGACCTCGTATGTGGGGTCCATTGTACCTGAAATCCGGAGAAGATAGATAGAATAAAATATATCATATTACATACCACAACACACATACATACATCCACATATATATACAATACATACACACAACACCACACACATACCACCCACATATATATATATATAGTTATATATATATATTATATATTATATATATATATATTATATATATTATATATATATAATAATATATATAATATATTATATACACACAAACACATATATAATATATATTATATTATATATATATATATATATATAATATAATACATATATATACATACACACACAATACA
>JACMZG010001863.1:16268045-16271881 GCA_018340805.1 Microvelia longipes | reverse complement strand
TATTGCTCTATTTTTAATATTTCTCTAGGAATGTGATAATTTCCCTTTAATGTGGAATCGCAGCTTCATCACTCTATTTTATGTTTGTCTAGTCTACACAAATTGTTTGAAAGTATTATAAGTGATGTACTCTCCTAATCTTTTAAAAATATTTTTACCACTCATTAATATGGTTTCGTTAAAGGTCGTAGTGTTAGTAGTAATCTTGTCACTTACCTTACTGATATTTATCAAGCTATTGAACAAAGCCTACTTGTTGACTCTATTTATACGGATTTAAGTTAAAGCTTAAGATAAATTAATATATTATTTCTTTTCGATAAACTCATTTCTTTTAGCATTGCTAAACCTTTGATTGTGGTTATATAACTATCTAGTAAATAGAGTACTAATAGTTTAAATTAGAGACCACAAATCCAAGGAATTTATTTCAACCTTAGGAGTTGCCCCAAGGCTTCTCATTTAAGGCTCTTCGGACCACAACAATAGATCCATTCAGAGGTCCCTGATGACGAAAAAATAGGTTTTTGTGAAACTTGTTTTATATATATATTATATATATATATATATATATATATTATATATATATATATATATATATATATATTATATATATATATGTGTGTGTTGTGTGTGTATTTCTAGACACACACACACCCACAATTTAGTCTCTACCAGGATTGTTATAAGCACGAATCACGCATACCAAGGAAATTCGCTATATATAATATATATATATATATATTATATATATATATATATTTAATTATATATATATATTATATATATTATATATATTATATATATACACGACTCCTATTAAAAGCCAGGTTTTTGTGACCTTATTAACCTGGTTGCTGAATCAGTAAAATTTAAAATCTTTTTGCCACGAAGAAGGTCACTAATTTTGTTTTTGGGACGCTAAATCGAATGAAACCGGTCCAAAATTGATAAGACCTCTCTAAGTAACCAAAAAGCCGTAAAAACGGTGGTCAATACCAGAAAATTGTTCATTATTGCTTAGTGACGTCATAAAAAAAAATCCGAATAGCACAATCACAGCAGGAGTCGGATTTGGTTTTGGATGGCACACTAGATCTAAATATTGATTTTTGGACTAACTTTCAACTCTCTAGCATAAATAAAAAAGAAGCTACGATGATCACAGACTTACACACACATCCAAACAGAAAACTTTATGAAAACCACTAAGGAGGCCTTAAACCATCTGAAACGGATAATTCCGGTGGAATGACGGTTTCAAAACTTTTAATGACAGAAAAATTTAATTGATATTGACATCTTATAACTTATTTATGCATGAAGTTCATTCAACTTGTGCCAATGTCTCCATGCAACCTTTATCAGATAACGAACATTTAGCATGCACGTCTCCTAGATTATAAAAATGAATATAAGATATTCACATTGCACTTAAATTATGCACGGCAACAAAGTGAGTTGAGCAACTTATCTACAAAGTTACTAATATTCCATACCACAAATGCTGATATACATACTCCTTTCAGTATAAACGAATTACCGTTGTTGTTAAAAACAAATAATATAAGATATTATCTTAAAAAGAAGTCAAAAATAGTACAAAAACACCAGAAACAAACGAGTGCAAAATGCACACAAAAACATTAGATTTTACTACCGTATTTATTTCAGAAAAATCGAACAAACCACACTTATTTTCTTTTCTTCCGATAATATAGATGCCCAACTTTCGATTTCATAACATTTCAAGACTTAAATAATACGAATTATATTTTAAAAAAAGTCAAAAAACGAAGATTCCTAAATGCACAAAAAAGGTCTCATTTCACTTTACCGTTTTTTTAGAAACAATCGAAGAAAACACACTTGTTGAAGTTAATAATATACAAAAAGTAATTAATACAAAGCGAGAACGCGGAAAAATGAGTGTTTGACTAGGAGACCCAGTTTCATTTTAAATATTTTAAGTAAGGCAATATACAAGTTAAGTTAAGTTAAGGCAGTACACTGTCTTCTGTATGTTCTTTAAAATCTTAATAAAAACATGTGATTTACCTTTACTATACTTTCTCTTTTTCTTTAACAAAACTATTGTATCAATTTTTTACCACTGTTTTTTTTATACAGGTTAGTATAGGAGTTTCCCTGCTTGGTTTATATATTACTTTAGTCTAAACACATCTATTTGCTAGTCTATATTCTTCAGAGAAAAAGCCCTAAAAGATTAGAATAAACTGATTTATATAGACTGCTCAAACTGTTCTACAGGAATTAAACGGCACTGTTTTTAGCCGTTTAAGCAAAGGCGAAGATAGTTTATCACAACCTATTAAATAAATAAGATATATTTACTTTGTAAAATCCAAGGATATTACTAACAAGTAAATGTTTTAATATTCAAAATATGAAAGGTAAACTGAACACCAGAGAAAGAACTGGATAACAAAGCAAGCATTCCATAGGACATTCGCTCGGCTCGCAGACCTCCGCAATATAATTTTATTACTATACTAAATTGATTATAGGCTTTTAAAATAATTTTGAATGATTGATGACTTAATCACGTTTATAACTATTTATAACGTTTATTGTCACTCGAAAGGAAATACAAATAAGAAATTTATGACAAATCATAAACAGTAGATCATATAATATTGATGGCCGTCTGTATAGTAAGCAAAGACAGTTAAATAACACACTTCATTAAAATAATTTTTAATGAAGTAAATAGTCTCATTTAAAAATTAATCTTTAGTTGATGGTCCAAGCTTTACAATGTCTTTTACAGTCTATATATCTGGTAAAACGTTTATATTTATTGGGCAGTAAGTTTTATTTACTTTATATTATTACTATTTTAACATTTTTGTCAGTGTTAACAATGTCCGTTTTAGGGGCTGGGAGAGTAGGTAACTTCCCGGTTTCGCCTCGTGAGTTAATTGTCATAAATACCACAGCTTTGCCTCGGGAGTTGAATGCTTTGGTTCCCTCAACATTTACCTAGGAAAAAAACATAATGCTCAGGGAAATAATGGCATTATTTTTCTCTCACGGTGCATAATATATAGCTTGAGAATTCGAAATATTTAGGGAAAAGGAAAAGTCAGTAATTTTTTGTGGCATAAGGAAGGGTGGGAGGACTAGGGGGAGTTTAGGGATGCTGTGCAGATCGATCTGTAGAGTATGGTGACGTCACACCCTCTCTATTCCCCTTGTTACCTCTCTATCTCCTAAACACTCTCCTGTGTAACATAGTACTTATTTCTCTCCTCGGCAGTCCCATAATATAATATATATCGTAAGTAATCCAACGTAGCATTATTTCAAATAAAATTCACTGTTTTTCTTTTCGATTTATAATAAGTTAAAATAGTTCTATTAAGAAATGTTTTAATTAATACTCCAATGACTTATCTTCTATTGTTGAAAATAACATTAATAATCGTAAGTAATTCAATGTCACATTATTTTAAATTAATTTAATTAACCGTTTAATAATAAATAATCCGTTTACTTTACATTTTAATATTAATTCAATAGTATGTAAGCTGTTTTGTTTTAATTAATATTCCCATAACCCATAACTGGTTAGTTCTAATCGTAAGTAATTTAATGTCACATTATTTATATTAATTTAATTACATGTTCCTCTTTCAATAATAAAATTAATCTTTTTACTTTACATTTAATATTAACTCAATAGTATGTAAACAGTTTTGTTTTAATTAATATTCCCATAACCCATAACTTGTTAGTTCTAATCGTAAATAATTTAATGTCACATTATTTTAAATTTATTTAAATTAACCTTTACTCTTTCATAATCAATAATC
>JACMZG010001863.1:16245545-16263045 GCA_018340805.1 Microvelia longipes | reverse complement strand
GTTATGATTTTATTCAGTTAAGTACCTGTAAAGAATATTTATTTGAAAGTATTCATATTATTTTTAAAGCTTCAAACAAGAACTGCTAATGGTTATTTCATTGTATTTCTTACATAAGAGGCCGCTGTTGAATTTTCATTGTATATGACTAAACTTGTAAAACTAGAGTAGCGCTATCGAGGAGTCCCTCATCCTTGAAATGATAGCTAACATCCTTCTGATAAACATGTCCCCTATAGCTCTGTTTCCCCTCGTCCATGTTTCACAGTGTCTTACAATAAAAATAAATTGACTCAAATATTTTGTTACCTTTAATTTATTTTATAATTGACATGTCGAGTAAACTTAAAATAATTTAATAGAATTTAAAATCAAAGTCTCCGAGCCTACAATATCAGTTTTGATCAGTTAACAGACCTCTAAAAATCAAAATACAAAATTCGTGGTGCCATTAATTTATTTTCAAATATTGTTTAAGACATTCATCTATCTTTGTCTATATTATTTCTTATACTTTCTGTCGAGCGTCTGTCTCACCGACTTCACATCTCCGAAAATACGATAGCTAGAAAGTAGAAATTTGGTAACTACTTTATCCAACAACAGGCAAAATATAACCAACTATCTGGCATGCGCATTTGTCGATTTACAAGTGAATGCACATTCGAAAAAAAAATATTTTTCGAAAAAATCATGTGGGGTATCAACTTGTAGGTATTGATGGGTAGAAAAGAAATATGTATTGCTTTTTCAAAATGGCGACTATAACACCCGCCAAAAATATCTAAAACCACCAAAAATTGTTGCCCCCCCCCCCTCCCTTAACTAACCCATAAGGTACAGCCCTAAAATTATAAAAAATGCTCAATTAAAGCTCTAAACGGGCCATTGAAATTCTTAAAATAAAAAGTTTCAAAAGTTAGTTTTAGCAGTTTCAAAATTGCTAAAATACAATGCTTTTGCACATACAATCACGCGCAAAAAATAAATATTTTTTGAATATTATGTTATGTTTTTTCTCTTTGTAATAAAATTAGGTACTGATATACATACACTAAAGTCCTAGAATGTTATGCTAGTAACAAATAAGCACATAAAGGCGAGCGAATCTAGCCCTAGAATATTATGTTATGTTTTTTCTTTTTGTAATAAAACTATGTACTAATATACATACACAAAACCGAGCGGGTCGAGTCCTAGAATGTTAAGTTATATTATAATTATTTTTTCTAAAATCAGTTATTGACAAACAAACGACTCTTGGAAAAAAGTACACGGGAAAAATACACAGGAAAAAACACAAGGATAAAAATACAATAGAAAAAAGTACACGCAAAAAATACACGGAAAAAAATACAATGGAAAAAAAGTACAGGAAAAAAATACACGGAAAAAAGTGTTTGAGGTGCACCACCTCAAACCGATCATAACATTTTTCTAACGTTTTATTAATATTCCAAAAGATTGCTTTTTGAACCAAGTTTAAAAAATAACATAGGATATTTATGCTCTCTAGCATAAATCATCCTAGAATCTACCATGGTAACAAATACGCACACTCACTCTCACACAAAGACTTAGTGAAAACCACCCACAAACACAGTGCTATCTATATATTTTTGATTCAGATATTTTTGCAAACACAATACTTTTCCTATAGAGCTACGGTATAAAGGAGGAAAGATTCTTCAGTAAAGATCTAATTTATGCTTTTAAAACTAATTTAGAGCCTGTAAAAATACTGCAAGTGAAACACCTCATACTTTAGGAAGTAAAATTATCATATCTAAGAACTGCAATGTGTTTTAGGATTTTGCTGTGGATACTAACGCTTAAATGGATATTCGTGATGCAAAAGAGGGTTCACTCAAATGAGCTAAGAAAACAAGTGTCCTTGTGTCTATTTGTGTTTTCTATAGGCATTTGGTTTCTCCTACAAACTGATCTAGAAGACCAACATCATTTTTTCATTCCAACTATATATAATTTGAGTATGTGAATAAACAATAATTTGCTTTATCTAATCCTCTATTAGACTTCTAATTGCCTTTATATCTGTCGGATAAATTGAAAATTGAAATATAAATTGACTGTTCCACATGATTGTGCATGTTGAATGATAAAAATCATAAATAACAGGTTACGCTAAAACTACACGATATAAATAATGCTCGCATATTATTTTGCGTTTTAGTCTACTATATACATCCAATAAATGTCATTTTGAGCCAGTTCTGAGGTTTCCCTGAGTCCAATATATTATAGGTATATATATTGGGAGATATAATATATTAGTTCTATTATTGGAGCATAATAATTAATTCAAGACCTTATTTCGACAATATTGCTCCTCTACGTACACTTATCGCGATTTAAGGCTTGATTCGAACATCTTGATCCAGACAGTTGAACTGTTGGTTTTTTCAAACACTATGGTGGTGATACGTGCAGAATGTATGCAGTTAAAAAAAAGAGCGATTGCTTGAAACAATCGCTCACGAGTTAAGGTCCACTCTCGAAATGTTTCGACCCCCCTGTCGAAACATTTTGCTCCCTCTGTCGAAGTTTGTTTTTAGCGGCAGTCCCTTAAAGATGTATGGAACATCACTCCTACCGAGCTTAGTTTTGCCTGCCCTGCAAGTTTTGGTTGGCTAATGGTCTAGGTGACCGCATAATAAATTATTATGGTTTAAAAGCTTTTGCAAATAAAATTATTTATGTTTTATAGAAGAAGCTAGTGAGTTTTCTATATCAGGTCCTGGATGCCATATACCAGATTTAGATGCTTACGATCCATCCATACTAGAAGCATTAGCAGAAGAACAAGAATCACCAGGATGTGACAAAAATTCCTCGGGTATTCTAGTCAAATCAAACACCACTCATTTATACTTAGACAACGATGTTCTACAAAGATTAAACCTAACAGGTGACCTTCAGTGCTGCTACAGACCGTTCTGGAGGGTTAAAACATCATCACAGAAACACGATGCTTCTGTTGACTCTTTATTTAAGTAAGTCTATTTTAATCATCCCTAACTTATTTATTCGTGCATCTGTTATTAACAAATACACTTATTAACAATAATACCAATTTTGGTGCAATTTCGATAAGCTATTGTTAAGAAAATTAACAATATATATTTATATAATATATATATATATATATATATATATATATATATATAATATATATCGAGAAGTAACAACATGAAAATGCGTAACGCCACAAGTTCACAGGGGGAAAAAATTAAGTAATAACGAGATGATAATGTCTATATATAGATGATCTAAATAATTCAAAGAAATCTAATATATACAGGGTGTCCCCGGATGGGGGTTGCCTATACGTGTAAATGACAAAAATTTCATTTTTCGATAAAAAGTCACTTTTGATAAAAAGCTCCTGCATGTCTTTAAACTAAGATTTATCATATTTTTATTTTTTTATTTTTAAGGGTGGACTCAAAACTGCAATTTTTAAAAAATAGACGAAGAGTAAAGTAGGTTTATTGTTTATTTTTCGACAAAATGTCACTCTTTACAAAATGTTCTGTTTGTTTTTAAATGAAGATTTATCATATTAGAACAATTATACCATGTAAACTGCACTCAAAATTCACAATTTTTTGAAACTGCATCAAGAGTAAAGTAGGCTTATTTTTCATTTCTCGACAAAACGTCACTCTTCATAAATAATTCTGCTTGGCTTTAAATGTAGGAATACCATATTAAAAAATAAAATTGATATAAAAGTATTTAATAATTTTTAACTTTTATAATTGCATTAAAGAATAAAGTGGTTGAAATATTGATTTTTCAAATAAATGTCACTCTTTATAAAATGTTCTATTTCCCATTCAAAACTATTATATGCCATTAAAAAGTTAATTATGAAATATTCGGGTTTTAGTGTCCCCCGATTAGGTTGCCTATACGTGTGAATGAAAAAAAAAAAATCATTTTTCGACAAAAAGTCATTCTTTATAAAAAGTTTTGCTTGTTTTTAAAAGAAGATTTATCATATTACAAAATTCAGACTATGTAAACTTCACACAATAATCACAATTTTCTAATATTGCATCAAGAGTAAAGTAGGCTTATTTTTTATTTCTCGAAGAAGTCACTCTTCATATTTTGTTCCACTATTCAAGACCTTTAAAACGATGTATCATTTATCCAGATTGAACAACTTTTATTTTTTCCAAAATTTGGGTAGTGGGGATAAATTGGGTGAATTTTGAAAAAAATTATTTTGAATTTTTATGGAAAACTTGTCTCAGGGAACAATTAAACAATTTTATAAAGAAATTTTTTTCGAAAAGTCAAAATTAAGCCTACTTTACTCTTCGTCCATTTTTTAAAAATTGCAGTTTTTGAGTCCACCCTTAAAAATAAAAAAATAAAAATATGATAAATCTTAGTTTAAAGACATGCAGGAGCTTTTATCAAGAGTGACTTTTTGTCGAAAAATGAAATTTTTTGTCATTTACACGTATAGGCAACCCCATCCGGGGACACCCTGTATAAAAAATAAGTTAAAAATTTTGGGTGCATAAAGGAATTCAAAAACTACTTAAAGGATCTGGACCAAACTTTAAACATAGACTGATAATCAGAAGGAGTCTTAAACTATGTCAGATCCGCGCTAAAATAACAGAAGGGGAATAGTGTAAAATGTAAGATATCACAGCTGTTTAATATCTAATATTTTTGTAGTGCTCATAGAAGTAATTAAAAATTTGTTCTTTCATAAATAAATTTTTGCCGAGCGAAGTTCGGGTATTACTGCTAGTACTAAAATACATTAGAAAATAAAAATTTTACATTTCATCTCCTTAATTACAATAAATTATACCAGTCTGTCATTGTAGAATTAATCAAGTTAAATTTAATTTAACTAGATTAATTCTACGATTGACAGACTCTGGTGTAATTTTAAATTAGTATCCCTTTTATTGCGTTGTTAGGATTTTTTTCATTTAGTGCACTATTGAGCTAAAGGGGAATGACAGAAAGTCAATATTGTCTTTAAGGGTTTAATGTTTGTCTCTAAGGGTTCAGCACAGCAGTCAATAAAAGCTGACTTACTTGACCAAACTTTTTAAAGCTATCTATTTAACTTAATTGTTTATTTATTTTATTTTATTTTATAGATACCTTGACGAATGTGTCCCGTTTCGAGAAAGCATCTTTATGGAAGCTGTAGACTACGTTAGAGTAGAATGTCGACACGACGAGCAGCTTATCTATAAAGACTTTTACTCTTTTATTCCTTCTTCGTACCGACATAAAGCAAAGGATTTCTCGTCAAGGAGAAACGTTAGCGTTCTACTGCTAGGTATAGACGGAGTGTCTCGGCTCAACTTCAGAAGGCAAATGATATATACTTACGATTTTCTTATAAAAAATTTACACGCAGTCGAGTTTTTTGGTTACCATAAAGTCGACGATAACACATTTCCTAATTTAATTCCAGTTTTAGTCGGACAATCTGAGAAAGAGCTTACCAAAAGCTGTTGGCCGACAGTCGACACAACGTTTGACAATTGCTCATTTATATGGAAAGATTACAAGAATGCAGGGTACGTTACAGGGTTTGGAGAAGACGCGTCCTGGATGGGACTTTTCCAATATGGTAAAATTGGATTCTGGGAACAGCCTACTGATGTGTACTTAAGAACATATAATTATGTTTATGAAAAAGAACTGGGACACGAAAAAAGAATGAATGCTAACCTCTGTGTCGGTAAAAAAATGAATATAGAAGTCCTTTTGGAGGCAATAAGTAAATTTGTTATTAGATTAAGAAATAAGCTATCTTTCGGTTTCTTTTGGGAGAACAGTTTATCACATGATTACCTCAACCTACCGAAATATGGCGATGAACTACATGTTTCCGTTTTAGATAAATTTCATCAGGAAGGCGTGTTTAATAAATCTATAGTAGTAATAATGAGTGATCATGGTATCCGATGGGGCAGAATCCGGACAACATACCAGGGCTATGTCGAGGAAAGGCTACCGTTACTCATAGTCAGTTGTCCTATTTGGTTTCAGCAAAGGTTTCCTATGGCGTGGGCTAATTTTAAGAAGAATTCTTTAAGACTGACTACACCCTACGATTTGCACGAAACCTTAAAAGATTTAACAGATTTGTATGTATTAGAGGATAGTCAAATAATTGAGAGATCAAAAAACTTAAAAAGTCAAGCAAAAATGCCGAGAGGCATTAGTTTATTTTTACCTATTTTACTAGAAAGGACTTGTGAAGATGCTGATATTGCAGATCACTGGTGTACGTGTCACAAAGACGAAGATGTAATGGTTAATAATACCCAAGTAATACAATCCGCTCAATTTATAATGGACCACATAAATTCGCTTTTAGTTGGTTACAGTCAATGCTATCAATTGACTTTGAAAAATATTTTAAATGCAAGATTAAAAGTTTTGCCCTCTGAAAATGCAGCGCAGGATGATAAGGTTGTCGATTACGAGGGAAGAATCAGAGATTACACAGTGAGGATTGAAGTTGAGCCAGGCCAAGGAGTATTTGAAGCTACAGTCCAATATAGCCCAATCACTGATAAATATCGCCTAGTAGGATCCATAAGTAGGAGTAATACTTATGGCGTCACGAGTTCTTGCGTATCTCATTATAAACTTAAATTATACTGTTATTGTATCACCTGAACTCGTAGCTATATTTATTTTCAAAATCACTTAATAATTTTTTGTCATATCATTAGAAAAGTATCGGAATTAATATTTACACCGTACTAGTAAAATATACATATTTCTACTTTAAGAGCTCACAGTTATTAGCATATTTTTGTATCATTCCATGCAAGGATCTTAAATAAAGCGGATGACGCACTGAGTTGATTTTCCATGTAATAAAGTGACCCATTTGAAGATAAAAAAAATATCCACCACAAAACGTATGATAGTTTGCATGATGCAAACTGCGCAGAGTCGCAATAATTACATTAAGTGTGAAAGTTTTAAATTTAGAGGCAATTTTACCTTCCGACAAATGGTTTCCTTTTGTAGGTTACAAACAAATAGTGAAATGTAATAAACTTTTTTTTGCTTTCTAGCACCTCGAATCTAAATTTATTTACTAAAAATAACAAAGGTTGGTAATTTAAATGTTCTATTTGCCCTGGTGTTAATTTATGTTGAACTAGTCTTAGTCTTGTTAGTTAACCTGCGTTTCGCGAAGATAGCAGTAGTAGTAAGAGTAGGGTAGTAAAGCCTGATGAGTAGACCACACCTTTGGGTCCTTTTCACCAACCCCGAAATCAAACACCTGTCACTGTAACTCCGCTTCTTTATTCTCGTCAAACCACCTCTGCTCGATGGATGAAAGTAAGAATGGCCTGCCATCTTAGAGACTTCATTTCCTCTTCGTGTAGCGTTACAATTCCAAATATTTGAAACCTAAGCCTTCTAAACTCTTCAAACGTTGCCAAATAATGATAGGCTGTTTATTCCGCACTGTCTTCACATATTGGACTCTCGGTCATTCGCGAAGATAAGTATGCTTATATTTCTCTAAATCATAAAACTTTCATAGGGTCAATAATGTCCCCTTATCACGTCATCCCCTTATGAAAGATCCTTGATTTTATAATAAAGGGCCAGTAAAGGTCCAATAATTTTTTTGTTTGAAAGGCTAATTATCTGATATATTTGATCAAAAGTAATAATTCATAATTATTAGATCAAAGGTATGAAGTCCAAGAATATACGAACTGACTATGTATAATCATTCCAAATTATTTGATAAGTGTCATATTATACCGTAAATTTTTAAAAATTATGTAATCATTCATATAATATGACTTAATTGGCCAAACATAATCAAAATTGTTGGAGTTTTTATTTGGTCTCAAATTAGTGAAACTCATGTCACCATTATACCGTGTCATATCACGCCATAAAATATTCATTAACTCTAAACATTAATAAAAACAAGATGAGTCATTTGTAAATAAACCCGTACACAATACTATCAATCTATTTTTACGATACATGTTAAGTATTAATGTAAATTTTTATATATATATTATATATATATATATATATATATATATAATAATATATATATTATTTATATTATATATATATATATATATATATATTATTTTATAAGGTATTGTTAATGAAAAGTAAAGCTGAAAGTGTTTGATGTATGCCTAATACAAATAATAATACATCAGAGCTCAGTGAAAATGGTCGGAATATGGTGAAATTGATAAAAATGTTTTAGGATTAACTATTGTTAGATAGTTTCTAAAACAATCTAACAATAGTTAGATTTAAAACCCAAGTCAGATAGTAACATACGCATCATAAAATAAAAATCATCAAATTCTTAGTGTATAAGAAAAATCATTAAATTCAAGGGATAAATTCTTTTTAAAAACAATCATTAAATCCGTGTGATAAAGTGCCGGCTGTGATAGTTTAAGTGTCTTATTTTCAAATTTTAAAGATTTGTTATTTATTATGAACTATTTTTAAATTATTTACGTCATTATGTGTATATTAAATATTATTAAGTCATATTTTAAAATTCCATATACTTTTTATTTGCTCAGAAAATAATGATGTTTGCCTATTGTAAAATTTTGTGGGTTATCTTAAAGGTGGTCTGCAGAGCTTAATTCTAAGACGTCCTACGGGAGTCCTGTAGGCTAATAAATCCTACAGGATTCTTATGAGATTTAGACTTCTGCATGTATATATTGACTGCATAAGTCAAAATGTAAGGACATCTCCATCATTTCCCTTCTATTGAAATTACATAATTGTAAGACCATTTAATTTTTTAATGTATTAAAATATTTAAAAATTATCCTCGCTAAAATACTGATAAGATTGTAACCTTAAACTTAAATTCCGATATCAACAGATTTTCCAACTACGAAGGATTTTTGGTTATTACTCCTTAAATTTGTGTTAGTTTTCATGAGTTTACAACAACGAACTCGATTTCTATATCGATTCCATTCCAATGCCTCATAACTTTTGGATAAGTTTTCATAAGTTTGCAACTGCAAACTTTATTTTAAGATTTTAACTGATTTTAAGAAAACAGGCTTCAGAACTCACAACTTACTATAAAATCTTAACATTTCAAGGCTATATGTAATTTAAGGGTGGGGGACAGGTCCTGTCATTTAATTTATATATATTAGCTAAGTCTTCGTTTGTAAAGATTGGTATGTAACTGCAACACGGTTATAATCAGTTGACAGCGCGGGAAAATAATGCGAGAGGTCCAATAAGGTTAATCCTACATGTAAACCATGCCCACAATATCATGTCAGTTCACCTGAACTTTATTCAGGTTGTTTAACAATATTTTTCCTCGCTGTAAACTGATCATAACTTATAAACTTGTATAAAAATAATAAACTATAAACTCTATGGTATTGTAGATAATTGATCTAACCCGTCTATATCACATAACACAGCTCATAAAGTTATCATAAATAGTAAAGAGTTAAACTTTGTAGACAAAACTTTGTTTGTTGTTAAACTTTGAGACAAAATATCCATGTAAACCAGATTTTCATATCTAAATTCCATAACTATAACTAATATAGAAAAATTATTTATTTTATGTATTTTAATTTTCCCACAGTGTGTCTGAAAAAAATTGCGTAAGCCGGTAACACCACACTCTATCCTCTTGATTTTTTTTTAGAAGCATAAATATACAAAATTATACTGCCTGCACCTGGGAAATATAATTTTGTTTTAATTTAAACTGAAATTGAATTTTTTCTAATACAAATGTTACGTAAACAAGTACTTTATTATAAAAATGTGTTAATTTCACTAAAATTTTGAGTAAAAATGAATTATTTTTACATGAATTAATCAATCTTATGCTAGTTAATAATCTCTGAAATTTCCGGCCAAATCTTTTGCTCATATTTTGATAACAATAGACAATTATTTATAATTTTCAATGGAAGTCGCCTACACCGATTCCTGCAATGACGTCACGCCGTTCATAAAAAAGTCAGGTTATAACCTCCGACTTTGGACCAGGGGGGGTTAACTTGAATGAGGAAAAGTTTGGATTCGTTTTTCGCAAGATACTAAAAATTAGCGCTGCGGCGGACCGGTGCGGACAACTCGTGAACTAACCCCAATAGCTTTCCAAAGATGACCGATTATATTTTTCTTTAAATTTATGAATACCATGGCAATATTTGGTTATGGCAGTTACATTTATTGTTATTATAAAATGATCATTTTCTTTAATTATCTTTCACAAAAACGGTTCGCCGTTGTCATGTTCTGTATTACAAAAATTCAGACACTAAAAGTAAAAAAAACGCTACTGATGTCAGGTAGTGTAAAGTTCATTTAATTAATATATTGATTTAGTCAATTTTATCAGGTAATTATATTTAATCACATGTGCGCAGCATCTTGCCGATGTAATTAAAATATAGGCTGTATTAAATGCCAAAATCTAACTTCAACCACTATTTCATTATTACCTGATTGAATCCATCAACAAGTAATAAATCAGGTAATAATGAAATAGTGGCTAAAGTTTACACGTGCTAGAAGATAGATTTTGACATTTAATGCTGCCTGTATTTTAATTACATCGCCAAGATGCTGCACACAAGTGATTAAATATAATTACCTGATAAAGTCGACTAAATCGATAAATTAATTAAATGAAATTGGCACTTACCTGCCATTTTGTGAAAGCTTTTAAAAAAAAATCTATTTACTTTTAGGGTCTGATTTTTTTATACAGAATATGACAACGGGGAACCGTTTTTGTGAAAAATAAATAGAGAAAACAATCATTTTATAATAACAATAAATGTAGCTGTCATAACCAAAAATTGCCATGGTATTCATGAATTTAATTATAAAAATATAATCGGTCATTTTTGGAAAGCTATTGGGGTTAATGCCTGAGTTGTCTGCACCGGTCCACCGCAGCACTAACTTTTAGTAGCTTGCGATAATCGAATCCAAACTTTTCCTCATTTAATTTGACCCCCCCCCCCCCCCCGGTCTCTGGTCTCAGGCCTAGATGTCCCCTTTGTTTAAATATTTATACATCACAACATAATAATAATTAATGACAAAGGTAAATAAACACCAGTGAATTAGGGGTCACTTAATCTAAAAAAGCACCAAAATGTGTATAATGTAGTTTCACTTCATCGTAGTTATAAGTTCTAGACCAATAACTCACTTAACAATTTAGCTGATATTTACAAGTAAGTACCAATTATAAATAAATTCTTGAATTCAAAACGTCTTAAAAATAAATATTGTTTGGTAAAAAAAGTAACATTTTTTTAGTTTTGAGTAACGTCATTTTGAGGCGGAGGAAGAAGCCTACTCATTTTATAGGGATCTATTGTAAATATAATTCTGGTGGTCCGTGTGTCGGGCAAATTTCCTTTGAAATGCGAGTTTCCGTGCTTAACACTCCATTTTATTATTATTATTATTAATGATTGGGGTTGGAGTCGAGAATAGACCCCATTTGCACTGGGACTGGAAGTACAATCCCCTCAATTGATCCAGGTCAGAATAATCCTTTTCCCCGTACTAGGTCTAGGATCTTTTTGACCAGTGATTCATTGGTAGAGTCCAACTTAGTGAGATTGCTACTACCAAAGTTGGAGAACCTTTGAAAAGCTAGGGCTTCACATCTCAGAAGTATGAGAGAGAAGTAAGAGGTTCGACTCCCACCATGACGCCTATCCCATTAGCGATTTTTTCCAAAGGATGATCACTAAACAGGAGACCCCGTTTTTTATTATTTATTATTAAAAGCTATGCTCACAGCACAACTGTTTTTATCTGTCAGAATTCTTAAATATTATTCATTTTTAAGAAATAATAACATAAAAATTAAATTTTTCGTGAGTGAGCAGACTTCCTCTTCAACCCCTCTCCCATAGATAAACAATATTAACATAGATGGTTCACTCCCGACCATAGTGGGAACACTCAATTGACAAGTTTGTGTTATGATTTTAGTTGGGGCCTCATCACAAATCTTGAAGAGCGCTAGTAGTAAAATCTGTTTGCTCTATTCTCTACCAGATTGTGCTGTAGTTTTTTTTTAAATTCAAACAGTTGCCAATCGTTTAGTAAAATAAAATAAAAGTAAACAAAGACCTATGGTAATTACGAAATATTTTCCATCAATCCATTTATGTTTTAATGTTTACTGACCCAAGTAGTAAAAATAAATGAACTTAGACTGAAATATGATGTTAAAATATAATTACATTTATTCTTAAACGAGTTTATATGTTACTGAATATTTTTTTAATATATATATCAAGGCGATGCTCAATGTAAAATGGGGAAACAATAGGTTGTATGATAAAACAAGTAAACAATTCTGGCGCGGTGGTCCGCATGTTGGGCGAAATTCCTTTGGAATGCGTGTTTCCGTTCATAACAACCCACTAGCTTAAGGTTCCGGTTTATGCTTTAAACCTAAGCAGTTACTCAATTATCAAACACTGTTCGTACTCATTTTGGCTGTACTTTTCAAAGGAAATGCGCAAAATTATCCACTTGGTTATACAAAACCATGCCTCTGAAATTGGCAGTGCGCACTATTATTCGAACTAGATTAAAGTTCAGTTAGTGTTTGTCTTTTAAGGTTATAGCGCATTTCCTCTGAAAAATACTGACAAAATTAGGTGCGAGCAGTGCTTGATAATTGAGTAACTGCTTACGTCATAAAGCATAAACCAGAACCTTAGGCAATAATGGGTTGTTAAGCACGGAAACACGCATTCTAAAGAAAATTCACCCAACATGCGGACCACCGCGTCAGAATTATTTTGTAGTTAAACGTGAAAAAACGATAAAAATTATCGAGGGTACCAGTATTCGAACCCAGGTACCCTTGCTTGGAGTACTTTGAATGGTCTTCCGGACCAATTTCATTCAGCTCAAATGAAACTTTAGGGTTCATTCAACTCATTACGATGTACATTTTTTAAAGGTTTTTAAAAATTAACTATTGTTAATATTATATATTATATATATATATATATATATATAATATATATATAATATATATATATATATATAATATATATATATTATATATATATATATATATATATAATATATATATGTATTATATATATATATATATATATATATAATATATATATATATATTATATATATATATATATACATATATACATACATATATAGTTAAGGTTAATTAAAGCTTTGTAAAGTAATGCATCAGATAGCTCCTCAAACAAATAATATGGGGAAATACTTTTATATTATATTCACGAATGCATTAAATTACCTGAGGCTAAATTTTTTAAATTTTTATAAGATTTTTTCAAGAAACATACATGACTGGTAATTTTTGTTTTTACCTTTTGGGTATTTTTAGCCCTGTTTCATCTATAACATATTTATCAAGAAGTATGTTTCTAACAATATATTATATTCTAATTTTATATGGGCCAAATAAAAATCATTTACTTTTCCATCATTTTCCTATTTCTATTATTTATCTAAAAAGTAGAGATTTGCAATCTGCCATCGATTGCATTTTTTTATTTATCTTTTTTTGCTCAAGTATTGGTCAAACCATTTTTTAATTACTAACTATCGACTCTACTCTTGTATCTTCTTAGCCATGAGAAAACATCAGTGTTGAGTTTGTTTCCTGGTTTTGAAAAATGTTACCTTATTTTATGGATAAGTAATCACATATAGTGGTTACAATCATAGACATAAATAATAGAAACAATTAACGTACTAATTATGTACAAACAGGTAAATAAACTAGTTTACATAACTTTTATAAGATAAGCTATTAAGGTTGAGAACCATGAACTTGAAAATAAAAGAAAACTCTTTTCAAAGGACCAAAATATATTTAAAACATCGCCTCTAGACTAACCCTAATTATTTTAAAATTTCATCTTCACCTGTATTGTAAGTAATAAATAGTATTTATTTAAATTGAATTTATTTCGATATCCTGCTTGATAGTCTTATTTAACAACGTACAGAAAGCATACATTATCCGCGAATCCTATTAAGTATCCAAGTTAAATACGCTGTAAGGATTATTGGGAGGCAAACCAGACGGATACGCTAGCGCTAGAAAACTACCCGGAGATGTACCCCGCCGATAAGGAGAAAGGCGATCGCATTTACAATCTAGTATTTCACAAACAACTTTTGAAATAATTTTTTATGCGTAAATCTATTTATTCTATTTAATATACTTTGTGTTTAACATTCTTCTAACCGAGTTAAACTTAACTATAAAATGATTTGTCTTTGTTAGCTATAAAAAGCGATGTTTTGTCACGATCTGTTACGACGTCATTGTACTAGATCGGCTTTGCTAATACACACGGGGCAAGAACCAGAGCGTATTAAATGCGCAACGGATTACGATGGGGATCGGCTGTCTGCGTATACGTGGTAAATTATATAGCAAACAGTCTTACCTTCAGTACCCAAGCGAAGTACGAGTAAAACCGCTCGCGTAACCACCGTTTTACCCAAAAAAAAACTGCAAAACCATGTCAACAATTTATTAAAAGCCGCTAAAATCTAAAAAATATGTGAAAATCAAGTTTATTCTAATCAAAGTTACATTTAAAGTAAGCTGTTATTTTATTTAAGTTAAGCTGATTAGGATTTGCACGTCATTTTATATCTTTAATTTCATAATGTGCATAATATGTCTTTTGATAATCTTCTAATATATCAATATATTCGCGATGTATTTTGTTTTCCAAAACTTGGGGCCTCATCACGCGAAGCAGCACCATCGTTTTCTTAAAAAAATAAGAATAATTTTTGATTGTTTTAAACTTAAGATTAAAATTTGCTGTCTGAATATAACATCTCGGGTTGGCGCAAACGGATAAGTTAAGGAAACACAAACAATTCAACATTGACATTAGAGGTTCGAATCCATGGGAACAGTATGGGGGAAGGGAAGAGAATAAAGAGTGAAAATTAAATTTTCACTTTTTACCAATTTATACGAAATTCATATAGACCTTATTTGGGCACTCATCCATCGACTCCTCATCATTCTAGCGCTGAATAGCGGATGGAAAGACTTGATTACTCCCATCAGCTCGTTGTTTGGTTAATAAATATCTGACAGTTTCACGCTGTCACCACCAGAGTGTTCTACTTGAGCCTCCTGCATCCCATCAAATTTTTTTTTTAAAAAAATCTTTGAGTGAGCCATCTATGTTATATTGTTTATTATGCCTCTCCCATCCCTTGAAAATGACTCATTTTCAAGGTAAATTGATAGATGTTCCTCCTACCAAGGGTCTCGACTAAAGGATAAAAAATAGTAGGATATTTCTTAAACAAATGCAAAGGAATTTCATACAGGAGGCCAATACAAAATATATAAGCCTTACTAGAAAGTGGATTGGAGGCGGTCTTCTAATCATGGCTACGTGGGACAGTTCTTAACACAAAAGCTAAAATGTTTTTATTCAACTGACACCCAACCAAATGAACGACCATGAATTTGTTTACAGAAAATGAAAGTAAAGAGAGGAAAAAATACCTGGACGGGAGGTATGCTCAAGGCGCACAGGAACAACATAATGAAGCAACTGATCATATGTTCTGTTGTTTTCATCATCAGCATCTGGATATTATTCAGGACTGAAATAAACAAACATCGTTATTTTATTATTCCAAAAACCATCGATACAAGTATTTATAATTTTTTATGATTATTTTAGTCGTTTCTGTTTTGGATGCACCAGGAGGAAAATTAGAGAGAAATAATTGTATCCTCCTTAAAATAAATTGGTTATAGTGGAGAAATAATAATTTATGCCCCTTCACTAATTTATTTATTAAAAAATCACAACTGAGATTGCTAATATAAAATTAGTGTAATATAAACACTAATATAAACCATTAGTGTAAAGAATAGAAAAAAAAGAATTTTCGGAGTTATTATTGCGGGTAAAAGACATCATAAAAAATATTTTCCGGGTTACACAACAAAATCTAAAGATTTATTTTCGTACCAAGTTTCGACTGTTTGGCATACATATATGTACTTGGAACATCAATGATGACAGACACTAACACACACAAACTTTGTGAAAACCATTTAGGAGGTCTTAAAAATCACCTAAAATGGATAATTCAGGTGAAATCCAGGTTTCTATATTTTTGCAAAAAATACTTTTACTATATATAATACGGTATAAATGAGGAAAAGTTTTAGAAACCCTGCTTTTTTATAACAAAGTTATATTTTGAAGAAGAGGCATGTATTTAGATTGTAGATTACTGGAGGGAAGAATTACTTAATATAATTCTCTCTGCTCTCAATTTTACGCATTAATATGAAGGTTTCATTTAAATAAATTGAAACATTTCTTAAATAATATATTATCAAATTTTGTTTGTTTAAAAATGGATATGGGGTGCCCCAGAACTTTTCCTCACGCTATCGGATTCCTTGCACTCTTACTCACCACTTCCAACTCGCTTTGCTCGTCCCCAGACTATGATCAACATCTCCGGTCTCGCTTTGCTCATCCTCAGACAAGAAGCTAAGTTTTATCCCAGCGGTCACCCATTAGCCTTCTGAACACGGTCGTCGACAAAAACCACATAGATGTACTAGTCGCATTGAAATAAAACCTTGTATTACACTGGTGCATTATAAAAAGAATACATTCATGTCGAATTATTCAATTGGTTATTTTTCAGATATTTAACAATTTTGTTTAACAAAATTGTTAAACAAAAGTTTTAAACTTTATATAACTCATTCGATAAAAATTGCTAATGCTAATGATAAATACTATGCTTGTAATAGATAAAACTTGGCAATATTTTGGTTTTATATACTACTATATACATGCCCAATTTCATTCAGATCCTATCATTTTTGTGTTTTATGAATTTTTGAAATGTTTTACGGCGTATAAAATATTTTACGGAAAGCAATATTCAGTTTAAATATTGATTTTCGTACCAAGTTGCAACTCTCTAGCATAAATTTACTGAGAACTACATTGATAAGAAACACAAACAAACAAACAACTTTGTAAAAAACCACTCAGGAGGTCTAAAAACATCTGAAACGGGATTGATCCTGGTGATATACTCTCTGGTGAAGTCCCGGTTTCGGAGTTTTAGTACGAACACAATACTTTTAGGAAAAGTAAAAAATATTTAAATTTGTTATTAAATAAATATAAATAATTAATTAATAAATAAATATTAAAATTAAATATTTAATATGCTTGTCAATAAAACCACGATTGTTTGTAGGACTAGAAAGTGGGTTTTTAGTATCCGGTCCAGGATGTCATATTCCAGACTATGATATTTATGATTCGGCTATAGTTAGTTCACTTCATGAAGATGATAGCCCACCAAACTGTGATAAGAGAGCAACAGGAATATTGGTAAAATCAAACATGACC
>JACMZG010001863.1:16210545-16243045 GCA_018340805.1 Microvelia longipes | reverse complement strand
GACGATAGGATTAAAGAAAGGACTAAGGTTTTGAAAAATCAAAACCTGTCGAGAGGTATTAGCCTGTTTTTACCAATACCACTTCAACGGACTTGCAAAGATGCTGATATTGCTGATCACTGGTGTACTTGCCACAGCGACAAAGAACTACCTACTAATAACACTATAGTTATTAAATCAGCACGCTTCGTTTTAAATTTTATAAATTCATTGTTAAAAGGTTACAGAAAATGCAGTGTACTAAAGATACGCAATATACTTAGTGCTAGAGTTAAAATATTACCTGAAGCGCAAATTAATTTAAATAGTAATGAAGGTAGGCATGTGAAAATACTAGAGGACTCATATCCTTATCAGTACATAATTTATCATAACAAACCGAGTGATTACACCATAAGATTCCAAACTGATCCCGGAGGAGGCATATTCGAGGCAACTATCCAGCACTATCCAAACGTAAACCGGCTAAAGTTATCTGGGTCTGTGAGCCGGGTCAATACTTATGGAAATTCAAGCTACTGCGTCTCCAACTATAAACTTAAGCTCTACTGTTATTGTATATAAACAGGCCGAATTAAGAATTACAGTTTATATGAGAAGATATTTGATTTGATTTATTTTAATTCTTAAGATACGAGTTGTTCCCATTGACTTGACCATTCGTGCTTTGATCACTATATATATATATATATATATATATATATATATATATATTTATATTATATATATATATATTATATATATATATATATATATATATATATATATATATATATATATATATATTTATCACCTTCGTAGTTATCAATAAAATATTGATTTTATTGAATTCAGTTCATATTGACTTTTGATACCACGGAGGTCTGGGGTCCAATTATAACAGATTACGCTCTCGGTTAATTTAAGAATATTGTTCAAATAAAATATCGCCAACTTTAGAATGCTCGGAATGTAATGATTGCCACTTACCACGATTACCTGAGGTTCCGGCAGGGGTTATCCCTGATGAGCCGCATGGCTCTAAACGGGTAATATTATTATTATTACTACCTAAGTTATTAGGAAATAAAGTGATCTACACTTTTTACATAGTCATACATGCGTAGTATACCTGGGATTCTGTATTATCGCAAAGCAATACAGACCATGTGACTCACCATTTTACTTCAAATAATTAATTTCTAACTTTTTAAGAGAACTTTTTATGAGAATTTCCGATTTTGGTACAAAAATCATTGGTTGAATTTGGAAACATCGAAAAAGTAACCTGACCACCTTCGACTATTAATATAATTAAATAAACAGAACAAAATGCAGTATCTTATATAGTAGAACGTTTAAAATACAAATCCAAACACAAAAAATGTGCAGGAAGCCAAAAACAATTAATTTATTATAATCTTAATTATAGGGGGAGGTTTCAATGAAGATACACAGAGCCACTGAAAGCCCAAAATGATGTTCCAGACTCCCTGTAGTTGTTTATCTCTATAATTTTAAAGATGAGCGTAACCTAAACTTTCATATAAGTGTATAGTTGTGCAATGCTGATTTCGGAATGATGACCTTAGTTTTGTATGACCAACGGAATAAATGTTTTCATTTGAAAAATTCGGAAAAATCGTGTACCAGTAATAATGCTTCCTCAATGGTAATGAAACATAAACTGAGAAGTTAGGCAAGAAATGGATTGTTGAGCAAGAAAACAGCATTTCAAAGGAAATTCACCTGGCTAGTGGACCTTCGCGCTAGGAATTTTATTCAAACAGGGGGAACAACTAGATTTTTAATACTTAAACTGATCAGATTTCATATAAGACAGAGATTAATTTTAAAGAACTTGTTCATACTCACAAGACAGTTAAAACTCTATAACAATTTGTAATAATACTCTATTCTCAAAGATTTAAAACAGTAGATCGCCATACGAAATCGTGACTTGGAAAATGAAATCAGTTTAACCAACTCTCAGACAAGTATAAAAACTAAAATTTTCAGAAGAAACGTGGATGAGCATTCAATTTTAAGTTTGGAATCATATGTTTTTTATTTTTACTTTTCAAATAACCTTATTTTTCTATAACCCTTCATTACTTTATTATTAATTTTATCTTAATTATTCTAATTGGACATTAAGCTTAAAATTTTTGTAATCATACTTTAAGAATGGCGACAAAGATAGCTGTTACGAAGAGTGTGAAGTTCGTGAAACCTATTCTATCTGTTGAACCAGTTGAAGCGAAGAGAAGAGTGTTAAGTTTATATAAAGCTTGGTACAGGACTGTTCCTTATATTGGTATGTAACTATTTTGGTTCATTAAGTTTTTTTGGCTTATTATTAAAAACAAAGGTTTCCCCTACAGTCGAACAGATATTACTGATATCGGTGTTACTCGAGTCAGATTGTACTTAAAATTAGTTGTTAGCATCTGGCTTTGGTTTTAGCCTATTAAAAAAATTGATGTAAAAATTTTTACATGTTATATAGACACTGTATAGTGTTAAAATTGGGTTTGCAGGGGAGTCAGAACACAAGATGCTGACAATTATTATGTACACGCAGCGTATTTAACAGGTGATTGTATTCCATTAAAATATATTGATTTTTAAATAAAAACCTGGCATACCAAAAGACCTAATTTTTTGACTAAGAGACTAATACTTGGAGGGCATACATAGGCAGTATAACACAGTGATAAGGGGTCTGTAAGTGAGATGGCTTTCACTAGGTGCCATAATGGGACTTACTCCTACAGGAGTTTCCCTAGAGAGAGACTAGATAATCCCCACACTTCTGCAACTCTTATCCTAGCACATACTCAACAAACAGTGGGCATTTTTCAGTGACGTAATATTAAACCACTATATACAACATAGATAATTAAAGAATATATTTGATAAATAGTAATTAAAACTTATTTTAAATTTACTTTACTTAATTTAAGACAAAATTGTAGAAAAATAATGTAATATTTATGTTGAATCCTGATTATTATATAAAAAAAAAATGACGTCACCAATGTATAGTTACGACACCTAGCTACCCAAGGAATGATAAGAGCTGTTGTATCCTCCCTCTAAGTTTTAGTCTCTTTGTTTTTTATTTCAATAACATTTTTGGGTTTCACTTGTAAACCCTTATAGAGACGCAAACAGCTACTGTTCCCTGTGCCTTGATAATAGCACAAAGTACATGAATGCATCGAAACAGAACTATTATTTTCATGTCCCTCCTACTTTAATTATACCTGGAAGTTTAATTTTTTTATTTTTTCCTCTTTTAAATTTTACTCTCTTGGTGTTTCAAATTACAATGATAAAGGTTGCATATTTAAATTTAGGAATCAGTTTTAATTTTGTTACTTATTATAGATGAAGATTTCTTTATGCTAATCCATTTAGGTGTGTTTAGTTTTACTAATTTAGTTTCTTACTATTTTTTTAGTTCTTAAATATGATATACCAAAATCTATAGAGCAATGCAGAGGAAAATTGAAGGAGATGTTTTTGAAGAATAAAGATGTTAAGGATATTAGAGTTATAGATATGCTTGTTATCAAGGTATGTTATTCTCAATTATATTACATTAAGCAACAGTAAGGAAAAAATCACTCAGCTTGTTGTTTTTGCTTCAACAGCTAACAACTAGGTATGTTTGCTGATTTTGACCACAATAAAGAAAAACTAAATTAAGCCAAACAATATGCCTTGTTTAATGTACCAGTTCAGTCTTTGGATAATTTTCTCGTGTATATATTATATATATATATATATATATAATATATATAATATATATATATATTATATATATATAATATATATATATATATATATATATATATATATATATATATATTATATATATATATATATATATATATATATATATGTTGTGTGTGTGTGTGTGTGTGTGTGTGTGTGTGAGTCAATAATCTCACATAATATTAACTTCAACATTTTTGGTTAACAGGTCCCCAAAAGAAATCGAGCCCTCCCCCCTTCTCCATAGGACCTAGCTTGTAACTGTACATTTCTATTGAAAATTTGCTTAAATTATAAAACTTACATGCGTTGTTAATTTATTTTGGTTTGTTTAGGGTCAGATGGAGTTAAAGGAAACAATAGAAGTGTGGAAACAGAAAGGCCATATTATGACTTACTTCAAAGAATCGCAGGAAGCTAAACCTAAAGATTTCTTGTCTAAATTTCTTTCTTAAGATTGTTAGAGAATTGGCTAGATTTACAAATAAAGATTTTCCAGCACTAGAGATTTCAAATATTAGCTACTAAATTATTTATTCAGTCCACTTGTTTTTGATCAATTAAAATTTACATTTGTGTTTTAAAAAAACTTACTGTTTAATTATCAAAAATAAAATAATAAATCACATTTGCTGTTCATTGCTTTCAAAGTAACTTGAAATAATACTAATAGAGAAGCACGTGAGTCCAAATCATAACACTAAGTAATTCCATGGAGCAGCTAGCTTTTTGGAGATCTTAGATTGAGGTCCTCTACTCTAACAGTTTTTTTTTAAATAAATGTGTTATGAATGCCCATCAATTAAGAAAATTTATAAACCCCAAGCGTAAATATCAGCTTAACATTCTTTGAAATAGGTATCAAAGACTTTGGGAGCAAAAAGTACAAAAATCTATTTTTAGTGATGAAGACTACAATGATATATCATTAAAAATATTAATATAAACTTGAGACACAACAAATCAACTGAGAGTTGGTCCAACCCTCAAAAATTTAGTTAATATTTTTTGTTGCCCAACCTGGAATTCAGTTTTTAACTTGAATTTTTCTTAGATTAGATTTATTTGCTTCGCTTTTGTGTTTCTGCCTAAGTAAGGATGAGTAAGTACCATACTGTTTTAAAATTAAGCAAAAGTCTACTGTCATGATCATAAAACAATTATGTCCCTATCCTTTGTTTCTATTTTACTTTGAAAATTTACTGAATGAAGCAACGACTAACCAAAATAGATGTCGGAGCCAGCTGGTTAGTGTCTCTAAATGCATCCTTACAAGATAAACGAATTACTTCAAAAGATTAAGACATAAATGTAAAATATCAACATTAAAAACTTGTGTCATACTATATTACTCTACGGTGTTATATATGCTATTTCAATTTTACAGTCTTCTGCCTTTTAGGTGACATTTTGTACCATAGTTGAACTAATTAAATTATTACGACTAAAATTTATTCAGGAAGAAATCAAATTTTTTTTTCTTTTTTCACATTCTTTGTATTGTGTAGTTTAACATGCAAAGTCAGACTTCTTGCCCTTGTGAGGGGCTTTATTACATTTTTTCAGATAGATAACTGTATTATATTTGTTGTTACTGTGTTATTGTAAATAAACTTTATTAAAAAAAGAAGTTTTCTTCAATCCTATCTTTGCTTACCTATCTTCTGAGGAAAAAAAGTTTGGTAATAGCAAAAAAAGTGTACTCCCATCAATGAATAGGAGAAGTACTTCACAGTTCATTTTTTTACTTTTTGGTCGGACACAGCGACTCTAGTTTGTTTAATTCAGTGCCCCCCCCAGATGTAAACTAACTAGTCACTTTCCATTTGACACTCACATTTTTAAGTTCTTGATTAATAGGCTCTATAGGACAAATTAAATAACCACAATTAAAAATGCTGAGATTTATTTATACATACAGTGTAAATAAAAAATACAATAAGTAAAGATAAAATTCAGTCTTACATCAATCTAAGTAACAAGAATCAAAGAAGTTGCATGCTATTTATTTTAAATTTGCAAAAATTAATTTTTAAATACCAACAAAATTATAATAATTAACAAATAAAAACATAATAAAATAATTCACATCTAATTTCAGGATGGGTTATCAGCAAATTTATGAATGTTATTATTTGCTGATTTATAACAAATAAATTCAAAGGAGACATGAAATTAAACAGTTCATAAAACATAATAAGGTCTTTTTATTATTTACAATAAGCAATGAATAAACATTTCAGAAATTTTTATGATTTAAATGCAGTGAACACCCTTCTTAAACAGTACAAAACAATCAAATTTCCAGCCAAGTTTGTTTCAGCTAATAAAAATTGGAGATATAAACTCTTAAAAATGCCATGAAATAAGTATTTATTTCAGTAAGTTTTTAGCTATTATTTCATGCAACTTCCTCGTCCATCTTTTCGATAACTTTTTCTTTCATTTAAAACAAAACAAACATATAAAACAGATAATTACAAAATTTTATAAATCAAATTAGTGAAATTCTCACTCCTGCTTTTAAATCCTTATAATTTAATAACATTACCCAGAAGCTGGCCTTAATTTAACATTATAGGAGACATTTATTCCCCTGAAATAAAGTAGGTACAATACGTTATACTTTCATAAATTTTTATTAATCTATTTTTCTTTATCCTCCACTAATTAAGACTATATTCCCAAAAGCATTTTTTTCTTGTGTGATAGAGAGCAATAAGTGTAAAATTTGGAGATTAAGAAGAATAGTCTAATCCAAGATTTTCATTTTTAAAGTCATATTCTTCAAAATATAATTAAGTACTACAGCACTCTTTCATAAAATAATGTATATGATTTATCCCAAAGAGCATGCGAAGAAAGGTTATTGGAGCATGGATTTGTTCAACATCTGATACATGGGTCACAACAATTAGATTAAATTAAGTGAGGTGCCTTTTGTAACTAAATACAAGGTACTTTAATTTAACTTACAAGAAAGAAAATCAAATATAACTTATGATTATTGGGCAGGTGAATAAATCTCCTAGTAGGAGAGTAAAGCTCTCTGGAAACAATACTATTATTATAAATAGAAAACAATAATGCTTCCTTAATAAATTGCATAGAAATTTATACGTTATTATTAATATGCAAAATACAAATATATTGTTAAAACTTAGTAATTTTTTATTTAGAAAATCACTAAGAATGAGATTCAAATGGTAAAATGTACACATTAAAAAAATAACAACTACAGCATTAACATTGTAGTTGATTTTTAATTTATTACTGCATTTTTCCATTTAATGCCAGTAATAAAACTGAAAAAAAGGTTAAATAGTTGGCACAACACTTTACCAGTCTTTTGATGACAACTTACCCCTAAAATCCACAAAAAAAGGACAATTAACATTTTATAGTAAATAATTAGGCAGTCTTTAGTTACAATCTTAATGTTACAGATCCAGTTATTTATCTCAAATCACTGACTAGAAATGTCATGGAATCAGATAAGGTATGAATAACCTAAATAGTATTTTGTTTTTGTGTAAATGCACAAAAACTGTAGTATAAGTTTCTAAGTAATATACATTAAATACCTGGCTAATGAGTCAATAAATCATGGACCTTGAATAAAGGGGATGACACAATAAGGGATTTTTCTGACCACATGGACGTTGTATGAGTTAAAGAAATAAGAGCAACCTTAACTTCCCATGGTTATAGCACAAAAAGGTGCGAAACACAGATTATGAAATAAGGATAAGTCGAGTTTGCCCCTTAATTTTCAGCAGTGCTTGTCGTAATTTTAGCTACCCTAAGTGCTTGTTAAGTCAGTTAAAATGATCCGTTAAATAAAGAAAATATACTGCTTTTTCTCACAAAGTAATACAATATGAGATAAGTTTTTCTCTAAATTTAAGGCCTGCACAGTAAATGTAATGATTGTAAGCATGCACAAGCACAATTTGTACAAAGCATTTGCAGTTAGTTTTTAACATAAATTTTGTGATGGATTCTTCTCTATTTTTTAATTCTCAAATGGACTTCAACGAATGAGACTCAAATGGACTCATCCACTTTATTCATGATCCTTGCGATAAATATATAATGTATTGGACTAGTTGCTAACAATTAACCATTGATTTAATTTATTAAGACTTCATACGCCTTACCTGATAGAAGTTTATATGATATTATTTATTACTTTGAGTAGTCAGTACATATATTCTAAGCTTTTTAGGTTAATATGATAATTCCCATCCTTGACTGAAATTAAGTAACAGATAAAATAAGAGTTGCCTTAATAAAAGGCATGAAATAAAATAACAAAAGATAGGCTAACTCATAATTATTCTTATTTTTACAAACAAAAAGAGCAAATAGTATACTTAAGAATCTGACCTAATAGATTTCTTGTTTGATTGTTTTATGAGTAAAAATTATTTTTTCCCCAAATAAAAACTTAAGAATATTACCAGGCATCAGAGAATGTGTAACAAAAACATGCCTGTCTAATAAAACTAATACTAACGAAATAATATCAATATTCAGATTTAAATTAGGCCATCAATCCATACTTTTCAAAAAACACAAATAAATTTAGTTACATACAAATTTGAAATAATATATTATTATTTGTGTTTCTGCCTCTTAATTGAGGCAAAGCCACCAGCAATTATAATTATTTTTATTATTATATTATATTCACCCAATTATATTATCATGACAGCAAATTATATTAACATATTTATTTATATTTATCAAATTATATTTAGAGTAAAGCTTAAAAATGTGTTAAGAAATTTTTTCTCTCGAAATTTAAGAGCTTATTTTTAAGCTAATTTACAGGTGAAATGAATTGTGTTTCCATCATAAGAAATGATCTATTCGTTTTTCGATGCCCGATCCCATATTTGAATCAAAAGAATAGTAGGATTGTCAACACATTTTTTTTAAATTTTCCTAACTTATTTTTTTTAATTTAAAACATTTTTTTTAGTTCTAAACTTGGCAACAATTAATGGTCATTCTTTTGTGTAAAAAAAATGAGTTTAAATAAAATATTTCTTCAAAAAAATGACATAAATGTTCTAAACGTTTGTTACATCATTACTAATGTTTAACTCATTTGTAAAAGGTGATGCTTCATAATTTTCATATCTCTATGAAATCCCCTCAAGTAGGACATTTTATTTTGACATAGTTGGTAGCAGTGCATTCCCACCATGAATTATTGGCACTCCCACAATCCGTGAGTCGAAAACTATTATACATACCTTATAAAAACCATTTAGTTTACATAGTTCAAATAAATTGTACATAGTGTTAACTTAAGTTTCTAATAACAAAAATAATAAAATAATAACAAATAAGACTGAGCTGCATCTTATACTACTAAATGTAATTGTAATAATTATTATACCTATTTGTTTCTATAAACAATTACAATCATTATATTCATGTCTACAAATAAATTGTATTTAATATATCAGTAACTTTTACAAGAAACAACTTGTTCACAATAAAGCAAATAAGAGAGAACATAAGCTTTAGTTGTAAACTACATAAATTGTTAAAACATAAATTACTAAAATTATTTTCTCACATATTGAACGGCTACTAGCATTTTAGAGAATCCCTTATCTTCAGCTATAATTAATTGCATGATTATTAAAAAGTAATAATCAAATAAAATTATTTTAATAATTACAAAAATAACGAAGTAATAATTACTAAACAGACAATACCTACTAAATAATAAGATAAGTCTACTAAAATTGAAACATAAATGTAACCTTAATAAACAAAGACAATCAATCCTTGGCATTCATAATTATAAATAAAAATCATGCCAAAAAAGTTTTTAGGAATCATTACCTACATAATCTTAAATGCCTCTGTCAATATTCACTTGACAATTATACTTATATATTAACCAACAGAACAAAATAAGTAAAAAAAAAGAGTATAATACTTAGAGGGCGTATAAAATATTTCTTAAGTTAGATAAAAAATGACAGTCATTATTCAAAGATTTTTTAACATGAAAAGTATTTCAGTTTATACCCACTGCAAGTAAAGCAGTATTTTTAGTTATTTACATTCATATGTTTTGACTAATATTTATTTAGGTCCCCTCATCAGGTCAACTATACAACAATTTAAATTCCATATAAATTGTCTGACAATTAGTGTAAAAAATACAAAAACATCAAGTAATATACATAAATATATCAGTTTGAATACTATAGCATATGTGGGGGGGGGGCATATTTAAGGAACACATACTTAGACAAAAGGGTCATTTATATTTAACTATAACGTCAGGTAAGCTTTGCTTTTCTATTAAAATTATATTTTTTTTATTGCTAAATCTTTTTAGCTAACATTTTACAAGATAAAACCTTGTCAAAAGGATTTAAACCTGTCATACTATTACAACAGTAAATAAAAGTTACACATATGTAACAAATAAAACACTAATTACACACAGGGCATGAAATTTGTGAATCAAACTCATCCAGATCAATGCACTGAGGTAATTCAATCCCACCCGCTAGAACAAGGGAGTATAACATTTTTAAAACAGTATTATTTCACTTCGATAATACCAATTTTCATTGAATAACAAACAGTTATTACGACATATAGATATTTTTTGAAGTATATGTTTGTTTTTAACTTACTCATAACATGAAAAGTACTTTCACTCAAAAAGATACACTGTTACAGTAGGTTTTGTTCAATTTGATCCACTGAAATAATTTGTGTAAGAATTAGAGTGTGCTGAATGCAAATGGAATACGATCATCTGTTTTAATAAGTTGTGTGTACATAAGATTTGTTTGTCTTAATTTACATACTACCAACTTAATTCAATATTGTAAAGCCTTAACTATAATAATAACACTTTAAATAGGATCAATTCAATTTACAAATAATAATAAAGAACACGTTTTAATAACTAAAAGAAGACAAATATAACATGAATTTATAAACATTTTACATGCAGAACTTCAAGATTAATTATATATGAATTTCAAAGCCTAACATTATAGAAATGTGTAAAAAATGTAAGATTGCATTACGATGCAAACATATTCCTTAAAAATGAAAATAAAAACGGTCTTTTGTAAATAAAATAACTGTACACCTGTTTTAAAACAACACAAGCAGTACAGACCAAATTCATGTTATACTTGTCAACCTTTAGGATTGTGCAATGAATCAGTTCAATTTTACAACATTCAATTGTTTCACACTTAATTACCCTGGCGATAAATAATTGGATAAAAAAGTTAAATCTATCTTTTAATCACATTTAATAATAAAAATAAACAAATCAATCTTTGAATAGTCAAATGTTTTGCAATCCATTTTAGAGGTGTATAACGCCTTTAAGAAATGGGGTTTACCCTTTTTGTTTCAATGAGCAACGTTTTTTATTCAGAGATTCATTTAAAATTCCATTTTCTAACTTGTCACCATGATCATATTGGTTTTTAATGTGACCATTCAGGCTCTTATTAAATCCATTTTGCTTCTTTATTTGTCCATTTTGTTTATTAGTATGTCCATTTAGTTTATGGGTGTGTCCATTTAGTTTAAGGGCATTTCCATTTTGCTTGGAAGTATGACCATTTTGCTTGAAAGTATGACCATTTGCATGTCCGTTTTGTTTGTAGTTAAGCATTGGAAGAGGATTGAGAGGTCTTAGAAGGGCAGAAGAGCGGTAACCATGAACTACATTCAAAGCCTCATGAACAACAAATTCATCTTGCCTAACCAAAGGAACTATCACAGATATAGATCTCTTCTTATAGATTTCCATCACAGGGTAGCCACAAAGACTATTTTTCTAAAACATTTATAATAATATCACTGTTTCTGAACAACAGACCCACAATACAAAATATGGGACAAATAAGAATCCTTAAGTTTGTGGAAGTGGTCTAGGTGTATAAAAAATTTATAAATATGACTCCACAATACAAAATAAGTAAATACAAATAATGTTAATTATTAATGTACAAATAATGTCTGAACAAATTATTTAATTATTAATGTACAAATAATGTTAATTATTAATGTACAAATAATGTTAAAGTAGTATGTTCTGTGCCCTCATATGAAATTTCATTGAAAAAACTAAAAAATAAATATCCTTCATATTTGAATACTGACCAAGAATTGAAACAAACGTATGACAAAAGATCTAGTGTGGAGAATATTAATCTTTATCATCACAATAAAAATAACTAGAGCATGACCAAGACGTTAAAAAACCATAGGAAAATGATAACACTGCTTCAGCAAAAAATGACAACACTTGTTTTTAGTTGTCAGTGGTTATACTTGGCCACAAAATATGGATATTGATAGTTATACGAGAGGAGGGTGGCAAAAAGACCCTTTATTAATAGTTTTGAAAGATTTAGAGACTAAATAAAATAATGAAAATAAACTTTGAAGGTTTCTATTTTGTACTTTGTAGTAGTAAGTAGAAATAAAACAATTCCCACATACACATGTTAAGTATAAGTTATAGCAAAAGCTCTAAGACTTAAACCTCTGTCATAGTTTTATACCTCTTTTCATAATTTCTACATCATATTCGCCATAACTTACACTTTTGACATAGCTTAGCCTTTGTTTTGTTCTTAGCCTCCCAAAAAAACTATTTAAAAAAATACCAACCTTAATGAAGGAGAAGATACGAGGATAACTGATTAATAAAGCAACAACATATGATAAAGAGAGCCATTTACTAGCAGGAACTTCAGTATAAACAGAATGAGATATCTCAGGAGTAATGAAGAGAGAGTAACCTTTTCTAAAAGTAGCTTCCAGAAGAGCACTATCTACACTAATTGAATTCTCTCTTAATACAACTCCATTAGCATATTCCATGTGGTCAGCCTGAAATTTTATAAAATCATTTACAACAGACAATAGATATATATAATAATTCTAGCACGAAGGTCCAGATCGAAATGTTTAAATTTTACAAAGGAAACATTGGTTGTTCAAAATTATGCTTACTCTTGCTTAATCACTTTACAAAACATTTTGGACACTCATCCAAAGCTCAGTTTATCCTAATCTTTAAAATGTGACATTTCCTTTGAAAATCCAAGAAAATTGACCAACAAGTAAAAGTGTTACTGTCCTGACTATGAAGCGTTAACCTGAGCACAAACTGGATTGGTGAGCAAAAAAGCAAGCACTCTAAAGGAAATTTCTTAGCTAGCTAAATAGTCGAATAGCATCATTGCAGTTGAGTGTTAAATAAATTATTTAGAAGAATTATTGTTTCAGATTTTTGATAGCATGCTCTCAACCCAATATTAATAAAATGTTTTTTTTAATTAAAAAAAATCAATTCATAAGCGATTAATTTTAATGTTTAGACATTACATACAACAAATTTGGTGGGATAATATGTATATAGAATCTCCTGTATGAATAATATAGAATTTTATTTTTTATAAAAATAAAGATGTGTAAAATCACAAACTTATAAGGTATACATAAATAGTACTGCCACTAAAAGACAAAGACACCTCAACACTAAAGTAAAAAATATTTTTAATTAGAATGAATGTATATTTTTTAAATCGCCCTTTGATCATCAAGTTCATTACTTTATCATGTTTTTACACCATATAGTTTACCTATTGATCTTGTGACAGTACACAGCCGTACTTTTAACTTGCAAAATTCAATTTTACCCTGCACTTCATTCAATTTCATGTTCACCTCTCATGGTTCTTAGAGTTACAGACTCCTCAGGGTGGGATTCCCTCCATATAGTTCTCTCAGGGTTTTTAATTAGTTGATGGTATATGAGCTGTGGATCTGATATGATGTATGACATAGTAATACTCCGGCAGAGTGGATCAAATTTAAGCCCACCGCAGTCTTCGTGCTATATTTGACAAGTGAATTTACTATGAACATACAGCATGTTTAACAAGTGATCGTATGCCAGACGCATTCAATCAACTCTAGTTCTTGCACCATATTTGTTTAGCTGATTGACATATATCATATATATAATTAAAATTATATATAATTAATTATGATAAAGTATGGTTCGTGAAAAAAGTTATGCATTAAATATGATTACCCCTCAAGACTAATACAGTGTATCGGAGGAGTGGAGAGGATTCATTCCATGTTCAGACGGGACTCCCTCCAAATAGCTCGTACAGCATATTAATCTAATGTACTTAATACGATCCACGGATTTAGTAGGCTTAGTGTGAATAAAATCTGATAGATTATCTAATAGTATGCTGTGTGTAAAACTCTTTATTCGCCCTTTAAATAAAGAACAGTGGGGCCAACTATATAAACAAGAAATTAATAAGTACGCAAACAAAAGAAACTCACCTTAACTCCACAATAGGAAAATTTAACTAAATTAGAATTAGGAAACATCGCTTTCAACTCTTTAAAAGCTGAATGATGTTTATAATTCCTGTAAGAATACTTATAAGCTATCAACAAACGTTTCACAGGAGGAGGACCCATTTTAACTTTCCCGAAATGAAAATAACAAAAAATTAATAAACATATTAGAACACAAATACTAACACAAAAATAGATAAACATCATTGCTGCGATTAATCACTAAAAATTAAATTAATTTTATTAAAAAAGCTTAACTTATTCATGCCGGTTTTAACTTAACATCACAGCTCCTATAATCCTTCCGCAAAATGAATGCTAAACTTTGCTGAATGCGGATCGCGCTTTTGACGGAATGCAAGTTGCAAGCAAATCAAAAAACAAACACGAATCACGAATCAGCTGTTTTTATTCTGCTTATGATTTTATCCACCGAGATTGGTGGAACCAGAGATTTTCTCTTGAGTATATAAAATACAGAAGAGAATATGAAAAATATTTATATGTACTTCAAGTTTATCTTAAAAATGTTAGTATGCATATAAAATTTTGATAATATTTAAATAAAACTACTTTTTCAAACCATATAAAAATGTCATTACTCAAAGGACAATCACTATACCGACGAATAGAATCTCTAAGGATTGTCGGGAAGGTATATAAACTATCACGTTGAATCAAAAACCAGTTAAGTGATTTACTCAAGGAACTTAAATGAGCTTATAAATTTAATATTTTTCTTTGAGGTTCCACCAAATTAAGATGGTGAATAAAACCATAAGTCGATTTCTTTCTTCTAGCTTCGCTAAAAGAAGATCAAGAAAAAGCAGAAAAAATAGATAATATTTATTTATTTTCATGTCGTGTAATTTTATTTTTGTGATTTGTTCTGTTATTACTCTAATTGGGTTGTGAATTTAAATTTAACTTTTAAACTCCTTTAGAATTAAGATGGACGAAGACAAAAACAAATCATCAGGTAATATTTATGATATTAATGGTTCGAATTTCAACCCTGATATTTTCTTGAAGAAACTTCTCAAGGAGAATTCACTGAAAGATATTATGGAAGAAGAAGAAAGGATAGTCACGGACACTCAGAGATTACATTCTGAAATGCAAACCCTAGTCTATGAGAATTATAATAAATTTATTTCTGCCACTGACACTATTAAAAATATGAAAAGAGACTTTAAACAGATGGAAACTGAAATGGACTTGTTAGCTTCTAATATGAACTCCATTACTACATTCTCTGACCAAATATCTAATACTCTTCAAGATTCTAGAGAAAAAATAACCAAGTTGTCAAATATCTACTCCTTACTTCAAAGATTGCAGTTTTTATACAAGTTACCCAATAAACTTAGTCAACTTTACGAAGAAGGCAATTATGCTCAAGCTGTTGATGATTATCTTACTACTCAACAAGTTTTAGACAATTATGCACATTTAGAATCATTCCATGGTATACAGAATGATTGCTTGCAGATTGTACAGGATATAAAAGATAAGCTTAGAGGGCAATTCAAGAATAAAGATGCATCAGCAAAAGATGTTACTTCTAGTGTTGAGTTACTGCTGCGGTTAGGGGAACCCACAGATACTTTGTATTCAGAAATAATATCTCATGCCACTAATAAATTGTCAGACCAGTTAGAAATAATTAATTCTACCAGCTCTGGGCAAGACCTCATTGAGTTTGTTGATATAGTCAATAATGGTTATTTAAGTGATCTCTGTCTTTTTGTTACTTCTTATAACGATATGTTTTCATCTAATTCTGAACACAGTGAAATAGCAAAAGATGTACTTATTAATTTTATGGAAATCAGAGTCAATGAATTAATGGAAGCTATAGAAAATAGATTTGTTAAAGATGTAGAATCTCATTGTGATAGTGCCATTACAGTTAGGGCACTTGATAAGCTTTATTCAAAAATAATTGGATCTTCATCCATTTTTGATTCTAGTTTACAATTAAGTAAGAGGAGTATAGATTTAGTGAGTAAGATTTGTCTTGTTGAATGTAAAGTGCAACTAGGAATTTTAGAAGAATATTTAGCTGAATGGGTCAGATCAGTTCGTCAGGCTCTTGCTGTAGCCCCCACTGCTCAACCAGCTGATTCAGCTGAACTTTTAACTTCTCTTGTTCTGACAACTGTAGAAAAATTAAAAACAGTTTTGCATGATTTAACATCCTTTATTGAAAGAGACATTTCATTCAGCCAAGATAAAGATTTTCTAAATACTTTTACCCTGGAAGGTGTTTATAAAGGAATAACATTAGAATTCCTCAGGCGCATGGTCACCATGGCTCTGTCTTTTGTCTCATCTCCAGCTCCTCCTTCATCCACTACTCTTCTTATTCTTGCTAAGATGTGCTTAGAATTCTATTCTTCTCATGTTAATTATTTAATCAATCTGACCTTGGAGTATTTTTGGATCAGCGATAGTAAAAAAATAACTAATGAGAAAGAAGAATTGTGTAAAGCTATGTATGACGCTGCTCAGGAGTTAGTAAACCATTATGTTAAAGTCCAAAGTAATTTAATCAATCAAATGGTTCGTAAATCGGTTGAAACTAGAGAATGGAGTAAATCTGTTGAACCTAGAACACCAAGAGCTGTGGTCAGGAGAGTTGTTGAAGAGATAGCATCAGCTGATGTGGCTTTGACTCCATTATTTCCTGCTTCTGTCCCAGCTCCCTCATCTGATTCATCCCGTCACAAGCCTTGGTCCAATCACTCCCTACAACACGTCTCTAGAATATTTTCTGAGAAAATAGATTTATTTTCACCCGTCCAGTTTGATAAAACATCAATTTTAACTGGTATAATAAAAATTAGTTTAAAAACTCTTCTTGAATGTGTTAGGTTAAAAACATTCAACAAATTTGGTTTACAACAGATACAAGTTGATACACATTATCTTCAGCTCTACTTATGGAAGTATGTATCAGATGAAAACATCATTCACTCTTTATTAGATGAGGTACTGGGTAGTGCAGTACACAGATGTCTCGACCCTATCTTAATGGAACCTAGTGTTGTGGAAATTTTGTGTGAAAGGGGTTAATTTATAATATTTTTTTTTATTATTTATTTAATTAACTTTTATTTAATTTTAATTAATTTAAATTAAATAATTAACTCATGTTAAAATAATTTTATTTAAAGTTGTTGATTTGTCAAGTGTTAGAAAAAATAGATTTTAACACTTGACAAATCAACAACTTTTAATAATAAATATTTTTACTGACACCCGTCATCCTGGCGGCCACAATAGTTTTATTTATTACTTCTAGAATTTTCTTTTAGTTTTATGAATACATTCAAAATGTCATGTATTTATTTTAAAGTATTTATTTGTGTATATAATTAAATTATTTTGTGATGTATTTATTTAGTATTTTATAAATTATTGTGTGATAATATTTGAAATTCTTATTTGGTTTTGTGATATTATTAAAAGACATGATCATAATAGGCTATTTTTTCATATAGTCAATTATGAAAATAGGCTAAGTTTCTATTTCTAATAGAAACTTTGCATACTTAAAGCTTAGAAAGACATTGCATAGTCAAAGGCATAGGGAGCCAATGAGGTTAGTCCTGGGTGTTAAACCATGTACACAATTTCAAATTGGACCTACCTCATTGGTTCCTTACATTATTTTCCTACGCTGTCTACTGATTATAACTGTGTGCTATACTATAGAAACTACCAAGACTATATATGACTTAAAGCCAGTCTCTAAAGGGAAAAATTTCTCTCTACTTCTCTACAAGATCCATCTAGTTGTCAATCTTCCCTTTTAGACTCCTTCTGTTGTATTGGAATACATATTGGATTGATCTTGATTATATTAGCTTGAGCCAGGTAGGTTGCCTCTTTTATATTTCATTTCTCCATTCCTCCTATGATACATAACGAAAAGTTGATGTTGAATCAAAGTCTGACTCTTGCCTTCTAAGTTTGGTTAAAATCCTGACAACCCTACACATAAAACAATCTTTCTAAAGACAAACCTGATATGATGAGAAGTACCAGCTCCCAAAATTTTGTTAATTGTTAATAGCAATAATGGATTACGCCCTACAAATTTTACTCGTGATTCAGATTTAGCATTGTCACAAACTTATAAATCTAATGAATGTTACTGTAAACATTTTTCTGATTAATTAATTTATTTATTAAAATATAAAATTGTATTAATTTATACTTTGTTGTAAAGAGAAACATCTTTCTTATAGATCAACATAATTGTTGTATCAAAAAAGGAGAGACTTTGGTCTGTTGTTATTGTCAAATTTTATTTATTTGCTTAATTTATAAATATTTACATAACTTATAACTTAAATAGTTGAAGCCTGAAGATGACCCAAATGGGAACAAAGTAATTATAGCTTAAAATATATTGTTTTAAAGAACTGAAGTCAATCCTCTATCATTACAACTAATGAATGCTATTAAATCTAAATGAGTGTCCCCATCTTATTGTCTATTTTAGTGTATTAAAGGCTACACAAATTAGATATATTTACAAAGTCATTATAATTCAATTTAAAAAAATTAACTCTACTATATGCAGGATAGCTTTAAAGCGCTACTTCATTTTGCAATAGATGTGATAAAAACTATAAGTAACCTTAATAAAACCAAATTATGGTATATCGCATACATAAATTTATTGCAAGTGATTGTTGAAAACAGCAGTTGTTCTAAAGTATGTTTGAAGCTTATATTCTATCCTATGTATCTTGGCACTGAGTTGTTTGGTTGTCAAGATGACTTAACTATACATGTTATGTCAATGTGACAATTGGCTAGCCTGCAATATTCAAGTTTAGCCTTCCTTCAACGTAATCTTCATGCAAGTAGATTTACTAATAAAACAATAGTAACCATTAAGGGAGCAAATTAGTTAGTTGAGAGTTTCTTCTTCATTCACTAGATGAGTGGTTCTTGACTTTTTGATCCACAAAAATTTAATGATGAAAGCCATTATTTGGACTTTTCAAGAGGTCCATGGTTTATTTTATGCGTCCATTTGTGAATGCATGCAGTGCTCACTAGTTAATATTATAAAACTTATTATTTTTCATAATTAAATAAAAGGTAGCACATGACAGACTTTATAGACTTCCAGTGTCTACAAACTCTGCCAGCCATATGCCAGGAGAACTGTTACTGATATATTATGTAAAAATTTAATTTGTTGTCTTTTTATTAAATAAATCACTATTTTCATTTATATTGACTTCCAGTAATGTGTATTCCTGATGCTGTCATGAAGGGTGGGGAGGTGGTTTTTCTATGGAAGCCTGATCAAATATATATATATATATTTGATTTCAAACCTTATTGTTTCACCTCCTGTAAGTTGTTATTATTATTATAATCTATATATATAATATATATATATATATATATATATATATATATATATATATATATATATATATATATATATATATATATATAATAATATATATATATATATATATATATATATTATATATATATATATATATATAATATATATATATATATATATAATATATATATAATATATATATATATATATATATATATATATATATATATATATATATATATACAATAAATATATAACTTGATACTTGAAATTATCTACAGGTGCTCAAATAATTATTTTGATGAATAGCTCTTTTTTAATTTTTCAATATCATAAAACCTATTTTTTGTCTTTTAAAAATCAAACATATTCTTAAGGATTCATTCTATAAATTTAAATATTATATAAAACATTTTTGTGTTTAGGGAATAAAACAACAATTGTAATGAAAAAAATGCATTTAGTGTAGAGGTGATATTTCTCTCAGTGCCAGTAATTGCATTTAGTTTGAAGGTGTTATTTCTCAGTGGCAGTAATTGCATTTAGAGTGAGGTGTTATTTATCTCAGTGGCAGTAATTGCATTTAGAGTGGAGGTGTTATTTCTCTCAGTGGCAGTGATTGCATTTAGTGTGAGCATAGAGGAATATAATTTACTATGTGGTGTGGAGGTGATATTTCTCTGAGTGGCAGTAATTGCATTTAGTGTGGAGGTGATATTTATCTCAGTGGCAGTAATTGCATTTAGTGTGGAGGTGATATTTCTCTCAGTGGCAGTTCACCCTTAAGAGCAACAGAGAGATAGTTGTCTTAAGTTTTGCATTTTAGACATGCTTTTTGCAACTGATTGATCTCTCTGCCTAAAGATAAGCATTATTTCGAGACAGCTAAACTGAATTTATACTAGTCTAACAACCCGCTTCATTCTTAATATTTACAAATCTGTAAAGACTTTTTTAAATTTTATTATTATCAGTAAAAACAGTACAAGAGCTGTGATTAGCAAAAATGGTTTACCTGGTTAGCAAAAATTCGTAACTGCCTCTGCTTCAGAAATCGTTTAAATCATTAGGTTAAATAATAAATTCAAAACAATTATAAAAAGCATAAAAGAATATTTATTTTAATTTCAAAAAAACAATCTGTTACTATTAACAAAAAATATTTGATGAACTTTTTAAAATATATTTATTTATCTGGTTGATCTACATAACTAATAATATATCTTATAATATGATTTGAACACATTATTATATTCTTAATTAAAATAATTACAAATGGCTTAAGCATAGAAATTTGTATATTTAATTTCCTAAAAACATTTATAATACATTTGTTAACATTTCTCAACATGGAAGATTTTCAAGCTAGATACTTAATTTTTATTTTAGACATCTAATAACATTGATACTATAACGCAAGACATTAATGTTGAAATCAAATATGGATAAAATTAATTTATAAAGTAAAAAAACTGCATAAAATTTTGCTTAACAAGAACTGACTAGTCAATATAAATAAAATTTGTTTTTGCATTTAAAGTTATTAAAACATAACAATTTGCCAATGCTAACAATATTAAGTAAATATGTGTCCAGAACTTGTAATAAAACTTAAATAACAATAAATAAACATAATTATAAATGAATAATACTTTTTTCAGTTTAAAATTTGATTTTGTAAAAATCAAAATAGAATGTTTCAAGGCACTCCTTACCCCGATTCATTTAACAATATGATATCTTTATTTTACATAAGTACAGGGGTTTTAAGGTTATTTTTTTTACAAATTTTTAATAAAATAAATATTAAAATCGATGGTTTCTCAATCAAGTAATATCAAATCTCTCTAAAAAATAATATTTGATGTTAAAATATGGCAAAAATTGTTCAACACTTGAATATAAAAAAAATCTAAAATTTACAAAATAAAAAGGCGGGTTGATCCACATTTTCAATACTGAAAATAATTCAGTACTACAACATTAAATTGGTTACACCGTATGTTCTGATGTAATATGAAATTAATCAATCATTAATTCAAAATGCACAGAACCAATTCTTTCTTTCCTGTCGTGTTGGATATTTTTAGCCCAAGCTTTGCATTCGATGTTGATGAGAATACCCTCTGAAAAAATAATAACATTATAATTACTTACTTTAATTATCTAAGAGAATGCCTTGTTTGAAGTAGACTAATTTTGCAAAAATTAAACTGTTGATTTCCATCACATAACTTTCTAATACACATAAATTATTCTTTTAGAAATTTCACACTACATGAACCATAAGTATAACATCAGGTGTGGGGGGGGGGAACTAAAAACCCTGTATAAGGAAAATACAGGTTTCTCATAGGTTGACTATTCATTGTTAGGGAGACTGAAATAATCAACTAATCAGTGCTTTATTTTATGTAATTTTTTACCAAATAAGCAACAAGTTTTTTACCACAATAACGAAAATAGGTTTACTTAATACATCTAAACAAGCTGCCAATAGGGTACCAGGGCTTCTCTATCAAATACTACAAACTTAACTAAAAAACCATGAGCAGAATCACGACCTGCTTTTTAACTCTGATATCTCAGGAATTGTGCTAGCTACAGGTCTGGAATGTCCTGGTTTCAAAACTAGCACTAGACATAATTTTTAGCAAAAAATATTTTTCCACAAACATTTAGAATTCTTAAAAATTCAAATTGGCGTCTACTTACAGTATGGCACGCAGTTATAATCAGTTGACAGCATGGGAAAACAGTGTTGAGGAACTAATGAGGTTGGCCTGATAAGAAAATTCAGGTGTGGCTTAACATCCAGAACTAACCTCATTGGCATAATCATATTATTTTCTCATGCTGTCAACTAATTATATTATAGATGCCACATTAGTTTTTTCCAAAAATCATTATTAGTTTTCATCTCATAGTACTTAATTGTAACCAAGTTTTATCTTACTTAGTTGAGCTGTTTGATCTACACTGTGCTTACAAAAATAAGCAAATTCAAGAATTCTGCTTCTGACACTAACTTTTAATTTTATTTTTTAAATTTTCCAGAGTATGGTGGAGATTACATGAAAAAAGTAGGTTCCAAATTGTTTTTCTAATTAAAAAGCTTCCTCTCATATTTATTATTAAAGACAGGGAAGCAAAATTTTACTACATTCTTTTCTATAAATCTATGAAGAATATGTAAAATATAAATAACAATGTAATGTTCATACATTTACTCCATGCAAATCTCTTAGTTAGTTCATTCAAAAACTTCAATAGTTTTTTTAAGATAAATAGTACATTTAACCTACTTCTTGGATTGGCAAGGTGTATAGCCACTAACGGGCTGAGGTAGCCTTCGTCATTCCTGTAAGGGAAGTAATAATATGGAAATCCTCTCCGAGGTATATAATCTACTGGACCCAAATTTTCAACATCGGCTGGTGACTCACCTTCACAGTGTACCCAAACTGTTTTGTACTGCAAAATTTATAATAGAAAATATTATAACATTTATCCACTATTAACTATTAAAAGTAACAGTTACTTAAAGGGTGCAGTGAAATTTGAATTTTTACCTACCTTTAATAATCTGGGAAAATAGCATAGCAAAAAATGGGAATTGTACTTGAAGCAGATTTCTTACTCCAAACAATATTTATCATAAGGGTATCACCATTTATGTATGCAGTAAATTCCTAAACTTTCAAGAGGGATCAATTGTTTTCTTGTTTGAAGTTAGCGTTCTTTAAAAGGAGTTCAAAATAGTGTAAAAGAAATGTAATATAGCTTGATATTTGTTGAACACTAAACTTTATTAACATTATATAACCCATGATTTGTATTAAAATACATTAAAGAATTGATAATTTAAAAATATTTTTATGTGAAACTATCAAACAATAAAAGAAATTTTGATCTTCAATCTATTATAGACCAAGAGCCCAGGGGTGTTTTGTTAATAAAAAGTGTAATGGCTGGAACCGGTCTCAATTTTTCGTAAATACCTTCCTGAACAAGGATCTGCAATTCTGCCGACTCGTATCGGATGGGTGTCCCAGGCAGAACCTTTGACCCCTAAAGTGCGTTCTGCCTGGGACACCCATCCGATACGAGTCGGCAGAATTGCAGATCCTTGTTCAGGAACCGGTTCCAGCCATTACACTTTTTATTAACAAATCACCCCTGGGCTCTTCCTCTATTAGCCTTAAACAAAATGGTAATAATTCAGTTTCAGGACCAATTGGGTTATTTTAAATGTCATTTTGGGATGGGTTAAGAGACAAAGGAACATCCCTCCAACATGAATTCCTATGTCACATTGACAAAAGGACTTGAAAATAAACAGAATATTCCTTTGTCAATACATCCATCCCCATCCATTATTCAATCGGGTTCCTAAGCTAAATTATTACCCAAATAAATTCATAAAGCTCACCTCATTGGCACTAGGCCTAGCAGTGGTAGAGACATTCCCAGAATCTGAAGTTCCAGAATACTTTTCTCGAACATGCTTCTTAAGCTCCTCAGGCATGTTGTCAGGAAGCTCATTGATGTCATAAAATTCAGGTTTCCAACCAAAGATCTAAAATAAGCAATAATAAGATCTAATATAGCTATAAATTTCTTTCAACATTTAACTATAAATTTATTTTGATAAAAGTGGATATGAAGTTGATCATTTTGTTGGAGGACAGTAACTGTTAAATTTGCATTTTTTTGCCATTGATGTAGTAAACAAACTTATTATAGTGTTAGTTTGCATTATATTTAACATATGGTGTAATAAACAAACTAATCTTTTCAGTAAATTGACATTTATTTTTGCCATTGATGTAATAAACATACTAATCTTAATAGGTAGGTTGTTCCCTTAAAAAATCCTCAACTACCATCATCCGAACGACCTTATAAGCATCATTTTCATGATGAAAATTCGCTAATTAGGCTTGCAATATTATATCAGTACTTCTAGTAGAAAGTGTAGTACTTAAGTAATTTGGAAATCATAATGCTACACGAACCACAAACAGGCCTTTTTTATACATGCAGCCTTATATAAACTTTAAAAATAATTGTGCCAAATAGTAGCATAAGTAGCAAAATATTAATAAAAAATAAAATTGCTTTACCTTATTAAGTTTCAGGAAGACACAAGGTGACTGAAGATGATAACCATAATTATTTTCAAAGTTACATGGAAACCATGTTCTTATATCAACTTCACAAACTTTACCTTCAGTGGGCGGAGTATCATAGCTACACCTGAATATATTGGCACCTCTACCAGGCGTCTCACCAGGCCTTTTGTATTCTAAACACACATTAATACTAATACAGTAACACATTAAAATAAAAAAAAATCTGAAAAGAGAAAACATATTTTTTATAAAATTCCATAATTACTATTAGGAAACAAAAGTAATTTAATTCTACAATATTTTTCATTAAATTAGTTTTTAGTCTTTACTAAATATGATCAAAATGGATTGAAACCTTTTTTTGCTTAATTTATTTTCCATTTGTACTGTTTTATAGTTTATTGCAAAAATGAAGATTTTAATTCCTATTATATTATATATATAATAGGAATATTATATTATATATTATAATTCCTGTTAATTTAAAATATTGTAGTATTATATAATCCATGATTATATGCACACTTTATATTCAGCTATTCACACATTTTTCATAGAAGCTTGAAAAAAGGTTCACAAAAACTAAAAGATAAAAATGTCTTAAAAAGCTTGGCACTGCAATGATCTCATTAGGGTGTTAGTTTAATAACCACCATATAAAAAACATATTTGTGATTTGCCCAATAAAACTAGTATTAACCCTGCTTAAGAGCTCAAACAGGAATTATGATTCCAGTTTATCCTACTATAGTATGATACTATACAATAGTATCATGGATATATGCTGTGATGTGGGTGTCTAGTATTTTTATATCTATTTTTTTTATCACAACAACAGCAAGAGTGTATCTAGTGATATTGCGAAAAGAATAGTTTTGACCTGTAAGTCATGACAAAAGAAACAGTCCAGCGACTGCACTTTCAGGCTTGGACAGAGTTTAGCGTGCGTACACCAGGCCTATCTTCGTCCGTCAATGTATGCACAGTAAACAACTGTTTTACATAATTATTTAGTTTTGTAAAAGATCTCTGGGCCACTGACGTCTAAGTCGGCGAGGAGGGTTATCTGGAATGATTCTCGAGGAAAGGTTTTAGATAAGAGGATTGGTATGATCAAGTAGGGTGTCATGGAATTTTTTATAACGTGAAGAAATATACTCTTAGACATAAGGAACGTTGAGGTCTCTATGAAGGATAAGATTGGATACATAAAAGGGGGAATCTGTAATTTTGCGAAGGATGATGGATTGGAGTCTTTGGATGCGGTTGGTGTTTGAAAGCTTAGCGGAGCCCCAAACTTTATATCTAATGGAACTTTAATTTTTGTAGCAGAAATTCGTACCTTGTTAATCAGACTAAACAGTTAAAGGTACCCAGTAATAATTTTCTATTATGCCTTTTCCTCGCCAACTTCCATAGGCGATAAAAAAGTATTGTTTTCACCCAAGAAATCAGAAATTGAGGTTTCCACCATAATTATCCATTTCTATCATTTTTTAAATGTGTGTCACTTCACACAAGCTCCGGGAACTTTTATTCAGTCTTTCCACTAGCTTTATCACTTGGCAGACTTATAAGGCTCCGCCATTGGGTATGCCCTCTATATGATGATATGTACTGCAGAAAACACCTTTTGTTCAAAACGGTTGGGTTCAGTGTGAGTCAGCCAGAGTGTTTATAGAACTTACAAGGCAGGGAGTTGATAAAATTGACCATTTAAGTCACATTTACAGGGAAAAAATATTTACAGATATAATAAAGGATCAAGTTCATGGAAAACTATATAACATAAGTAAGTATTATATGAAGTACTGACCACTCAGAAACTCTTCTAAGCTCTGCTTCCAGTAAGCGTAGTCTTTTGCTTCAGTCCCTTTGTAATAAATTAAAGTACTTAAACTATTATCTTCTGATGGCATTGGCCTATAACCTAAACCTAAAGCACAAAACATTTTCTACATTAAAAATTGCTACTTTACATTATTTTTAATTAGGTGTCGGCACAGAAAGACTTGTGACCAACAACTGTTGATTATACACATAGAATAATCAGCGGTAATTGATTACGTGTCTTGCTAGGCTTATTGCCCTAAAGATGAGTAAGTAAATATTTAATTAAAACATTTTATGAATAAACAACATAGCAGATGGGGTTTAAAATGTACTGATATACTCCACTAGGGATTCCTAATGATTATGCTGGTTTTGTTGAAATATATAAGTAAAAATAATAATTTTAAGTAAATAATAATTTTAAGTATAGCTTCAATAACCTGATTGAAGTAGTCAGCAAAAATAATCATTCCAACAAAATCTTTCCAGTTATTGGCAGTAATGCCATTTACAGAGACAGAGAATGGAGTCTTTTTATTCCTGCACTAAAAAAAATCCACTGTTCACCAGCACTCGAGATGGAATATTAAAATAAATATTTAGTGGATGACAGACATAGGTGGTGTAATGATTATTATAAACGGAAGTTTTTCTTGATAAAGGAGACATATATTTTGTTTGATTTTATTATGCCTCCAATTAAGGAGGGCTTAGAAATTGATTAGACTCTAAGAGTAAACAACACCTAAAATTGTTCACTTATAAACAAAATAATTGTATAAATACTTATTCAAATATCCTAAGTAGGCGGAGATATGTTCATTAAAAAAAGTGCTTTAATATCTCAAACTCTGATTTGTCTAAAACGTTTCAGAACTTTTTCTGGGCTTTAAAATGTTAACTACTCTTAACTTCGTAAAGTAAATTGACTAGCTTACATTTTAAATGAGGCATAAAACATATCCTATGCAAATATTTACAGTTAGTTAATTGTAACAGTTCGCCTCTTTCTCTTAGACAGTAAACAATAATCAAACCTCATAAGTACAATTATTTCTTTAAAAATTTGCTTTGAACTATGGTCATGCTTAATTCTTGCTAAGGGCAAACTGAATTAAAATAATCATTGGATAAAAATGATTACCTGGATTAGTTCCAATGAGTGAGCTATCCAGTTGATATTTTGGTATCCTAGGATCTAATGTATACCATACCACCAGCATGAGCAGGGAGAAGAAACATGCCAGACATATGTAAAATATTATGTAAAAAATTATTATTTTAGCTGAAACAAAAAATAAACAAAATTTTTTTATTAAACAGTAATTTTATCACCATATTTAGAGTATTAACATTTTCATCAAAACTACACTCTAAATAGGAAACTAAAAATACAGTAATATTTGTTCTATAATATGGTCTGGTCTATATCCTTTATTAACTAAAGGGAAATTCAAATCCAGTATTTCAATCAGTCCATAGATGCTGCATCTATAGACTAAAAATAATTTTTTTATTAACTCAGCAAATGTTTCAAAAATTCATAAACCGCAAAAAAATGTTGGGATCAATTTTAAATTATGCATGCATGTAGAAATGTATATGAATTACAAATGAGCGAAGTCAGTCCAAAGACTAATTGCTATATAAATTAAGTGAATTTAAATTTTATATTCTGGGGACGAAGAGGTGAGGATGAGTGTAGCAAATCCGATATGGCAAGGAAAAGTTTAGAGGTACCTAGTACCCAATTTTCTGTTGTATGTAAAAAAATATATTTATCTTATTTTTCCAAAATTAACTATGCAAAAATATTAATAGAAGAGAAAAATAAAATTTAAATTAGGTATGCCTAATTTAAAGATATATTTATCTAAATGAGAATAGACATGAACATTATACATACAAAAAAATTCAAAGATAAAGAGTATAAATTTTAATAACATATGTAGACGTAGACCTAGTCATAAATCAACATTTACGCTACATTTGTGTACAGAGAGGTTTGGTATTATTTAACAATTATAAATATTTGTTTACAAATAATTACGCCTATACGTTATTACACAACGCCACAAATATATAATAAAGAATTTACAGGATAACAAAATATAAAAGATCACTCAAGACTTTAAGTGTACCCTTAACACTTACAAGAGGCTAATAAAGAGATGATAACACACAAGAAGTTAAAAATTTAATCAGTGCAGTGATGTCCAAATGTCAAATAATGTTCAGATATGAATATAAATGAATTTTAATGTAAACAGTTTTTTTTGTTAATAATCAAAGGAAAGTATGTTAATGGGATCGTAGACATAAAAGCGGCAGAAGGGGACCGGTTCTGCTTGTTCTTTTGACTGCTATAATATATTTTCATGGTGTACATACATACATACATGCATTGTATATATATATATATATATTATATATATATATATATATATATATATATATATATATATATATATATATATATTATATATAATATATATATATATATATAATATAATATATATATATATATATCTGTTGTGTGTGTGGTGTGTGTGTAAACAAGGTTGCTGCGACGTCGTAAATCCGGTTTGCAGAGTTAGCAAAAATTGGAAAAAAACAGTAAAATTAGAAGATGCATTTTTTAAAACCAAACGTTTTACTTTGTTTCTTGGTGCGCTGAATCGAATTGAAATGCCTTAGGAATGTGAACATAAGAGCACAGTGGCAACCATCATTTTCCGCCCAAAGACCTTATAACAAACACAAATATGGGCCAAATAAATAGAATTTTTATATTTTCCTTAACTTTTTGTGTACCCCTAATAAATTTAAATTCTATTTCCGGTAAGAAACACAGAGAAGGAGGTGCCTTTACTAAATCAAACCTAATAGTAGATAGGCGGGTAAGAAAAAAAAATATATCCAAACTTAACATAATATGAATCACAATAGTGAGTCGAGACAAAGAATATAGAGGGAGTTTGACCTGAACAGTTAACCTGGGTGTTGTCTCATTCACCATGTTCTTCACTCACTTTTACTACTCATATCTTAGATTTACTGATGAATAGAATTTACCATTTCTCTTGTAGTTCCTCATAATAATTGTACCTTTACGAATAATAATGTAATCTTTGTAGAGGCTAAGAACAAATTTAGAGCAGGAGCTTCAATATCAAGAACACATAATGATTTCAGACATAGAAAGTGCATACATTACATATAACATTTATTATTATTTTAACCTCAAGTACTCTCACAACCTCAAGAAATCTCAACCTTTTTAAAACCTTTATTGGCTTACAACTCTTAGATGCTTTTTCCCTCTTCTCTTCTGTTATGAAAGAAGAAGAAGAGATTATTTCTACAACTCCAGATTGTTGGATAAAAAATCATACGCCAATAGTTTTTGGTTCTGGCGTATTTGTTTATCATTAAACAAATCGAGTACGGGGGGTACCTCGGAACTTTACCTCATCACATCGGATTCGCTACGCTCATCTTCCCTTCTTCAGACTCCCTTCGCTCGTCCTCTTAATATACAAGCCGTTGAATTTATTTTGCAACACATATTCGGACTCGCTTAGCTCGTCCTCAGATAGTAAATTCATTCTTTTTATTTCACGCGGTCATTCATCCAGGCACTGAATGTGTTCCACGTAAAAATAGTTATAAATGTAAGATTTTGCAAATACCTATAAATCGAATATTTCAGACAAACACCTTCTTTCTTCTAAAATTGTAAAGAAGCCATAGCGAGATTTTCAAAACACGTCGTTTGACAGTGTATTATATAAAGTTGAGCAAACAAACTTGTAAATTGTATAAAATATAGGCGATATAGCCGGTCAACATTGAAAATTTACTGTTTATTCCTGCAATGACGTCGATTCCGGACATCATCGTAGGATGAAATAAAAATAAAAATATTTTTTACCTAACATGTCAAAAAAAAAAAAATCATAAAAACCCTCCAATTCGATCACCTTATAACAGTTTGAGATATTTACACATTCGTAAAATTTTTGACATACTTAATTTTTCAAAATTTAAAAAAAATTCAAATCTTATTTTCGCCAAGTCTTTTTAAGCTAATTTGGCTATTTATAGCAAAAATAAGCTGGAAGTTAAGATTTGCTACAACGTACATTTGTGAAATAGCCCTTTTGCATCATCGTTTAAGTTTGACGGCCTTGAAATATTTTTTAAGATTTTTGCTCCAACAACTATTTGCGACACCGTATCCCCACGATGTTTGTTTCTTATTGTTTAGGGTTTTAATTTTTTAGAGGTTGGCAGCACTGAAAATTGTTAGCAAGTCATTTTCTTTTAGTCTAGCTTTTAGTTTCGGTTTCGGGTTTTGGTCGGTGTAACTCGTTAATGCGTATACCTTTAAATTAAATTTAAAAAACAAGAGTATTTAGAAATTATTAGAACAAAATATGCATATTTTTGATAGATAGTGATAAAACGAACATAAAAGTAAGTAACATAAACACTCAATACCTACGGATCGAATTTTTTTGGAAGCCTTCTAAAACCGATTTTCTTTAATTTCTTTTCGGCATGTTTAGGAACATAATTAAACATACTTTTTTAAACATAACTAGTAATAAGTTTTTGGTTAACGTAATTTCAGAAGAATAAGTAAATAGTTTTGGGAGAAGGAGAAAATGATTAGCCTCTTTAGATCAGTAAGAACCTCTCATAAAACCCGTGATTGTAAACGATATATTTCGAAATCAAAATGATTTAGGCTTTGTTGTTGCGTTTGAAATAAGCCGCTAGAAATGTTCAAAATAATGACAGGATAGTTCTTAAGTCACCAGTATAGTATCTTAATTTCGACAAAAAGCTTGACCAGGATAAACTTTGTTTCTTTTAATGTTTTATTGTTTAAATTGGTACTAATGGCTTCTCTCACTGTGGAGGTTAAGATTAATACGATAAAAACATATAGATATATACTAGAGGGGGCATAGCCTATCTCAATACATTGAGAGTGCTGAAACATTTTTTTGGGGCTCTCAGGGGCTCTGTGTAACCTCATTGAAACCTCCTTCAAGAGTGTGTTAAGGTTATAATAAATCAATTGTTTTTGGCTTTTCGCACATTATCTGTGTTTTATATGTAATTCAAACTTTCTTTAATATATACGTTACTGTAATTTTGTTCTGTTTATTTGATTATATTGATAGTCAAAGGTAGCCGGGTTAATTTTTCGATGTTTCAAAATTCAACCACTAAGGCCCCTCTAGTAATACATCTCTATAATAGATAAAAACTTATATCATCCTTGCTACGTACGATGATGAAAAAACACCCTGGCTGGCCTATCAGCTTTTGGAACAAAATTACAAGCTCGAGCCTGTAATACTAAACAGTTGCTGTAAGCACTGGTTTTAGCGGCACATCTGCCACGATCGATAAAATTAAACACAAGAAAAAAACAAAAATATTCGATTCAGAAACTATTCTACTAATTTTGTCCAGCGAAATTAAGTCCGCAAAAATTGTTAAATCTTGTCCGCAAAAGCTGTTACGGCAGGTTTCTATAGATATTTCCTTTTCTAAATAATTCCTATATTACTATCACAAACAAGCTAAATAGACATCTGAATTGGTATTTAGTCAAATTATAGGGCTATGATTTGCACTTTTCAATGCCAATCCCTAAAAGTTAAACTTGAAAAAAAAAAAAATAAAAGAAAGAAATGCCACAGTGAAAATAATAGCTAAATTAAATTTTTAGACGATAATCACTCATAACCGTAGTATGTTTTGTTATAATTGACTTAAGTCATAACAAGGTGATAAAATTCTCCTAATGCAAATCATATGCAAACATTTTATCGATTGTGGCTGAGTAAATAAGTGATTCACAATTTTTTAGGAAAAAATCAATAATAATAATCAAATTATGTATTTGATGAATCACGCAATATTCTCTAGTTCTAGTTCAAGCTTAAAGGTCATATTCCTAGAAAGAAAT
>JACMZG010001863.1:16150545-16205545 GCA_018340805.1 Microvelia longipes | reverse complement strand
CAAATAGTGACTGGAAATAGATATCATTTTTATTTTCTTTTAATTTTAACAGAAAATAAATAACCAGTCTCTTCACAATTAAAATATTTATTTGAGAGCCTACTTTCGACCACTTCTGATCATCATCAGTCATGCTTGGAGTGCTAAGAAGCTATATGTAGTCATTTAAAGGTCTATAATGCACTCTCAAGCATGACTGATGGCTAGAAATGGTTGAAAGTCGACTCTCAAATAAATATTCGTGAAGAGAAGAGAAGAGGTTATTTGTTTATTACTATATAACTTCACAACGCAGCAATCTAGAAAAATAACTGAGAACTTTTTCTTAATACTGAAATTCACTGAAAAGCGGTTAATTTCTTGTAACCGCTTGGCGATTTTTTTCTCAAAATATCATTATTGGTAATGACGTCATATAAAATTTTTTCCTGGATAGCACAATTAGGCCTAAAGATTAATTTTAGTACCAAGTTTAAATTCTCTAGCCTACATAAACTAGGAGATAAGATGATAACAGATAAACAGACAGACAACTTTGTGAAAACTACTCAGGAGGCCTTGAAAAACACCTGAAACGGATAATTTCGGTGACATCCCTGTTTCAGATTATTTTGCCAACACAATACCTTTCCTATATACCGACAATATAAATTTTGAAACGTAATAACCATTCATTATAACTTAAATATTTCTTTTTGATTAAAAACAAATTAAATTCAACGTTTTAACTTTTTATCAAGAGGATTAGACTTGAATAAATGTTTATCTTAACTATGCTAGCAAGATAGTGACACCTTTAGTTTATGTCTTTGTTTATAGTGTTAGCAAACCGGTTATTAAACGAACAAAGGACAATAACTAACTTATTCATCTATATCTCGAGGTTACAAAACTATTTATTGCCAACTTAATAAGGAAAAATTCATGATATAGCACGTGAGGCAAAATTAAAATAAAACTAAGTTAGTGATTTCGCGTGGGTCTTAGTATAATTTCATTATTCTTTATTCAAAATTATTATGCTTAATATATGCAGACTTTTTAGCGAATTTTCATTACAAAATGATGCATATGAGGTTGTTGGAAGAAGATCGATTCCTAATTTAATTGATTTTACTATAAATTCATTGTGATTGTACTCGTGAAATCATGAGATAGCAAACGTCATATTCAGCCATTTTTAAACTATTTTACCTGTTTTTCGTAGATATCTTAAGAAGTTTATATTACATCATTCAAAATGATAGGGGCTTTATATACCTATTAAATTTATTTTACAAACTTAAAAAGATTTTATTATGGTCGTAAATTTAATTTATAAAGGTTAACCACTGACGAACCGAAGCGAATAGAACTCATAATACAAGAATTATCTCATAAAGTAGGATCAATATTACAAAGTTACCAACTGGCACTGGACCAGGCTCAGATTACCAAATTCCAAAAGGTATTTTGTTATTTTTAGCGAATTTTCAAAGAAAAAAGTTGATTGGGGTCGTGAAGGGGGGAGGTAAATTTTTCGAAAGGGAGAGGGGACACACTGATCAAGAATATAATATATATATAATATATATATATATATATATATATATGTCCAAGACGTTACTATGGACACGATAACTTTCGAACGCTTCCTCGGATCGAAATGAAATTTGATTACAAATATTCAAAAAGTAATTAAATCGGGCTGAAATTTTAGTCACATTTACTACTAAGTATGGTTAAAAAAGAGACAAAGCTACATTACATTACCAGAATTAGTTCTGGTTATATCGATTGACATAATGTAAACAAATTACATAATTTTACTAATACATTTGAAAATTCGCTTATATGTGGCATACTGCTAGTGGCAGTATGCCACTTATATAAACCAGTAATATGATGAACTGATTAAGAACAAAAACCATGTGGTTACGAAGCGGTCACAGGGAGGCATGAGGGCAACAAAGCGGTCACGGAGGCTCCGCGGCCCTTAGCACCGACGACGCGTAGCGGCAAAGAAGCTGAAGCCCTCTTGTTTTTATTAACTTTAACGTATTAAATTATACTCACAAAATAATGAGCTAGTATTATGGTATGATTACGAATGTATAATCAATTAAAGGTTTTTGCGCGTATTATCTTTCTGTTGCCATCTTACAAGAAAAAATCATTAGGAAATATTTTTCTACTATAAGCTTTAAATCTTGATTAAAGAATAATATTTAAAATTTCATTCTTTAACGCACAAATAAAAATTAGTATTTATTTGTTTATCGAAAAAATGGTTTGAGAAGCACTTGATTAAATGAATTCTTGGTATTAATGTGTGTATAAAGAAGCTAGGAAAAAGAATTGGGTCCTCACAGCAAATTTGTAACTTTAATTATCTATTTAAACTAAAGTTTAATTATAACCCTGATTTTTTATTTAAATAATGACCTATAATACATATATACTCTCTAAATTTAATTTATAAAAACTTTTTAAATTTATATTTTAAATATAACTAAATAATTATATAGTAATTACTATGAATTCCTAATTTGGAAGGAAGGTTTTAAGTTAATATACTCTTTAATAGAACATTATAGTACTATCATTATATACTGCAAGCCGATGTATAGCAATTTAGATTTATAATTGTAATCTTTAAGTATAAAATATATTCTGAAAAATAATAAATTAACTAACACAAGACCAAAATTGATTAAACTTTAGAAAATAATTGGAGGTTATGTGTGCATTCACAAACACGCTAAGGCTATACCATAGAGAATAGAACTTAATTAATTTTTAATATTTTATTAGTTTGCAAAAATCTTCATTTACGAGATATTAAAATTATTTTTCGTTTCAATGATAAGGCATTCCAGCATAAAATAGAATTTGGCTAGTTAGCCAATATGTTAGAAAGCAGATGTTAGAGTTATTATTTATCAATACCATTAAATTGTCCACTGTTTTTCAAGTAAATAAATACAAAAGCTTCTTTTTGCAAAAGAAAAAAATATGGATTTAAACTAATTTAAAAGCTTGAAGGTCCCACAGTGAGATACTAATTATAGAAACTAGTGGCTCGGTCCCAGCCCCCGTAATCTATAAGTGAATTCTGATTTTCCTCTTGAGACTGATTTAGAAAGAGTTTCGAAATATACCATTCATGCCTGTTTTCCAAACTGACCCAATCAAGCTCATCTAGTTTGACCAATGACGATCTAATTATTAGGATGATAGTCACATGTAGTCACTGGGTAGTCGGGTGTAAAACTTTAAGATCGAGTGAGACTCATATGTGTTTTATAGAACTCCAACTCATTTTATTTTTTACATAAAAGACTCATTTAAAGATTTAACTCAATTATACGTTTTGGTATAAAAAGGTTACATAGGTTTTGAAATAAAGCTCCTAATATGACCTGTGGTTATTTATACCTGTAGTTAGAGTGCCTATATAACAAGGCACAGTTATATAGGCATTCAACCTGTAGTAAGTATGGACAGCTATACCAGAGTACAGTTCCAATCAATTAAAAAAAGAATAACGTCATAACATTCAATAACAACATAATATGGCTATGCAGTAACCTCGCAGCATAGGCATAATATGGCTATGCAGTAACCCTCGCAGCATAGGTATAATATGGCTATGCAGTACCCTCGCAGCATAGGCATAATATGGCTATGCAGTAACCCTCGCAGCATAGGCATATATGGCTATGCAGTAACCTTGCAGCAAAGGCATAATATGGCTATGCAGTAACCCTTGCAGCATAGGCACAATATGGCTATGCAGTAACCCTCGCAGCATAGGCATAATATGTTGATGTTTGAGACTAAGGAAATAATAAATAAATGATTCATTTGCGCAATTCAAATAAATTAATCAGAAATAATTAATTTATTAGTACTTTGGTTGGAAGCAGCCCAGATTATGTCTTGTTTATCTTTAAGCACACGGTTTTTATTTCTTTAATATCATTTGACATTCAACCATTTCGACATTTTAAAAGATTAATAATTAATAATTTTCATTAAATATTCTTAACAGAATGCAAATCTTTTGGATGTAAATAAATTGCATAAGAACATTATCCTAGGACTATATCTTTTGAAATATTAAGTTTTAACTATGTCCATGTTACTCAGTCTAGCATAACTTAATATAAAAATATCATGAAAACACGTCAGAACAATACGTACGAAATAATAGACCAACATACTACATGGTTATTAAACATAAGATCAAAAAATTGGTTAATAATTGGATAATCGTAGATTAGCTATAACCAACAATTTAAGACAAATAAATAAAACTATATAAATTACTTAATTATTAGATTCTCAATATCTGGTTACGACTGAAACATACTTTTGTACCACAGGAAATCCCAAGGACTTATTAGAAGTAACATACACGCTTTTATCGTAAGCTTTTTGGCATAACTACAGATGTTTGCATAGTACTTATTTGCATAATACTTATGTTATGAGTAAATAAAGAATATCTACTTTAAGTAGGAAAAAGTATAATGTGAACTTTTATCAAACATACTTTACTAAGCGTTTAAGTTCAATGACCAGAACTCTATAAGCAATATTTATTACCGCTAACTGAAAAAACCCCTTTTTACATTTCCTTGTTGAAACCGTAAGTATAAAGAAAAAGTATTGTGTTAAAAAAATTCCGAAACCGGGATTTCACCTGGATAATCAGTTCCAGGTGTTCTTATAAACTGCTTAGTGGTTTTTACAAAGTCGTCTATAAGTATGTATGTGTGTGTATCATCGTAGTTCCTAAAATATTTACATAGAGAGTTGATACTTAGTACAAGAATCAATCTTTTGGTCTAGTTGTGCTATCCGAAAAAAATACAGGACTTCATTAACAGAAATAACGACTCAACAAAAATTTCGAAAATTCATTAAACGCGGACAAATTTTGCGATCAATTTAAGATGTAGCACGTATGTAGTAATATATAAGGCCAACATATGTGCCAAGTTTCATCTTATTATCAGCATTACTTCAATTTGTATTGAATAACTTACTTTATTCATTAATATGTTTTTAAAATAAAAAAAAAATGGTGAGATGAAAATTTGGTATAAGTGACTTACGAAGCAAATAAGTATTGTACGTTCCGTTTCAATACGGCAAGGATACCTACGGGTTTAGTTGGAACATAAAAGTTAAGCAGCATCGAGCGAGATCAGTGCCTGAATGGGTGACTCTAGGAATAGACCTAATGCACTTACTATCTGAGGACGAGTAAAGCGAGTCCAAAGACGTGTTGCAGTATAAATTTGACGAATTGTATATTCTGAGGACGAGTAAGCGAGTCGAAAGAAAGTTGCAGTATAAATTTGACGATTTGTATTCTGAGGACGAGTGAAGCGAGTCCAAAGACGTGTTGCAGTATAAATTTGACGAATTGTATATTCTGAGGACGAGTAAAGCGAGTCCAAAGACGTGTTGCAGTATAAATTTGACGAATTGTATATTCTGAGGACGAGTGAAGCGGTCCAAAGACGTGTTGCAGTATAAATTTGGCGAATTGTATATTCTGAGGACGAGCGAAGCGGTCCAAAGACGTGTTGCAGTATAAGTTTGGCGAATTTATAATTCGAGAGCGAAGCGAGTCCTAATAGGGAGGATGAGCATAGTAATCCGATGAGGCAAGGAAAAGTTCTTAGGCACCCGTTTTATTTTTTTTTTACAATTTCAACCTAAACTTTAAATAATGCAGTAAACAATGATAATGCAGTTATCAGTTTCTAATTATAACAGGAAATGCCGCATAATATCTCGTTATGGCGGGAAATTTGGGATCGTATATATAACAGAAACCTCTGAAGTTCATTTACAAAATAAAACTCTTTAGATATTGTAATATCTTCAGTAACCTACAGAAGCAAAATACTAACAAAAAATCAGCAGCAAGAAGCCTCATTTGAAACAAAGTTAAAAGGCTGAAATCATTCGATAAAATATCTTGGAAACAATCCCAAGCCTTGTCTAGAGACACCTGACTTCAACAAACAATTTTGGATTCATAGACTCTTCTAACCCTAATTTGAAAAATTTTTAATAATAAGAAAAATATTATTTAACAATTTTAAAAACCAATAAAATTGTAAGCTATAAAACATTTAGTAACATGGTAAATATTCCCAAAGAAATATTTACTTCGAGATAAGAATTTTAGCATAATCGTATAATCTTGGATATAATATAATGCGTCAAATGCATTACGTTACGTTTTAAAAATGTCACAATCATGCGTCATCATTTTTCCAGAAGTTTTTTCTTAAAATAATAATTTTATTAGTTTTGGCACACATTTAATGTGGTAGTCGTGTTCGAAAAGTAGATTTATATTTTTTTTACATTATATTATTTAGTGTTCAAAATGTATTTAAAAAATGTAATTTAACACTTAAGTTTAGTCTGGCACCAGTCTTGTTTTGAAATGACGATTTGGATTTATTTATGTTTGTAGTGACTCTTGCATTGACGTCATAAAATATACCTACCTCATTAGCTGAGGTAACTCATTAACAGATCAGAACGTGAATTCAATTTTATCTAATAAGTACAACTGGGTAAGATTAGGCTGTACAAATCCAGACGTGACGTTTTCCTTCTCAATAATAGGAACGATAGAGAGGAGTTCAAGTTCTTTTCATCGTGACTTTGATTTTATAGTTGCAAATCAATTTTGCACTTCTAGATATCGACCGTTCAAGCCAACGTTTTACAATTAAAATTTCATACATTAAACGTTTTTAAACATGATATGGAGTTATTTTCTTTTTATTTTATTTTTAGGTTATAGAGCTTATAGAGTTATAGAGATTAAAAGGAAGGCAGATATAAACGTAAAATAAATAAAACACACGGTTATATCAAAAATAGCAATCGGATATTGAGTAATTCTCATTCCTTTGTTCATTACCTGAAATTTATCCTACTCAAAATCCATTATTGTTCATAAATACCTCCTTTTATATATTTTTAACCTTGTTTAAAAATGATAATAGTTGAAGTTATTAAGGTGACGTTTTTAATTAAACCTATAAAAATAAAGGTGTGCCAAACATTTGGCAAATACACTTCAGTCGTAGATTTAAAGAAATTTTATCAACAATTACTAATCAATTAAATTATTTTTCTATTAGCGAATTTTCATAATGAAAATGACGCTTATGAGGTTGTTCGGATGACGGAAGTTGAGGTGGGAGTGAGCGGAATCGGTTCCTATTGGCTTCTGATAACAAAAATATATATTCCGAAAAAAGTTTATATATATATATATATAATATATATATATATGTATATATATATATATATATATGTAAGAGTTTCTACCCTTTCGTATGGCGAACGATAACTCTCGAAGGCGTTCTCAAATGAAACGAAACTTGGCAAATCGCGAGATGTTAGGAGGTTACGAGGCCTATTGTTTATAAAAAAATTATGACGTCATCAATCAAAGTTATGACGTCATGAAAAAAAATATTTTTGAAACTGAAATGGCTTTAAAACAAGGTATTTCGTGTTTAGGTAGACGGCTAGCTGAATCGATTAAGACCAATTTCAGCTCAATCGAACCATCACAAATGGCGCAATCGGTATACATATATATATAATCTTGTATATATGTATACGTCCAGGTCAAAGACTTGTACGATATCTGTTGGGTTTAGTAGTGCTAGAGGGTGGGGATATAGTATTAAAGATGGACCTCTACCTCTTGCTCCATCCTGCTAAGCTTGCTGTCCCAGAGAGACAGGACAAAAATGACTTCCACTAAACCACGCCGAACAAAGCAGGCCCGTAAAGCGGAAGAACCTCGAAGTAGTTCTTTATATGGTCGAAGTCATTCTAAACGATTGCGACCGGTTTCAGCTCAATCAGACAATCCTAAGATAGATGATTCACTCCCGAGTGTAGTAGAACACTCAATTGACAAGTTTGTGTTTATGATTTAAGTTGGGGTCTCATCACTAGAGTCTGAATAGCGCTAGTAGTAAAAATATATTGCTCTATTCTCTCTAGATTGTGCTGTAGTTTTTTTAAAAACAAACAATTGCCAATCGTTTAGTAAAATAAAATAAAAATAAACAAAGATCTATGTAAAAAAATATGTGACAGTTTCACGCTGTCACCACTAGACTGTACTACTTGAGCCTCCTGCATCCCATCAATCTTTTTTTTAAATCTTTTGAGCCATCTATGTTAATATTGTTTATCTATGATCCTAAGTGACGGAAACGGTATTTTTATTTAAAAACAAAAATCATGAATATATTTTTGTTTATAATGCTTGTTAGTTTTTAATTATAGCATACTATTAATAATAAAGTATTAATAAATCTTAATTAGTAAAATCAAATTTGTGAGAAAGCCTCTCAGGCCCGCGAAGCGGGCCTGTGTGGAGAGGCTGTGAAAATTCGCTAGGTACATGGCAAAATGCCATGTAACAAGAACAATAATGAAACAACACATCATACAAAACAACAACAATGTGCCGCGAAGCGGCCACAGGAGGCCCCCGGGCCGCGAAGCGGCCCGGTGGGCGACGCTGCGGAGCGGACGAGGCGCGAAGCGCCGAGGCCGCGTAGCGGCTACGGGCCGAAGCCCGTATTTTAATATTAGAACAAACAAACATGTCATTTAATAAACATGAACAAATGTTGATAATGTAATGAAACTTGGCAGATTTGTTGGTCTTATACATGACTATGTGCTTGCTAAATTTAACATCGATCGAAGCATTTTTCTGCGATAGATTTTCAAAATTTTTGCTGAGTCATTATTGCCTTAAACAAAATATTTTTCTAAAAAGAACAACTTAACCTAAGGAATTATTTAACTTAAATACACAGGGAGCTACGATGTTTTCACTCACACACACACATAGACAAAGAACTTCGTAAAAACCACTCAGAACACTTGAAACTGATAATTCACATAATATCCCGGTTTCGGAATTTCTGTCCAACCACTACATATTCCTTATATCTATGGTATAAATAAGGAACAGTAAAAATGGATGGTCACGAATTCAAGTCAATTCAAATAAACCACGTAAATGGTGCAATAATTTCAATAAAATGATCTTCAACGAAGCTTAAATCTATTTCAAGCCTTGCACACACGATATTTTTTTGGTTAAGCCTTATTTAAATAGAAAGGAATATCATATCTAGTAAAAAATATTGGTATATTCTTTTATATTATTGAAGACCGTACAATACAAGATCATATTTATCTTAAAAAATGTCACAAATTAGTATCTGACAAAAGGATGAGTCGACAGCTAAACGTTTACAGTAGTTTAATGAAATAGAGAATAACGTTGAGTAATAGGTTCTATTGTTGCTGTTATTTCATTAAATACACTAGGGAAGTAGTTAATTGTCACTAATTTCGTCTCTTTTTACTCTTTAGTCATAAATTGATCATTTTTTTACTAGTCTCATTATGATTTCATTTAGTTATAGCTTGATTAATAGTAGAAAGAGATATTTTTAGCTAAACGAAAAACATTGAAGGACACAATTTTTACTTAAAAAAGTCTTACCATTGCAAGTCAATTAGACAAAATGGTGAATTAATTAAGTACAGAAGTAGATTACTATAGATGTTCAACAGACAAAAATAAGTAAATCATAATTGAAGAGACTCTATTAAACTTAATTCAATTAAGATCACTCCTTTACTCTTATGTTCATTTGAGCCTCTTTCTTTAGTCATTTATTAAGATAAATGACTAAAGAAAGAGGCTAAAATGAACAACGTCAGAACTCAAAAATGACTCAAAAAGAATAAGTTCTTTTTGAGTTCTGACGTTGTTTAAAAACTTAACAACTTGCTTTTGGAATAGACGACTTAGACATTTTTTAAGACGGGGAAGGCTACACTGTTTAACCTCGTGAATTTTAACTTTAGTAGTAGTTACATAAAATTTAATTTTTTATTCATTTTCTTTGGCTGATAACCATTTTTATACTTATTTTGTACCATATCTTTTAACTAACCTTTTATAGAGGTGTATAAAAGAGGATAATGGAGGTGCATCAAACCAATAAGGACTAAAAGGATACGTTAATTACTTATTTATACATTATTATTATTCATATAGAATTAAACAACAGTGTACGTCAAATTCTCATTCTTATTTAAATTACGTTATCACCTTTCTTTTGGTATTCCCTTGTTACCTTTTAAGTAGCTAATTCAAATATTTTTTATGGTATTTTCATAATTAATATAAATCAAAATCCATAAAAAAATATTATTGATATTCTTGGATGCGTTCATATTTATTATTTGAGGACTGAGGATGCGTTCAAAACTCATACCGGTTAGCGCCGCGCAAGTAAAATCGCTAAAACAACAGTTTTACAGCTGAAAAGTTGATTTAAGGATTTAAGGAAAATTTTATTTGAACTATTTAAGTCCAATTATTATGTTTTAGCAATTAAACTTGCCCGGCACTAACCGGAATGAGTTCTGAAAGCATCCTCAGTCCTCAAATAATAATTATAAACGCATCCAGAATATCAATAATATTTTTTTTATGAATATCGATTTATATCAATTTTGAAGATCCATAAAAAATATTTGAATTAGCTACTTAAAAGGTAACAAGGGAATACAAAAAGTAAAGGTGATAACGTAATTGACAGTAGAATGAGAATTTGACGTACACTGTTGTTTAGATAGTGTGACTCGAATATTAACGCTAATAAGAATCTTAAGTGAAAATTAGTAACGTAAATCACTTGAGAGCCAGTTAACACTCTAACAATGAATTAATAAAGTAGGGTTAAAGTAAACGCAAGTAAATGGCCTTCTGTGGTTTAAACAACCATTATTTGTTTTTGCGATCTATTAGATTTGTAGACAATCGTCTATAAAATTGAAACTTTGGCGCGAGTACGGACTATTTTGAAATTTCCTTCAACATTAACGGACTTGCTATGCTGGGTCTTAGAATGACGTGGTTATTTAATAGTTAAAATTTCTTTGATATCTCTTTATTCATCAGGAATTTATTGAAGTAACAGTTTTTTGAGGAATTATATAAGAAAAATACAGTTTAAAATATAATTGATAATATAAACTAAACACGTTTAACTATTAATTGAATAATAAACAATATGCAATGATTAAACAAATAATTAGTATAGTTTAATAAAAAAAATCCACAATAAAATATAAGTATTCATATGGATAATTTTTTATCAAATATACGTCATAATAGATTTTGATAATAAACTTTAAGACAAAATGTGCCAATAATGTTCACGGTTAAATGATAAAAATGTAGCGATAACTAATTAAAAATGTCAAATATGTATTAAATAAAAAACAGCTTAGCTTTGACTTAACTTTAACAGACTTATTGACTTAATTTAATGGAGAAAAAATATTATCGTTATTGTAAAGTCCTTGAATAAGTAGTTTCATTATATGTGCTTAAGTAGATAAGATAAGATGGTAACAGTAGTAGTTAATAATAGCTATAATTAGGATAAGAAAAGTTTAAGTAGTTTCTTTACTTTATATGATTTACAATGTATTATAAAAGCAGTGTGTTATGGATATAATTTGGCTTATGGAACAATCTGCCACATTTAAAAACTAGGCTTCTTACTAATACGTTACAACAAATTTGTGATGTAATAACTTAAATATATCAAGATATACCAAGCCTAGACAGCCTGGACACTTAGATGTTTTTACTAGGAAAATAAATAAGGATAAGTAAAAACGATACCACGGTTTAAACACCTAAATCAAAATAGATTTGATAGATTAGATAGGAATTTGCTAGCGTACAACAACTCAATAGAGCTGCTTAACTTAAAAATTTTTCATTAGAAAACTGGATACGAATTCATTAAAAAACTAATATAGAGGGTACTAAGGAATATAGGAGAGAAGGTCTAAAGTGAAAAATATTTTTTCTCTTTTTCAAGATTTCTACTTCTCCTTCGTAGAGGAAAGGAAAACAAAAGCTTATTTTTTGTAACCACTTGACAAATTTAACTACCTTGGCTAATACTTAAGTCACTCTTGTGGCCTAATACGAATTTTGAACATAATATTTTGAGTCATTATTCTTAAGGAAATAAGAAGGTAAAGTGTGCGCTCGAAAAATCCGGAACTCCAGAATAATCTTTTTCAGACAACTTAATAGCCCTTAAGTAGTTTTAACCACTTAAAACTATGTGGTGTCTGTCTGCATATGTGTGTGTCTGTTAACATGGTAGCTCCCATTACGTGTTTCGTAAGAGGTGAATCAATTTTGGAGAATTAATGTCTAAAGGTACTTTGTACTTTTGTACTATCCTAATAGTATATTATGCTAATAGGCTTTAAAGCGAGTTCTTTCCTCAACTGTACAATTATATTTAAGGTCGAGCGAGAAATTAAATATTGCCATGGTTTAAAAAAAACTTTTACATACTCTATTATTCCAAATGTGACAATAAAATGAAACTTTTTTAATAATAGGTATTTTTATTAAAAAAACAATCCTCCTTAGTTATAACAAATAAAATTCAATCTTCATCTTTTTCTTTTTACGTCGTGTGTAGTAGATAAAACATATTTACGAATGTTTAGTATTTTACTATTTTATTTGCAATAAAAAGCTATTAAATTATGATTTTATGTGTTTTTTTTTATCACCAACTAACTTCTAAATGTAAATTCTGAGGTACCTGCTCTTAAATATTATTTATTTATTTCATTACATGTATAATAATAATTAACCTTGCTGATATTATATCCTATTGACGTGTTATTAAAAATCTTATTTAGAATTCGATCTAAAGTTTTCATGTCGTTCATGTCCTATATTTTAAAGCAGACTTATTTTCTTAATTTAATGACTCATGTATATTAAAAGTTAGTCATTTTTAGTAATTTTAAAAAGAAACTATAGAATAGATCGGATCACAGTCTACGAAAATTTGAGACTCGAGATAATTTTAATGCTTTAAACACACATGCAATTAAAATAGTTAACCTCGATAAGACTTGAAGAGATGCACACAAAAGATAATACCTGAGATAACCGGTTAAAACCAATTTTCTAAAAATTAAGAGTTTTCTTTCATTTAATAAAAACAACAAATTATTATAATTTTTCATCTCTTATTTCTCCAACATTCTTTTAATTAACAAAATAGGATTTTTATAAAAATAGATTAATGAGTAAGTCTGTAAAGTGTGGCAAAATTGGTTTTGTCGCTGGTAAGACATCAATCACTTTGTACCTAAAATAACATAACAAAATTCGGGCTCAGTGAGAAAATTGTAGAAAAAAAGCAATTTGACTATCAAATAAATTACTTTATGGCACAACAAGTAATCAGGGGTGCTCAGCTCCCCTCCTCCCTCACCAATTGTGATAATTTATACTAACTATACATTAATTATATAAAACAAATAATGTGTTTAAAAATTTATTTAATGTATTAAAGAAATTATTGTATTGAAAGAAGAATGAAGAAAATATATACTCAGGTTCTTATCTTATGAATTTTATAGTATTTTTTCTCAATAAAGCTTATTTACTTACTATATACATATAAATATAAGCCAATTTTGTACTTTTTTTTCAATAAAGGATTATTTTAAGTTAAGTTAAATCTCCCTTATTTTTGAATAACTCTATATTTTAAAATAATTCCCAAAACAATTTTATGGTGATTTATGCTTTATATTTCCCTTTCTGCAGGCACTTTTAATAGTAATAGGAACGTGATGCTCCCTTGTTAAGGGGGGGGAGGTAATTACCTAAAATTTAAGGATCCCCTAATTAATGTTAAAGAAAAAAAAACTAAGAATCAAATATGAAACTTTTTTCAAATTTTAACTCTGCACAATATAAGCCCTATTCCGGCAATTTGAAAAGTGCGATTTAAAACATACTTTTCATATTTTGCCTTCATTTAAGCACCTAGAAAAGTTAAAATGTTAAGATGTGCAAAATTCAAATTAGCAGAAAAGAATAGTGTAATTATATATATATTTTAAAGAAAGTCTCTTCTATCTAAGAAGTATAGGTAGTTCATGTAAATTAAATTGTTAAATCCTAAAGACAAACCTCTTACAACGACAATAAATAATAATTGTAGAATAGCAAACATTTATAAATTAATCTGAGTCATTCTAATTGCTTATTTCCTGTTCCATATTCAAGAAATGCAAATAATCTTTTAAAATCATACAGCGAATATGTGAATATCGGATAGGTAATTTTTATGAAAAAAGACAGCTTAAGTGAATAATACCTAGGTTAAAGCTAATGAAACCTTAGAAAACTCTGTAAGCCTGTATGCGGATCAACTTATTAGTACTGATTTCAGAATACATACAAGGAACAGTTTTTCCTGCTAAAACTAATACATTTTACGTAATGTCCAAGCAAATTATTAAGTAAACAACGACCTAAATGAACTAACTATGTATTACTCATGTATTTTATTCGGTAAGAATAAATACTTACCGGGGACTTAGTTCTCCTTCAAAAAAATTAGCTTTAAGGGTATATGTTAGACCAAAATTGGTGTTGCTAGTCCATAATTTAATATACTTTTAAATAGCGCTATTATGTTTTGCTTCCTTGTCTTCTGAAAGGAGGAGGAAGTTGCATTAACAAAAAACCGAATACTACTTTTTTCATAAAATGTCAAAGACTCAACAAAAACAGATCCCAAAAATCAAGAAAAAAAATAGAGTCTGGGGAAATGAATAAATGTGCTAGATCTAGTATCTAATTTTAAGAAAACTTGGCACTTTAAAAACCAAGGCATATTATAGAGAAAGAGCTGATAAAAATTGTTAGGGTTAGTCCAATACGGCACACGGCGTATTAAAGTGTCACCCTAAATTAGTCAAATATAGTGCAGTAAAATGCAATAAAAAATATGAAACAAATGTTTACTAAAAAGTATTTATTAACTTTAGAGCTAATTTTTAAGGGTTCAGATAGGAATCCTCGATCTATTATTTTGTCAATATAATTGTGCGAGAGACACCTAGGAAATGTAGCAAGCAAGATGCAATGCTACATCTGGGAACTGTTCCATCATTCAACATTCGTCATCATTGATGGCTCGACATAATGTCATATCTCACTGTTTCGTTACGTCTAACTCATCAGTGCGCCAACAAGAGCTTGAACTCACTCTGACCTTCAATTATTTCCGAAGAATATAATGTGTTACATTTCCTAGGTGTCTCTCGCACAATTATATTGTGTCAACTATTCATGTTTTGGAAAACTTGGTAGTATCAAATGATATATGATTTGCTTGCCATGCATGATGGCGGTAAGAGAGCACCGCTCGTCTCTGGTAAATACTTCACATTATATTCTTCGGAATTAATTGAAGGTCAGAGTGAGTTCAGGCTCTGTGGGCGTTCTGATGTGTCGAGCCATCAATGATAACGAATGTTGAATGATGGGAAAGTTCCCAGATGTAGCATTGCATCTTGCTTGTTACATTTCCTAGGTGTCTCTCGCACAATTATATTGTATCAACTATTCATGTTTTGCAAAACTCGGTGGTATCAAATGATATATATTATTTTTGTGCCAAGTTTCAAAGAAATTAGATTAATCTGGCGTGTTTACAAGAAAAGTGCAAATACATTTGTATAAATATCTCGAGAACTTGGCTAGCTACAGATGTCATTGAGACCTCATTTTACTCAAGGAACTTCAAACATAATTATAAAAAGTATTAATAAATATGTTTTGAAGTTTGTATAACATCTGCAGCTAGCAAAGTTCTGGAGATATTTATATAATTGATGTGCACTTTTCTTGTAAACACGCCAGATTAATCTAATTTCTTTGAAACTTGGCACAAAAATAATAGATTCAGGTTTCCCTATCTCAGCCCTTATAGGATAAATTATGGGAGCATATAATATTGTAGTATGAATAACATTAATACTTTTAAGTCTATAATTAGGGAAGCCTTGTTCCATTATAAGCAACTTGTTTGACAAAATAAAATTGGTATTAAAAACGTGTTGCAGATACTTATTAGTAATTAGTATTTCCTAGTTAGATTAACGAATGCAGCTGAAAACATTTCAAACCAAGTAAATATAGTCATCGAGAACGGAGCATAATATAAATATAGTACAAACTTAAAGTTAACCAAATAAATAGAAAGCTAAGTGGATGATTTTGAAGTTATTATGCGTTTCATTTAAACAACTAAGGAAATCTGTTATTTGACCCTGACTGACAGGAAGTGATGGAAAAGGAGGTCACAACCCTAAAATCTTAAATAGTAAACAGTTTTTCTTAAATACTAGAGCTTCAGAACAAACTCAACTCACAGAAACAGATACTCATTTGCCTTGGAGGAATAAAATTATAAATATCTTCTAGAGCAAAGACAATAGAGAGGGGATCAAAGAGAAGGGGGAGGGTTGACGCAAACCCCGTATTTTTGGTATATAATGGTATATTTTCGGTAGAGGTCTAGGCGGGTTTCTGGCACATCATCAAAACCTCCTCGACCACCAGCTATTGTCCAACAATTCCATACTCGTGAACTAATTCTGTACAATATATAAACATTACATTCATTAATTTTACGCTATTTGAAATATTATTCAACTGAGTGCAATGAGCTCAGTAAGTAACACTGTATACACTGTAAGAGTGGTTTTCGTAACTTTAATTTATCATGAAGTGGACAGTTGATGTAAAAATAATAACCAATTAAATTTAAAGACCATCAGAAATGAACCCTGGATATTGTAGTGTACTATATTATTTTAAGTTGCGGTTATAAAACGAGTAATAAAAAAATTGTTACATAAATGGTTGAACCAATCTTGGTTTAGCCTCATAGCAATGAGTAAAACGACTCATGGCAAGTACATGGTTTTGTAATAGCTTTTGCCAAAGTGTCTCAACCAAAGATCACAGCCCAGCCTCAGCTTTTGTCCAAGAATGTGCATAAATGTCAAGATCAGTCATATGCTTCGAGTTAATGGTTTTATCGTGTTGGACAAACCAATCAATATCAATCGTGTTGAACGATATTGAAATACCAAAATCAATATTAAAAATGTTGGGCATACCAAAAATATTCTCCAATGTCCAAGATCAGCCACATGCATAGAGTTAATGGTTTTATCGTATTGAGCATAGGCAGATCTAAACTAGAATAAAATAGATTTGATCTTGATCTGTTAATTTCATGCCATAAAACAGTAAGTGTAGGAATTATATTGGACCAAGACAAATCATTTTCTCACAGATTTGGGCGAGTTGTCAAGATAACAAAAACCAAAACTAAGTAGCTGGCACAAAATACAAAAGCTCAAGTTTGAATTAGACTTAGATTAGATTGTAATTTTATCATACAATTCTCACACCTACAGATTATATCATATAATCTATGGAATAAATTTAGTAAGACAGGATTTAACCCAATATCGAAATTCGTTCATAGGGCTGCCACTTGCTCTTTCCCTAAATATGAAATTAAAGTAGTTTCGACATGAAAATAATTTTACTTTTGAAATTCGCTAAAGCTTGAGAAACTCTAAACGGCATACAAAATAAGTACTGTTAAAGATCGATTTGAAAGAGAACAAGAAAAGTAGGTAAATAAGGTAATAGAAATGTACACTCAATTGAAAAAACAATACTAAAACAAATCAAACAATTGAGTCAAGCCAGAGGGTATTTGTAAATAACTTGAAAAGAAAAGAAGAAAAAGCTTGATTTAAAAATAGCCAAGATATAATCGGTTAGGTGTAAAAGTTGGATAGTTGGTACTACCTCAGAATGAGATAGTAAAAAACCGGTCTTTAGGGCTTATGCTGGTAGTATTCCCTCTCTCAGTACTCCCTGACCTACTCACACAACTTCTTACTGAGTCGTAGATCCGATATAATGGTTTAATAAAATCCTAATTAAGAGCTATCGATGTTCAAATCAATTCTTAGTAACAAGTAATTCTTGTCAATGACGAAATTAGTATGCAGCTAGTAATTCAACAAGTTATTAACTTCTTGGAACTTATAAGCCAACAACTTCAAGGATTTTATTTTATTAAATACAACCTGAAGATTATTTATTTGTATTATGTGTTTGAAAAAAGGCATTGCCACTAAAAAATCAAATGCCAATAAGGCATTTTTTTTAAAAAAATGGTTTAAAATCATTTTAAAATTAATGTTCTTGTATATATATATATATAATATATATAATATATATATATATATATATATATATTATAATATTATATATATATATATCAATCTTATATAATAATAACTTAACAGGAGGTGAAGCGAAGAGATTGAGAGGTTGAGAATTTCAACATATGTCTCTTCGGTCAGGTAAGGTTTGGAAGTCCGAGTGACTATTATATATATAATTATTATATTATATTATATATATATATATAATATATATATATATATATATAAATATATATATTATATATATAATATATATATATATATATATATATATATATATATATATATATATAATCTAACCCTCTCCTTCTTCATGACCCCCATAAGCTCATTTTGCTTTGAAAATTCGATGAAAAGCTACTAGAATACGTTTTTACTTTACCTTATGACCTCTCTAGTCCTTTAAATTGTACATAGAAGAGAGAGTTGAATATTTGTTAGCTAAACAAGTTTTGTTTTTGTCTGTTCCAGGGGTAAGTGTGAAGTATATTTTAATAGCATAAAATCGATAAGAACAAACAGACGGTATCGCCGATGCGGCAAGGATGCTTACAAAAATTCCATAGAAAATAATGTGGCAACATTTAAAACTAATCCTATGATTTATTTCAAAGAATAGAACAAGTTACAACCATAATTAAAGAGGTAAAATAAATACATAACTTTAAAATGGATTTATTTGGTGTAAATCTAGAACGAAAATATTGTTTATTGATCACAACAAAATCAAAACAGTTCACTCGTACTTTGTACACAAACTATATACCAGTTTTGATTATTTTACAGATATTAAGGTAAACAAGAGCATGTAATATTATGGAAAAGAAGGAAAATGGCATTTAAATTTCCAGAAGTTTATTTACCGTTTTAGCAAAAATTGTTATTATTTTAAAAATTTAATATGGCACCCTTCTTCCCCAAATTTAATTTGTTTTTCCTCTCGTGCTTGATTATTGTTTTAAGTTTCTTTTAGTTGGTAAAGCTTTGCTGTACCGTCCTTTCAATGCAAATTCACAAACCATATATATACCATTCATGCATAGGCCATATAACAAATTATTTCGATTTGTGAGATTAGTGGTTGCTAAATCGAGGAAATTTTAAGGGAAAAGTGAAAGAACATATTTGTTATCACAATGATTCTACTCGTAGAAATAGAAAAGATAAATACGCAAATTTATAAAGCCGTAATATTTAAAAAAATAGTATTATATGTAGTCCACCATCAACAGTCTTTCTAAACATTAAAAATATACATAATGCAAATATTTTTTAATATAGATAAACAAAAGTAAAACGTTACTATTAAAGATATTTTTACTTTTCCTCATTTATACCGTAGGTATAAAGGAAAAGTATTGTGTTAGCAAAAACAAATCGAAACCGAGATGTCATCAGAGTTATCCGTTTCAGGTGATTTTAAACCCTCCTCAGTGGTTGTCACAAAGTTGTCCATCTGTATGTTTATATCCCTAAGTGTATTTATACTAGAGAATTAAAACTTGGTACAAAAATCTAACTTTAGGGTAGCTGTGCTATTCGGAAAATATTTTTTAAGACGACATTAACTAAGTGTCATAAAATAATGACACTTCGAAAATTGCATTGCGTAATAATAAATAATGAAAGTAAGTACACTATCAGTGTCGTTTCAATGCGTCAAGTATATCTATGGTTTTTGCAGGATCATTAAAGTTAATATGCAACGAGCGGGGTCAGTTCATGGATGGGTGACCGCTTGAAATAAGACTAAAGTAATTACTATCTGAGGACGAGCGAAGCGAGTTTAAACACAAGTTGCAGCATAAATGTGGCGAATGGTATATTCTGAGAACGAGCGAAGCGAGTCCGAAGTCGGGAGGATGAGCGTAGGTAAGCCGATGTGGCGAGGAAGATTCCGAAGTACCCCGTAACGGATTTTCTTATTAACTAGCGAGAAATAATGTTTGAAAAGTGCAATTTAGATTTTTCAGACACGGCTATTTATAAATATTAAATAAACGTTAAGAAATATGTATTCATTCAAGAATTCATGGCTAAACCACGAGAATAATCTGATAAAACTTACAGCAGCTCTAACATGCATTCATCAACAAGTGCGAACCACATGTTGGCGGGAGTCGTATAACCGCACGTATCTCGTAACCATAATAAATACAACTATTTTACATTTAAGTTCACTCAACCATATTATTAGCAGTATTCATCAAGTAGATATAATTCAAGTGTATTATAATAGAATTATTCTATTCCTTTTATCTACGATAAAAAGCAAGAGAGCTGATGTTCGTCACCTAAAGTACTTCTGCCTATTCTGTTTGTTAAAAATCACAAAATGGGATATTTCCAAAATCCAATTCCTAAAAATAACTATTTGTAATCACCAATCCCCAAAAATAACAATCTGTAACCACCAATCCCCAAAATAGCAAGCTTTAACCACAAATCCTCAAAAATAACTATCTGTAATAACTATCTAATAACTTAATAAGTTAAGTATGTTAATAAGTTATTAACTAATAAGTTAATAACTATCTGTCACCACCAATAACCCCAAACCAAAAATTTAGTGAAACATTTAAAAATAAAAAGCGAAAATTTAAAAAAACTTACTAATTAAATTTAGGGTGTAAGCGGGTTTTGTTAATAATCAATGGAAATACTATTTTTAAAAGTGGTTACCAGTGGTTATTTAAAGATATCTAAAAAATCGGGTACGAGGTACCTCGGAACTTTTCCTCATTTCATCAGATTTGCTACGCTCATCCTCCCTACTTCGGAATCGCTTCGCTTGTCCTCAGAATATACAATTCCACAAATTTTTATACTGCAACACGTATTCGGAATCGCCTCGCTCGTCCCGAGACAATAAGTAGATTAATTTTATTCACAGCGATCACCCATCCAGACAATGTTCTCGCGAGATGCTGTGCTGCTTAACTTTTATAATCCAACAAAAACCGTAGACAACATTGCCGTATTGAAACGAAACTTAATATACTTATTTATTACAAAATGAAACATATTTGTACCAATCAAATAGATCAAGACATTTTCCGCGTGTTAAGAATTATTGAAATTTTTTGCTGAGTCATTAATGTGGGTATTTGACGTCATTGAAAAATATTTTCCAGATAGTACAAAAATGTTAAGAAATTATGCTTATAATTTCCAGTTCCAAGCATAATTTCTCTTGTTTTATGCCTATATAAAAATCAAAGACTGCATTTCTTATCTCGGTTCTAAGAATAATAAAAACAATAGAAGGCTGAGACTCTCTACTACGGTTCTAAGCATTATACGAGAAATCAAATACTTCTACTTCTCTCCTCTGGTTCTAAGCATACAAATAAAAATTTAATTCTGTATTTCTCTTCAAAGACTTCCACTTCTTTTCTTAGGTTCTAAGGATAATATTATAAATATAAGACTTTACTTCCTGTCCTAATTTATAATTAGCAGATTTAAATAAATTTGTAATTTTATACTAAAGGGCCTAAAGTAAAAGGACCATTTGATAGTTACACTATTTTAGACTTTTAATGGCTGAAAGAGTCCTAAAGTGGGCGAAATTATTTCTTAAAAAGAAGTACCCCAAAGATTTTTTCTTAGAATCAAATATATTGCAATTTATTTTGCATTGCAGTAGGATTTTATAACTCATTTTATTTTAATTTAAACCCTAATTAATACCTTTTTATTTTAATACCTATTATAAGAAGGGTTAATATTTACCATGAGAGGTGGTAAATATTCTATAGGTAATATATTTGTGAATAGTCCCAGGGTTATTCACAAATATATTCTTATGTATCTCAAAAAAATACCAAGTTATAAGAATTTCATGACGGGGAAAAATACCCACTGATAACCAACCTTCGTTTAATCACATCAGAGTCTAAGTAAGAAAAATGAATACGTTATTCGTTTTTTAATATTTATTAACGGGGAAAAAATGAAATTTAGAATAATCACACATTTCTTCTCGGAGTGATTTATAGCAAGATTAATCTTATAGCAATGATCTTGAACGTTATCATTCAAATATTATGAATGAGCAAAGCGTGTACGATTCAGTTTAAATAATGTCTAATATAAATAACGTCTGTAATTATTTACACAAGGGAAAATAAAAAACTCCTAAGTTAACAACAATTTATGAATTAATTCAAAAATTAGTCTGTGGCGCTATTCCACAAAAAATAATTAAAGAGTAATAAAATATTAAATTTTTTTGACGTTTTTAAGTATAGAGTAAATTAGGAGTCAGAAAATCTAAAATAACAGGTAAAATATGGCTCTATTATGTAACATCTATATTTTTTTCTGTCATGACAGTGTTAAGAGGCACACTAATATGTACTAAGCAATTAATTATAAAGTGAACACTTCAGTAAAATAAACGTTAAAAATGTTATCTTATAAACTCTTAACCTAAATTGTAGTATATTCTACTACCTATTTACATTATTTAATTTACGAGTAGGTAGTAGATCGATTAAATAAAAAAATATAGAAGTATTATATTTTTATCAAATATCTTGTAATTAAAACAACAGTGTAAATAATAGATTTTTAATAAAGGAAAAAATATTTATTAATTAAGAATAAATCAGAAAAAGTAATTATGTTTTAAGAATATTGAAAATGATAGAAAGAAACTTGAATTGGTTTGACGTAAATTATAATTTGACACATCGAGAGTTAGCAATTATGCCTTAGAAAACACACTTTACATTAGTAAGTAAGATCACAGCTATAGGCGTTCACAGGATTTTCCTTAGGGGTGAAAAAACAAAATTTAGGGCTACCTCTGTCGAGATCAGGGGATCCAAACTAGACTACGCATAGAAAAACTGTTTTATTGTGGAACAGATTCGTTTAAATATAAGTATGGAAAACTTCGAGACAATTACTTACAGAAATAAAAACCACAATAATTGTACCCGGCATTTTAATGATGACTTAATTCAAAACATTTCTTGAAAAAAAAAACAGATATAAATATATATATATATATATATATATATATATATATATATTATAATATATATATATATATATATATAATATATATATATATATATATATATATATATATATATATTATATATATATATATATATATATATAATATATATATATAATATAAATATAATATATATATATATAATATATATATATAATATAATATAATATATAATATATATATATATATAATATATATATATATAATATATATATATATATATATATATATATATATATATATATATTTATTATTCAGTACATAACACGAACCCTGAAATACAACAAATCTAAGTACACAAAGTTGCTTTTGGGCGTAAAAGCCCCTAAACCAACAACTAATTTATAATACACTTAGTTCTTTTTTTATATTTGAAATATGATATATGAAATTTGATATATTTTTAAACATTACATACACATTAAGGGGCTAAAAACTGAGGATTAAAGTATAAATAACAATTTGGAATTCATTGTAGTTTAATTTTCTGTTCTAAGAAACGATATGAGGTAACCATGGACAAATATTCTTTTAAAGAGAAATTTAGAGATAAACTAGAAGTATCGAGAACTAGACCAGTCCCAAATGAAGTTGTGGTGTAATTGAACTTACAACACATTTAACTAGCGATAAAAATCAATTTTTTAGCAATGGATATTTATCGTCAAACATTTAAAGAAGTGTTCATTTTGAGAGTTTCAATAAATCACACATTAATTAGTTTTCCTCCTAAAACTAGGAACTTAACTACTTATTTTGAAATTTTGTTTTGCACTGAACATTACGCAGAATTTTTGATTCAATTTGATGAAAGAAGGGTGTCTCGTTTTTACTACCATAACGCCTATTCCGATTTAAAAATAGCGGAGCAATCAAGTAAGAACAAATAGAAAGCATCATCAAAACTAATCTTAAGACGTTTTCTTCAAATCCACAAGAGCGAAACAGCGTGGCGAAAGTAAAATCAAGAGTCCTTTGGCCTCTAAGCTGCTCTTCGGTGGGTACGGTGTCAGCGCTGGGGGCTTCGCGGCCACTTAGTTGCTGTCCTGTAGAAGTTATGTAAATGGCAAAATGCCAATGCCACGATACAAGCGGATTTTCAAATGTTATTCGAAAACAGTAGTTAGATAAATCAAACGGTACAATTGGAACCAAAGCTGACAACAAAAATTAACTTTGTATAAGTGTTAGCCATACACACAAGTATATAAGTGTATTAAATATCAGCCCGATCAGATAAATTTTTAAGATTGTGTTTTTTTTTATTTTTTGCTGAGCCACTTTAGCAGGTTAATGACATTATACTCATTTCGCCAACAATATACGGTGCTGGACATTTATAAGATTTTTTGTGTCGTGTTATTCTCTGATCCAAAAAAAGCGTTCGCAAGTTATTTCTTAAGTCCCATAGGAACGTTATGGAACAAAATAGACACACAGATTATAGATAGATATATTATATAAATATATATATATATATATATATATATATATATATATATATATATAATATATATATATATATATAATATATATATATATATAATATAAACTCCTTTAATCCTTTAATTAGCCTATTTTGGTACTGCATGGACATAATACTGTGATTCTTTAAATTTATTTTTTTCAAGTTTAATAAATAAACAAAGATTACACTAATTAATCAATTTGAATTGCACTGATTCGAGTATCAATATATCTGTTCACATAATAACAACCAACAGCAAATCTAAATATCTTCGTGCATATGCATAAACCAGTATGAATATATATATTATTATATATAATATATTAATATATATATATATATCATACTGGTTATGCATATGCACGAAGATATATATATATAAAATATATATATATTATAATATATATATATAATATATATATATTATTTTAAGTATTGGCTCATAACAGCACTAATATCGCGAGCTTATATTTCTAGCCCCAGGTTAACAATAATTTAAAAGCGAAGCTTTGATTGAGACTGTGAAAGTAACAGTACTACTACGTTTATAGCAACAAACATGAATAATTATCAGCTTAAAATCGGAATCGGAATCTCCAGGGTTTATTATAAACTTTTGTTACACTGACAATTGAGACGACTATTGGCCAAACGACAAGTTCATAACTCGCAAAATTGGACCTTCAAATTTGCCTTAGGGTTCTTAGTTTTACTAAACATTCCTCAGGTTATTAGTTAGCTCAATAATACCAACTCGAACTTAGCTACTTTTATACTGGCCAAAGCTAAAAGTATTAAGTTGAGATGTTTTTGTTATGATTTTTGTTGCCACGCGACAGGTAAAGAGTTAACGGAAGGTTGCCAGTGTTGTCTCACGGTACTGAACAATGGGTATTCCCTAGTAGTAGAAGGTAAAATATTCAAAGTGGGCGTCGACTCACCCCAACTTAGCGGCGTTCTGCCCAAGAAAGCGCCGGTATCTTTATTGTAGACGAACATTCCGGCCTCCTGTAAAAACGGCCTCTTCTCCGGGCGGTAAATACCGCCCCCCGTATATCCATCGGCTGTCTTCTCCATTTCTGCTCGAGCTCTATCCTAACGCTAGAAAACGGGGCTAAGTTGCATTCCGAGATGTATAAGTTACGGCGCGTACGGGTCGACTGACGCCTTACCTCTCCCGTAGACTGGTTCCGGTGCCAACTCTTCACCCCCACTCTTGACCAAGTCCTAGCTCTGTCCATGGCCGTCCTCCCCTTGGATTCAAAGTATCGCCTCTACCTCCTCCACCTGACCCTAACCGTCATATCCCCCTACTCTTGTTGTATTCCACCTGTTAACTAAACCCTTCACTCCAGCCCTCATATCTCATCCCTCAGATTTAACAACTATATAATAATTATTTTTCTCTTATACATAATACTATTACATACCTACAACTACTACATGTCTAAAACATGAGGCGCCGCCGCTAATCGCTTTTATCGAATTTACAAAGGAAAATAGCTTATTTCATCTGTGTTTGCCACAGGCGTGTTTTCAAGCACTTTTTCAAGAATAGTGTACAATTGCAATAATTTTTAACTACATTAACTTAAAAGTATGGAGATTTTTTTTAATATAAAGAAAAACAAAAAAGAACCTGAGGCATGGGTTTGACGCATGTGTGATCATTTCAACTAGGATAACAATAACATACTCAGGCCTCATATGAGTCACATAATTTTCCAACTAAAACTCCTCGAAATGCCCATGGATACACTAGTCCACTTATCTCCCCACTTACAATTCACCACAATTTAAAAATGATTACAAAAATGTAATGCAACCTATAATATTTTTAGATATATTTCACAATATGTCTCTATAATAATACTAACAAATACTCTTCATCTAGGATACATTTTCAGTAAAAAATAATTATTTTCTAGCAGATTACTTATACCTTAACTAACTAATTAACTAACTCAGGGTTGCAGATCATTTAATGTGGAAACAAAAGCCCCTTGGCTTGAATGAGTAGAATTGGGATTTTCCTTTTGCCCCAATAAACTTGGGGCCCCCTGCATGCCAGGATTATGCTAACACCAGAACCCCACTGACCCTTCTTTCAGACAGAGGTACTTGGCAGACCCCCAATCATTCTTCTACCTCCCTATCCAATAAATATCATACACTCAGATAACCTTCCTGTACTTAGTGCTTCAAAAAGTATGACAAGCACCTCTAGAATTTGCATCAGGAGAATCATACGAAATTATGATTTTGACAATTTATGCCATCAAGGATTTGCTTTATCCACTCCAAATATTTTCAGCGGTCTATGATAAAATAACACTAAGATAAATAGGAAGATTATAATTATTCATTTATACCAATTGTGAAAAAACTATAATTTGTCAAATTTGTTTAACCTTTGATATTTCTACCAAGATAAACCCTCTTCTCATAACAAACAGAATCTTGGTAATATTATAGCAGCCTTCACTTTTTCTGCCTTCTTTATTACAAAAAAAATCCATTAATATTCCTGTTTACCAATGAACACTTTATTAGTAACTTGTTGATTTATGTATATATAGTATGTATTTATGCATATATAGTTAGTTATATATGTATATATTGTTGATTTAAGTATAGTAACTTGTTCAGGGTTTCTTTCAAGGAGCCTGGGGTTACCATCCGTAATGACAAGAAACTTAAATTAGCCTCCTCGGGTGAAAAAATTTATCTCCTTAAGATTCAAAGCGTTTTATAAAAATAGGGCAATAATTACGGTATCCTATAATTTAAAACTTTTGAATTTATCAAAAATTAGTATCCATATTACCAATTGGTAATAATTTACAAAAAATAATAATTTTTTATTTATATAAAAAATATAAATAGGGCGAGGAAATTTTTGGCCAGGAGACCTATGTTCTTATTTTTTAAGGATTTAAATATTGATTGTACATCTAAATTGTACAATAGTGGTATATTTAATATGGTTAACACCGTTCCGATCTTTATCAGTAATAGCTTCCTTACCTTTAGATTCTAGATCTTTCATAGTATTATTGCTTTTGAACACAACTCTAGCAATATTTTTTAATAGCCTGGCTACTTTTAAACTTACACTACAATTTACATATGTTGCCTACATACATATACATACAGTTGAATAACGTTAGTAACTCATTAATTTTCCTGAATCCGTTACATTGTTAACTTTTTTCATTTTAGTTATAAGTTTATAAATTAAACCCCACCAATGTTTTTTCCTTTTTGCTATATGCTTTATAATTTTAACTTCCTTATCATATGCTTCTTTATCAAAAGGAAACAAATATGTATTTTAAGAGCAGGAAATACTGCTAGCTTATGTTGCCATAGATGGAATGAATCTGCCCGGATAACTATGTCAGTAGCTGTAGGTTTCCGGTGAATATAAAATTTTAAAAAATGATGTATAATGGAAACAACTTGTTATAATGAATTATTTGTGCTTCTCTCCCTAGATGCCAGAAATTATGACGAGTAAGAGTTATACAACAATTTAGAAAGGAAATAAAAAAAATAAGGGCTAAAAGAATGATAGTGAAATAAGAACTTTATTAAAAAATAAAACTTTATTAAAAAAAATAATAAAACATAATCTTTTCTCACCGATGATTCAATTTTTTGAATTCAGAAATTGGAATTGTAATAATTTGATGATTAAATGATGTTCCAAATGAAAAGCAATTTCCGCCCCCTCCAATTATTTTTATATTATTCTGATCAGCGGATAAAATACTTTGGTGATTATGCAACATAATTGATGAGTTAAGACTTTTCTAAAACACAAGATTAAATTAACAACTTTTAATAAAAGTCATATGTAGATAATATTTGTCCTTATTAGAAGGGGTATGAAGGAATGGGATGTAAACTGCAAGAAGAAGTTTCTAAAAGAGTAAAATACAATTCCATTTCACAAGGGATCACAAAAAAGGAATCTTTTCCATAAATGGGCTTAGTCAGAATAAAAATTAGCAAAACAATCCTTCGCTGATGTTTCTAAAAAGTCAAAAATTATATTGCCCACACCATTACAGTAATAAAATAAAAAATGATTACTTACAGTGATAGTGAAATGTCTTGCAGTACATGTATTCAAATCAATAATACTAACAATTGGATTGTCACTATGAAATGTAACTCCTCCAACAAGAAATAGTCTAAAATATATAATAAAATTTAATACCATGTTTTATCTCTATTTAATATTGGTAAATCTCCATAATATGATAATTAATCTTAAAAACATAAATAATTTAAGCTAAAAATAATTTGCTTTAAAGTGCTCATCTTATAAATCAATGTTTTTAATTCAAAATCAGTTTAAAAAATCGAGTACAGGGTACCTCAGAACTTTTACTCATTACATCAGATTCACTACGCTCATCCTCCCTGCTTCGGACTCATTTCGCTCGTCCTCAGAAATACAGTTCGCCAAATTTATACTGCAACATGCCTTCGGACTCACTTTGCTCGTCTTCAGATAGTAAATGCATCTGTAACATTCTCAGCGGTCACCCATACAGCACTGACCACACTCAATGCTACTTAATTTTTATGATCCAACAAAAATCATAGATATACTTGTTGTTTTGAAATGAAACTTAGTGTACTTATTTATTACGTAAAGGTATACACTTGTACCAAATTTAAACTCAATTGGATCATTTTACAATTTTTTAAAAACGTACACAAGTCATTCAATAAAAATTGAACTAATGCTGATAATTAGATAAAACTTTGCACATATGTTAGTCTTATACATAGTCACATGCATCAATATTTTTGCTGAGTCATTATTGCGGGTTAATAACGTCATAAAAATATTTTCTAAATAGCACAACTACAGCGATAGACTGATTTTTGTACAAAATTTCAACACTCTAACATGAATACACTGGGCCCTGCAATGATAACAGAGACACACACACATATAGACAGACAACTGTGCAAAAACCACTTAGGAAGATTTCGGATTTTTTTGCAAACACAATACTTTTCCTATATACCTACGGTATAAATGAGGAAAAGTAAAAAGTTTTCATTGATATTTTTTTCTATTGTTGAGTTTCTAAAAAGTTAACAGTAAAATGATTCTGCAATGAAACATTGCAACACCTTATCATAATTAAATTTATTAAATAGAACAAATTGACAATGCTTTTACAATCAAGAGTAGCGGAAATTTCCATTTAAAGACTGGATAGGTAAATAAAACAAGTGGCACATTAAAGTGTTTGTGAATTTGATACTGAGCCAATTTTGTTGGAAGCATAAAACCTTATTTATGATAAATAGAACTGGATTTGGGATTATTAATCTTTTTCGGCTCTCACCTACCTTCATATGCAATAAATATTTATAATTAAAAACAAAAAATAATACTTAAAAGTTGAATTTTTTTAAACAAATTCCTTTATTTCCATATAATCCTTTAAAATAGATATCCTCAATATAATATTTTAAATAAATAAAGGAATTTATTTAAAAAAATAAATAAATAAAAACTGAATACAAGGTATTGATAATTTTAAAAACAACAAATTATTCAAATTAGTTTAAAAAGAAATGAATTTATATTTCAATTGTAACTTAATACGAATCAATATTTATGGTTTTAATATTTAATTAAACATATATTAGTTATAATATATGTTTATTAGGGAAATGAGGACACTATTCAATACATAAAGTGAATGATTGATGAAGTGAATGGTTAAGTTAAGCCAATTAAAACAAATTATTCTTTTTGGGAAAAATGCAAATATTATTTTAGCATACAAAAACCAACATGTCACTCCACAAAATAATATATTACATAAAATAAGCAGAGCTGGCTTTCGGCAATAATGCCATCAACAGTGTCGGTGAGTTGAGTACCGGCTTCTAACAGACTATCCAAAGACTGAAACCTGACACTGCTTGAGTCAGGCACACTGCTGCACACTGCTGCTTCAGTCTTTGGATAGTCTGTTAGATGCCTGCACTCAACTCACCGGCACTGTTGATGACATTATTGCCGAAAGCCGGCTCTGCTTATTTTATGTAATAAATTATTTTGTGGAGAGACTTGTTGGTTTTTGCATATTGAGTACTACTCCACTGTGGTTCATGAAGTCATAATTTTAGCAAATTTCCTATGAAAAAATGAAGTTGGGGACAGGGAGGGTTACGTATTTTTTTTTAAATGGGAAGGAGCTAACTGATCAAGAATATATAAAAGATTTAATTCCTAGATGTTTCCATGAAACACGATAACTTTCAAACACTTTGTCACATTAAAAGAAACTGATACAAAAATCGACCTCATAAATGTTATTGCTTGTAAAATATGTATCACTCTTTTAACCCACAATAATACTCAGAAAAAATGTCATTGCTGGAATTGGATTGGGTAGAAATTGAAAATCCATATACTTCTATGTTTAGTTACCCCGTGAACAAACTTTAATTTAATTATCAGCATTACTTATGATTTCATCAATTGACATATATTATTTTATGTAAAAAATCCCAGTTTTTGACTAATACATTTGAGAACCCTCTAATATTGTAAGACTAGTAATAAGGCATTCTAAAACCGAAAAACAAAGAAGTGGCGACAGGAAGCCACTTCTTCCCAGCTCTGACGCTGCATGCACTTACAAAACTACAAAATGAGACAGGACAGCAACCAAATGGGCTGGAAGCAGCACCTAGTGCACATTTTTGGCACAATGGACCCATCTAAGATGTCTAAGTGCCCCGGAATTTTCCACCTTAGTATTTAAAAAAAAAGCACCCAGTGCCATGGCTGCAAATAAATTATTAAAAATATAAAAAAAAATAAATGTACACACTTACAAGAAGTTACTTTACAATAAATTTACAATACACTAATTAATTAATTTGTACACTGCACATTGTTTATCATTGACTCTCTTTGACCAAAACGAATAATAATCAGATTACTCACAGGAGGAAAAAACTATTGAAAAATGGCATAAAACATAGAATTAATTTTACATTAAAAATACTTACAATGTTTCGACAATATGGGAGGTGTGTCCATATCTCGGTAGTGCAGAGCTAACATTGAGGCGTTTCCAGCTATCTTGCCATATCCATATGTCACTGAGGGGCTTAAAGTTTGAATCCAAACCACCTGATATAACTAAACTGTCACCGTTAGATGAAGCACCATGTGAAAATCTTGGTGAAGGGCCTGATTCAAGTTGGATCCAAGATCCTGTCCAACCATGACAGCTTTTATTTAAACACAACTTCCAAAAATCCCCAAAAATCTAAAATATAAATTATTGACTATATCAAACAAATTCAGGTCAGTAGCCAAAGGACTTGCCAGCTACAAAGCAAATCTCTAAACAAAGAGAAATCTAAAATATTACATGTCATCATAAATACTGGAAATAAAGATTCTGTCAAAGGAATCACTTGTAAAAAATCTTAGCATTAGACATAGCAACAAAATTGCGAATATAATTTTTCTTCATTATCTCCATACCTAAAAAAAAAAGCAAATTATTATCATTTTAGCATCTTCATAACTAACTACAGGACATTATAATCGTTTTTGGTTCTGTCAGAGAAAACTATGATCTGACATTAAATCAAGTACTGACAAGTAGCAATAGTCTACAGACAGAATATTCAAAACTAAAGTCAGTTTCTTTCAGGTCATTAAATATGCCTTTAAAATCAGTCAAGTTTAATATTCTATTACTACGTGTTTAATTACAATTAATTAAACTTCTAAAAGTGTTGAGTTACTCTCTATCAGGTTCTTTATCTCTATAACTACAAAAAAAAGAAAATATAATTTTTGGTTATTGATCTCCATAGCTACAAGTACAAATAATTATAATTTTTATTTCCTTATCTCCTATAATAGGAGGAGAAGCATCGTAAAGGTGTAAAAAAGTGGAAAAAGTTTTAACCCACTTTCCATATCAAATGGAATTGTTTTATTTTCTAAACCCCACAATAATGTATTCCTTTATTTCCCCAATAAAAGGAAATAAACAATTTCACCTCTAGCTTATGATTTCTCCCTCCAAATATGAAAACTTCTAAACCAAGAGATAATGCAGTGTGTCTCCATCTATGACCAGGTTTTACACAATTTTCTTCAATAGATACACACATTAAACTAAATGAATTGTTTTCAAAACTAATAATATATGGTTGATCATCTCCCTCCCTACTTGGAGATTTGCAACCACCGTGAATTAAGAAACAATCCATATTTTCCAATGTACAAGTGGCCATATATGATTGAGCAAATTCATTAAACCTGAAAATCATACAAACAATAAATTAATAGGAAAACTAACCCAGTAGATTTTACTCTCATATGAGGACTAGATACAGTTTACTTTTGTATCTGTAGTTGTTATCGACAGATTTGAAGTTTTTGCTATTCATTTTATACTACAATGCAGAATTTAGAACTATTTAGAATTAAATTAAATTAAGACGTTGGTAGGTAGAAATAGAAGGGGTGGGGGAAACAACTTATTTTTTATTCCAGATTCTAAAAATAAAAAATGTATGTCACTAAAATCATACATTAAATCTTGATTTATAACTTTGAAACACTGCCTATATTGTATTCATTTTTTACTTTTCCAAACCAACTACCGTATTAGATGAAGTGAGGGTTCACTTCAATCATTGGTTTCAGGCATTGTTTAGCACAAGGGAGGCCAAATAGCAAATAGAAAAAAAAATAATGAAAAAATTCAAAAGCTTACTGAGTTTGGACATTGGAAACAGTATTATTTTCAGCATCCACAATTTGCAGTAAAGAGTTCTTCTTGTGGCAGTTATTTTCAACTCCTACCCCACCAAATATTATGTTCAAACTATCCTCTTTATTAATTAAAGAATGACTAAACCTTTCTATATTCCTGTTACAATTGCTTGAACTCCAAAGAATTTTCTTTTCAACTGGAAAATATATATTTAATAATTATATTTATACATACATTTTGTGAAGGGTTGTGGATGGACTTATTTTTTATATTTGTTCTACTTCTACAAGTGCTGCATTTCTCAGCCACAAGCCATTTCTCAGCAATTTTAAAAATGGTGGCAAAAATAATAAATAACTATACTTAAATATTATCCACCTCAGTGCATAGTAATTAAATTTACACAAAATCTTTTAATATCCAAAAGTGAATAAAAATCAATATTAGAAAAAGTTAAAACAAACCTATTACAGAGGGGAACAGATGAGAATAGTGACAGAAATTAGAGACCAAATCACAGAAAGGTCCATTACAGGCTATATACAAAGCATAATGTAAACAGGTCAGATGAAATTCTTCCCACTCATCAAATGGTTCTATTTCTAGTTTGGACATAAATTCCTCCTTAGAACTTGTACAGTCGTAGAGATCTAAAACCCTAAACATTTTACAATCTTTCCAACCCTACAACAAAGAGAACATTTAAAAAAGATTCCTTTTTTTGTGAACACAGAATAAAGTTAAACAGACATAAAAGAGTGATAGAAAAACTGGTCTCTAAAGTTGCATATTAAACCAGGATATACATTTTAAGTTAAATCAGTCTTCGATATCTACCTCTAACTGTCCAGATGCGTGCGGTTTTTTTTGCAATTACAATGAGCTTCTAATTAAATTGAAATCTGAATAGATAGCGATAAGTATAAAAGTCAAACTAATAGAAAGTGTAGTGTGGCAATAGAAGTGTAGTGTCTTATTAGGCTGTACCAGTTTTACAAAGGATCACAATTATCCTAGAAGTAAGTTGTGTTTAACTTCTTGGCCAGCGTCTAATGAATGTTAAGATTATTTTTAGCGAATTTTTATTATGAAAATGACGCTTATGAGGTTGTTCGGATGCGGAAGTTGAGGGTGGGAGTGAGCGGAATCGGTTCCTATTGGCTTCCTGATAACAAAAAATATGTCCGAAAAAAGTTATATTATATATAATATATTCGTATGGCGAACAATAACTCTTGAAGGCGTTCTCAAATTGAAACGAAACTTTGCAAATCGCGAGATGTGGAGGTTCGAGGCATATTGTTTATAAAAACATTATGATGTCATCAATCAAAGTTATGACGTCATGAAAAAATTTTTTTTTTTTGAACTTGAAATGGCTTTAAAACAAGATATTTGTGTTTAGGTAGACGGCTAGCTGAATCGATTAAGACCAATTTCAGCTGAATCGAACCATCACAAATGGCGCAAACGGTAATAACATATATATATATATATATATATATATATATATATTATATATAATATATATATATATATATATATAATCTTGTATATTTTATACGTCTAGGTCAAAGACTCGTACGATATCTGTTGGGTTCAGTAGTTTTAGAGGGTGGGAATATAGTATAAAAGAGGGGCCTCTACCTCTTGCTCCATCCTGGTAAGCCTACTGTCCCAGAGAGATAGGACAAAAATGGCTTCCACTGATCCACGCCGAGCTAAGCAGGCCTGTAATGATGAAGAACCTCGAAGTAGTCTTTCTATGGTCGAAGTCATTCTAAAACGATTGCGACCGGTTTGAGCTCAATCGGACAATCCTAAGTGACGAAAACGGTATTTTTGTTTTAAAAAATCATGAATATATTTTTTTCAACCTAAAGATTATACTCAAATAAACAATTTGTTTACCAAAAAAAAACTTGACATTTTTCTTTAAATTGTATAAACACTCATAAATGTATGTAAGAGTTTATACCTTTTTGTATGGTGGACGATAACTAAAACTGATGAAAGATGAAACTATAATATTTTCTTACCCTTTATACAAGGTTACTCCAACAGTTGCAACGTGTTGATTTTTTTCTTGTATTATAGCATACTATCAATAATAGAGTATTAATAAAATCCCAATTAGTGAGAAAGCCTCTCAGGCCCGCGAAGCGGGCCTGTGTGGAGAGGCTGTGAAAATTCGCTAGATACATGGCAAAACGCCATGTAACAAGAACAATAATGAAACAACACATAATACAAAACAACAACTATGTGGCCGCGAAGCGGCCACTAAGAGGCCCCCGGGCCGCGTTGCGGCTAGGGGCCGAAGGCCTGTATTTATAATTAAGATAGTTTTTTAGTTATAATAATTACAACTTAATGTTTGAATAAACTTACAGCATTGATGTAATACTGTATGTTACCATTACAGGTATTATATCTAGTCAAAGATTTTAATGGATTCTGAATGGTTACAAAATGCTGCATCATAACCTGTCCAAAACCATCTTCTGGGTTTATTTGTTCATAAACTAAAAAAGCCGCATTAGGGAAGCTCTCTGATAGAAATTTACAAAGATTGTCACAACTAGAAATCAATAAAACATTTTTAAAATAAAAAAATACGTCATATCAACAGATTGCATAACCAATACAAAATAAAAATCAATCATCTCCCCTCAGGATTCCAAAACAATTGGCATAATTCCATATCTTGTAGATAAAAGTAATAATTTTTTTGGATCACTCTGCTCAACATAAGTTAATGTTTCACAACAGTACATGTAAGTTAAAATGTGTATAAAGTAAAAACACATATAACTATAACCCCTCTTCTCCCCAGGGGGAGATATTTTTCTGAGATTACCCCACCCAGGATCAAAGATTATGTAGTATACCTACAGTCTATCGACTACTTAAAAAATCTTGGCAGGTCAGTTTAGGCACCGCCGTTTCTACAGAAAAAAAATCCGCAAGAAGGGAGCGGGGAAAAAATCTGGAAACAAATAAGGTTATTTTATTTACCTGTATTTTCTTGGCGATGTTATTTTACATTTAATTTGTGTAGTTTTCAAAACGATGTAAACACAAGAAGAAGCACAAACAAAGTAAACGAATGCCGGGAAGAAGATTATTTTCCTCCAGCGGTTATGGTGGTAGGGATTTTTTCTCTCTTTTCAAGTGAGGGGTTGGCAGCGGCTTCTCTGATTGGTCAATTTCCAAAATGTTTATGACTTTGGGGATTTTCAAACTAAACGATAGACTGTAATAATCTTTAGGAATAATAAGTAATCTGGTATACTTAATAATCCTTGCCCAGGATGATGATCAGATAATCACACAGTAGTTTTCGTCTCCTTGTCAGATTTGGTACACAATCTACCACTAAAGGTTGATTTTTGTATTGAGTTTCAGCTCTCGAGCATAAAATTTTAACAGTGACACACACATACAGACAGAAAACTTGGTAAAAAACACTCAGGAGGTATTAATAACTTTTGTAAAAATTGGTTTCAATGTTTTTACATTTCAATGCTTGAAAGTAACAAACAAAATATACTGATGATGGCCTCTTTGTAGGTTGAAAGCGCTTTGCCAATAAAGTTTTGTTTTGTGGAGAGACTTCGTAGTTTTCATTATAAACAAAATATAGTTCATAAACTACAAAAATGAAAATAACCTTTTTTCTTCCATATATGTAATAGCAACCTCAGATAAGAAAACTGTCGGCAAAGAAAAATCAATATTAATTGATTTAAGATCATTATTTAATTCATTTATTTTAGACAAATTCTGTGAAAACAAGTCGTAATGTTTACTGGAGAGATAATACTTGGTTACTTTTCCACTTGCTTGGTCAGTTTTAACTGAAACAACCAATAAGAAACAAAAACACTTTAACTGATATTTTTTAAACTTATTGTAAATGTAAAAATCAACTTTATTTAATATTGATGTCCAAGCTTTTTTTTTAAATTTCCCAAATCGATCTGTCACTATATGTCATAAAGGCTTGAAATATTGTATGCATGCTCATCAAAGGTTGCAGATGAGTTTAGTCTTCTCACTTTTGGAGTCATGCAAATAAAATCCAACAATGCTAGACACAATCTCCAGATTTTAATATGACATATAGCAACAAATTTGGTGCGATTTTGATGAAAATTGTGACTTTGGTTTGGGAAGTAAACTATATTATTTTTGTGAGTTAAGAATAGAGCTGAGTAATGTCACATGGCCAATAGGTAAACATTATGAAGTAAAAACGAGATAACATAACAAATTTGACGAACCCAGGTCAATTAAAAAAATTAATATCAATTATAATTGGAAATAAAAATGAGCTGGTGAGAGGAACAGTGGTCCAAGTAATTTTTTTTCAATTACGATTTTTTTGCATAATATTGTTTATTACTGTGTTATCTATCTATTTAAGAAGTAATAAGGCTTTGAACAGCATGAACTTGGAATTATATGGAGAAACGTGTTATTCCACTAAACAAAATACGTTGGAACGAATAATGGTCAAGTTCCAAACTCCTCCCACGTCTAGCATGGAAAACCTGTAAAACACACTTTCATTTCCAATAGACAGCTGTCCTAAATTCTTGAATTTGGCAGCACTGATGGTAATAAGAGCTATGATAAGGCCTTCATTTTCTAAACACTGTTGGACTATATAAATAAATAACCATTTATTGCAAATTACTCATTAAGAATACAATTTTACAAAACATTTAAACAATTTATAATTACTTTATTTCACATGCGCAATTCTGATTGAGCGCAATTGAGCCGTGGTGCCTCATAGAGGATTTATGAGTACTATTCCCTATATAGTTGAACTATATAGAGAATAGTTAATTTAAGGAAAAAAATGTTAGTAGAAAAATAAAATTTGTACTTTGAGTTGAAAAATGGCCGTGTTAATGAGGCCCAATTTTAATAATTTACAAATTAAAATTTCAATATTTTCTAAAATGAAATATATGAAAAATGTTTTGGATCACTTTTATTTTTAGTTAAACGCAAAACCTAAATACCCAAAAGTAAGTTAAATGAGTAAAAGTGCAGTTATACCACTGTTCCTCTAATCAGCTCAAATGTTTCTTTTGTTTGAGGTGATTTTCCCCTCCTTGTAGCAATACACTGTAGTGTCCTCAGTCCCTAGTACTTATGTTTAAATATGTATGTAATCCAATCTCACTTTAAAAACAAAAATATTTATTTTGTTTTCAAGACAGTTCTTTTTAAAGTGAGATTAGAGTACATGCATATATAACGGTAAGTACTAGGGACTGAAGACACTACAACACCTTTAGGATTTCTTCATTGTCTGGTGATTTCAAAATGATACAAGCCAAATATTGACTTCAAAATGACTTGTATAGATTGATTTCTGCTGCGACTTAATATTTCTTTAGCATTTGATTAATCTCTTTACATTTTTAAACAATTATTGGAAGAAAATCAAAATTATAAAAAAAAATAAAGGGAAATAGGTTTATAATGCTTAGTTTATATCGCATTGTGTTTGGACCATAGATAAGTAAAATCATTCAAAAAATATAATATTCCTCCAAGAATACAATCAAGTATTATACATTAAACGATACAGTGGGTGTTTGCTACTGTCAAATTATTTGGGGTGGCTGAGTAAACAAAACTTTTTGGTTATCTTTTTTTGTATCATAACAAATAAAATAAATATCCTTACTCATTATTTTTTTTATAGAAAGTCACAAACAAAAGAATGAAGGATGGATGATGATGATAATCATTAAGGAAGGAGAGGAGTGTTTCATGCATAGAGTGGTTTTTTGGTGTTTGGTCTACCCCACAAGCTGCTGCATCATAACCAAACAGTAAGTAATTTTTTTAAACAAACTTCAAATGATTGAAATTTATGTTTTCATGCTTAGTTGTCTCTGTGGTCGAGGTTGTTAAAGTGTTAGTATTTATAGTGGACCTTTGACACCACAGAAGGTTTGGGTTTATTTCCCAGGTTATACTCTTAATTTATAGAATATTGTTGAGTATTATAATATGAATGAATGATGGTCAATATTACATTACACACAGAGCTTGACTGTTGTGGAGGAACAGTCCACTCGACTCCCTGAGGTGGTTCCAACAGGTGTTATTTCATGCTTAAATCACCAGGCTCTAACCAGGATTCAATAAAGGTTTGACTCAAATCACAGGCAACTTTAAGCATGAAAACAGGATTGAATCTAGATCAAAACTAGATTTGATTAAAATAATATTAAACATAAAAATATTTTAAGGTATAAAGAAAACCTTGTTACAAAAAAATATTGCTTTGGTACCAACCAATAAGGTACACAACAATTCTGGTTGAACAGATTTTCAAAACCTAAAACTTAGTCCACTTAAAACAATGTAACTATGTTTATGTGTAATTTGTTCCAAAACAAATTATTTCCCCACCAGCCTTAAATTTTAAAAAATACATTAAACATAGTCTGCATAATCTTAAAATACGTTCATACATATTCTACATAATTTTAAAATACATTCTTACATAAAAATTATAAAATGAAAATTTAAGTAAAGCCAACTTACTCGAATACTGGCCTAAATAACTTTTAAGTTCATCATTGTTTATTAAAATATCTATTTTATTCTTAACAACGTCTAAAAGATCTATTTCAATGTATCTAACATTTTTATCGTTGGAAAATAATCGAAAATAAGTAGTATCAAACCCTGCTCCTAGAGAAACTACCTGGAAAAATACATTGAAATAAGCATCATTTATATAATCATTTCTTTTATTAATTTACTTATGAAGCAATAATAGCAAATCATGTCAATGGTTAGAAACAAGATTTTTAAATTTTTCATGTATACCTAAGTTAAGTTGGGTAAATACACGACTAAGCATTTTATATAAAATACTTTTAGGTGTTATGAAGGTTAGGTATTCGGGTGTGACCCATATAGTGTAAATGATGAATCAATTCACTTCCACTGGGAGGTTTTCTGGATGCAGAATTCATGGATGAAAACACAATACTCTACAAAACTAGGACACCTGGATCTTTGAATCCTACTATTGCTTCTCATGGCTACAATCTTTATCCAAGACAAAGTCAGAGACGTGTATAAATAGGACAAAATAGTTAAAATTTGTAGGAAACACCAAAATTTTGGAGGGGAATGAATTCACTTGTCGAATCTATTAAGATATATATTATTTACAAAAAAACACAGTTTTTACTTTTTTGTATTTACTAGAAGTCATATTTCATATGCATATATTGAGTTAGATTAAATTAAATAATATTCATTACCTGATAGTTATTTGAAGAATAGACGACATAAAAATACTTTAATGCTTTGTCAATAACATATGCTCTGACATAATAGCACATATTAATTAATGGTGATCTTCTTTTCTTTTTACTAAAATATTTAATAAAATCATCTTTAAAATATCCAAGTTCTACCATCGATCTTTTGGAATCAATGCTCCAATCATTTGTATGCCCAACCTGTAAATTATACCAAACATACAAAATAAAACAGAGAAGAATGCTGGATTTTTAATTGACACAAAAAAAACTGTTTTATAAGATTTACGTTAAGAAACTCTTTTATAACACCTTAATCCATACCATTTTTAACACATAATCTAAACTTTAAGGCTACAGAAAACAAAAACAACCAACCTCCTTAATCTAATTTATTAGAAACAATAATTGTAACCTGTCTATCAATAAAAAATATAATCCTTTGTAAGGTTTAAATATACATGGCTACATGCATGCCAAATCTTAATCTGATCGCATGTTACATTTTTCCTGTTTTAAGATTTTTCAAAACGATTGCGGAGTTGTTATTGCGGGTTAATGATGTCATAATAAAAAATTATTGATTGTCAACACTACTTGATTTTTGTAGCAAGTTTCAACTCTCTAGCATAAAGAGACTGGGAGCTACAATGATAAAAGACACACATAAACATACTGACAACTTTGTAAAACCACTTAGGAGGCCTTGAAAACACCTGAAACGGATAATTCAGATGACATCCCGGTTTGGGTTTTTTTTAAAAAACAACAGTTTTCCTATATACCTATGGTATAAATAAGGAAAAATAGAAATAATAATGATGAGTTAGAGTAGTTATTAAGTAAAATAATTCTGAAGTGGAGGTCCATAAGCCAGGTGAATTTACTTTCAAATTATTTCTAGCTCAAGTTCTTGATTTATGCATCATAACTTGCCATTTCAAAATTGGCATAGCACAACATTATTTGTTCTAATTTAAAAGCTCAATTTATGCTAACTTTTAAGTGAATTTCCTTTGAAAAACCAAAAAAATAATAGCAAGTAATGCTACTGCTGATGAAAATGTGTATATATATGCAGCGACGGATGGGAAGTTTCAAAACGCGTGGGAAAGGTTTACCGCCGGCGCTCACCCCCCCCCCCATTTCCTCCTATTCTTGGTGAGGAGCGAGGCGTATAAACACTATTTTGTCTTGAAAGCAAAAAAATACTCCTTAAACATTATGTAGCAGCAAATTTGCTGCATAATCTAAAATAAAAATATTCTCAATGATATTTTAGGTAGTGAATTTTGTTCTATAAAAAGTATTGAACAAATTTATTCATTTTTGAACGACAATTTTCATTTTTACCTGTGATACCTGTTGATCTTTTTTTAAAAAAATTCTAGTCCTTTTTGTTAATGTTTATTGTTGTTCCTTTTAAAATTTTAATAATTAAGTTCATGTAGATCTTGATAAACAGATTTCTGAGATGCCTACAAGGATAGGTGAAATATATATCGCCTCGCCATCTACGAAGGTATATAGAAAAAGTATTGATTTCGTTTTATCTATTAGACATATTAAAGAGGTAAAAAGGCATAATTTACACAAAATTTTACGATACTTTCTTTATTGACTTTTTACAATCGATTACTTTTAGCGAATTTAGCGACTATTAACATTGACTACTTAAAAACTAAGAAAATCTATTTTTAAAAAGTAGTTGATTTTTCCCGTCGCTGATTTATTTCTGTAATTTTTGTATTTTTTTTTGCAAAGTCAACCAACCGGCGCCGGTCGCCGGTTTGTCGCCGGTTGGACGACCGGTTGATCTATCGGCGCCTCCTGCGCCGGTCGCCAAATTTTTTTTTTCTTTGCAAAGTCGACCAACGGCGCCTTGGGAAATTTCCCGAACGCTCTTATGGCCCATCCGTCGCTGTATATATGACACAAGGGAAAATCAAGATACAAATTGAAAATGGAAAACTTACTACAGTTTAACAATTTATATACACTACACATTATTAGAATGATATACACCATAAATTCTTAACCCTTGGGTCGCCACCTGAACTTGGGTTGCAGACCAAGTTAATTATTTAATTCTAATAATAAACTAATTTATTAGTTAATTATTTTTGGGTTGCAAGAAAATGAATGATAAGGGGAAATGGCCCGTTCTAAATTTTTTTGTCTTAAAAAAGTTTTGAATATAAGTAAATGCAAAATTATGGTCTGACATCAGAGTGTCCAGGACCCAACTGGATGGAAAAGTCCAAGCGCTCTAAAATAGGAGAAAAGCTTAATACAGTAAAAATGTTAGGCTAGCTGCGATCGCCAATTTATAATTTGTCAGGTGATTCAACAAAATAAGCAACTGTGGACAGTTATATTAAATGTTCTAAGTAAATAATAATTTTTATTTATTTATTTCTAAATAAAAAATAAAAATAATACTTGGTTGGAATAAATTTTAACATAAGTTTGACAATATTAGATATAATTTGTCATGTAATAAAATATATATAATAAATATATTTAGTCATGTTTAAGCAACCAAAGCAATAATTATTAATTATCTTTTTTTAAATTAAGTAAATTATATCCACTGTGATATATTCCAATTATTTATATATTCTAGTAATACATTATTCTGTTAGTACCTGATTTTTTAATTAATTTGACCATCGTTCAAAGTCTAAGAAAATACTAAGCTTGCAAAACTTGCTAATATATAAAGTAGAAGATTGGGGTCGAGGGTCAATAAGGATGAAAAACAGTTTGTTCGGACGCGGGGTTAGGTAGGGAGTTCAACCCCTCCCCCCCCCCCCAGCAGTTGTCGTTAGAATAGGATTAAACATGGGATTCAATCCTTGAAACTCATTTTTTTCAGAGTTATGTCTAAACTATAGGTTAATAATACAGTGTGAACAGTTGGGGTTAACCCCCCAAAGAGGATTCAACACGGGGTTGAACCCCCCTGCCAAAACCCGAAAGAGGTAATTGATATACAATATGCTATGTCTAGTAGTTTTTGGCACATAGATTGAGGGAGTTCTTTGGGCTCTAATTGTTTACCAATAATTTGTGGTGGGAACTCAATATCCATTTTTAGATTCAAATATGTATAACTTGTGAGATAAACAATTAACTGATAGAAAATCAATCAAATATTTTTTTCAGGTGGGGGATATGCTTCTGGGTATAGTGGAATAGTATTAACAAGTGACTATACTCACATATTTCGGGCTTTAAATATGACTGAAAATGTCAAAAGAAGAACATTTTGGTAGTCAGGGCTAATTTAAAAACTTGCACTAGTTTTTTAGGGGTGTCTGTTCACTTGTTATTTTATTCTACTATACCCCGGGGTATCAGCAATGATGTACTCTAGTAAGGTAGGCTGACGACCCAAGAGCCAGATGCTTACCATCATTGCAAGTCCTTTACCTTATGAAGAGCAAACTATTAAAAGTTTTTGTTTCATATACAGTTCATGAATTACAATTAGTACCCAGAGAGCACAAGAGCCAGATTCGGCATCTGGTAAGAGTATCTGGCTCTTACTGACTTACAAATCTTGTATATATTATATATTAATATATTATAATATATATATATATATATATTATATATATATATATATATATATATATATATATATATATATATTTGATATTGTAAGATCTCACTTTGATTCAAATCTTTAACAACTCGAACATAGCCATTGAAAGTAGAAACATCTATCATCTTACTTACCAACAGTTGTTCCTTTTTCATTTTTTTGCTAATTTAGAATTAATATAAATCAAAATTAATTTCGATAAAACCACATTATCCTTAGTCTATTATTATGTGTTCTGCTTCAATTCGTTCATCCACAGAAGAGACATTCTGGGTGCATAGAACCATTTGCGAAATGGTAAAAAGTGAATGCAGGGAAAATTAATTAAACAACAAATTAATTGTAATTATTTTCTACACAAGTCAACATAAACATTGTTCAAATTTCCCGCTTTCTAATGAAAACCCAGGTTTTATTCATGTAACATTCCGAACAAGTGTTGTGCGGGTCTGTATACTTGTTTAGTTTAAAATAGAGTGCCTGATTATACAGGCACTCTAGTTTAAAATTAGGGTATGTAACTTTATTCACCAGGTACTCATCTGATGTTTTACATGATATTTTACCTGATGAGGGGGGGGGGGGATCAGGTAAAACATTTGATTAATAAATATACTTGATTAATAAATATCAATATACATTGATTATAGTTATTACACCTATAAATTATATTCACAATTTTTTTGGCTATTGACAGATGTCAAAAGAAAATTAAATTTTTCTCATGCAACTCTTAAATGCTCAGTTTTTGTTTCTAATTCTGTATTATAAATGTAATGTATGTATGTATCTGTATTGCTTCTCGATTCTGTATTGTTTCTGATTCTGTATTACCAATGTTAATTATTTGTATTTTGTATTTATGTATATTTGTATTTTGGACCATTGGTCTGTTTTTAAATAAATAAAAAAAAAAAAAAGAAAAAATACTTTATCACGTCCCTCTTGAGCTTGTTTAGGTTACTTTAAGACATTATCACTTAAGAAAACAAATTTATGAACAGAACAGTAGACAGAATTAATACATTGAATATTGAAGATACTGTATTTATATTATAAATCTTGACTCCCAACTGAAAGCCAGCCCAACAAAAAGTGTGTCGATGAGTGTGTATGTGATGAAACTGAATAAATAAACAAAATAATTGTACATTTATTTTGCATATTCGCAATGATTGTTATCTAGATTTCTGTTAAAACACTGTTATGAATGGCAATGTCTAATCAATTAACATAATAAATCTCTGCTAATAATAAAAATATAAATAAATCACCAGTGTTTTATCCTTTAAATAAAAATGTTTTTCAACTAAATATTTAAACCATCCAGTTTTTTATTCTTTAGCAGAGGGAATAACCTCCATGTTTGGTAAAAATATAAATTATTATAATATAAATCATAAAGGCTAATTTAAAAACAATAATAATACTGCCGGATCTTTATTTTATGGGTGGTTGTTTCAAATTTAGCGTGCTAAGTATTATAAAGAAGGTAATATTCAGGTTTATGATAAGGTCATCAGCTCGCCAAGGTAGTGCGTTAGCTTTTCCCGCCGCTGAACAACTTTTCTCGCCATGAGTGACCTTGATTAATAAAATCAACACCCATCTTGTAGATATCAGATGTTTTAAACATATCACATGAGTACCTGATGAATAAAGTTACACACTGATATAGGTGTTATATCATATAACCCAGTTACACACTGGGTTTAGAGGAGAGATTTTTTATTGTCCTAGAGGGTATCAATCTAAATACTATGATTCAATTGAATGTAGATAGAGTTTTAGTTAATTAATGGCAAAGCAACAGAGCCCCAATAGCAAATAAGAAGCACACTAGTAAATAGGGTATTTTCATTTCTGAAAATGCAGTTATATTGCAGGGATTTTTTGATTCCGAAAATGAGAGCATGTTACCAAATTTTAATTAACATGGGTCTACAGAGTAAGAGAAATTAAAAAAAATTGAACTAAAGTAGTATTTTTTCAAATTGAGTAAAATTAATATAAAGGAACACAGAACTCGTTAAAATGATAATAATAAACATTTATTTACACAAAACTATAACAAAAATTTAACAAATAAATTGTTACTTTTATAAAATATTTTTAAATTACATCAAAATTTACAAATTAAACTTGACTAGCTTTCCTAACATTAGTAAAATTATAATTTAAGATACAATAAATTCTAAGGCACAAAACTGCTGAGGAAAGAAATTTTGTCCTTACTTGAGAAATACTAAAATCTGATCAAAGGTTATTTTTTTACAATTTTTGTTTTATTAGTGTCCAATAGGGCTTAATTTAAATTTGATGTAAAATAAGGGAGCAAATAAAAGTCAGGACCAAGGATAACCTGTATTAGGTTTGGTTTTTAGTCATAATCTTAATAGTTGAAATTTATCATTGGATAGACTCTTATCTATATCCTTATGGTATGAATTCCACTAGCACATATTATGCTTCACATATTAAGCTTTAAAATTAAAAGTCGTAATTTTAAAAGACAATTTAATTCACTGGAATCAACCAGTGAAATTGTAACACTTGAGTAGACAGAAAGCCATATTTTAAGTCAAGAAGCTAACCTCTCTGTTTAATTTAAATATACTTTCAAAGATGCACCTTTTTATAAAACAAAAAAATGGATTAAAGCTGAAAATTAATACAGTGCATAGCAATAGAGAGTAATGGTACAAGAATACAGGTTTTGATCATGTGTTATTTTATTTGGGAAAAATTTTAAATCAATGAAGACACTTTTTACATCATCATGGATTTTATTCTCATGGATCACAAGTGGTCTGCAAACCTCCGGTTGTAAACCTATGTATTTTAATAAGCCCTTCTAGGAAAGTTTCAACTTAAAGATACATGTCTACATTTCAACAATTCAACCGATAAACTAGACATGATCTCTACAAGTATTGTCAAAGTCATACTTGACAAAAACTTACAATTAAAGTACAAAATGCAAATCAAACAGTTGTAGCCAAACAGTTTAATTTTTCCTCTTATTAGTTTGTTCAACTTGATTATCACCAGAGAAAGACATAGTTAAAGAGTCTTGTAAACTCTGAGAGGCAGGGGAATATCTGCAATACTCCATACTGTATTCACCTTTACCTTGGGTCAGTGATCTAAGTTCTCCAATATAACCAAACATATTATTCAGTGGAACCTGAAAATAAAATATTAATTACATAATTGAAAAACTTAAATTAAAATAGCCCTTAACTTAGTCCTTAACTTATCTTTATGTTTAGATATAGGTTTTAAGAATGTAAGAACAATAAATCCCTTTATTCAATGTTAAAATAGGTAGTGGTTCATGAAAGACCTAATGCTGATAAATGGTTTTAACAAAAAAGTTTTAACTTTTTATTTAAGTTGAAGTTTATGTAAAAATAAAATAAATAATATTAATATTAGTCTCCTATTAGTAATATTTAATAAAGAACTGATAATATTTAATAAAATGGATTTTCTAAATACTAAATAAAATAATAATTTAATATTTACTTTAGGTGCTATAATCATAGGGTGGAGCAAATTAATATAATTAACTAAAATATTTAATCTTCTAATAAGCATTAATCTTACTTATAATGAATTCGTTCAAAGAAATTAAATTCCAATAAATAAAAATCATACTAAATTACTATTTTATAATCCCAAGATAAAAAGTAAAAACTCAATTTAAAATTATACTTATTCATACATATCTATCCAGGCATGAACCAGTAAATTTTAATTCAAATTCAAATTGAAAGTTAATAGATTGCATTGGTATAGAGCTATAAGCCACAAAGTCATGGCTATTTTATATAATTTTGTTATAATGGGTCAAAATTTAACACAATATGAAGATAAAGGCTCCAAATATAGATGGACAGCGTGTAATTACCTCAGCAGCAATAACCACCCATTGATCATGACCATCAATCCCATTGATAATACCAGATCTCTTGTTCAATTGTCCAAGAACAGCTCCTTGAAATTCTTCAGGTACTGTAACCTCTACTGACATGATTGGTTCCAATATCTGCCAAGCACCATCTTCAAAAACTAAAAAAAAATATTATAATACGCTAATAAATATAAATTTGTTCTAAATAACTCAATTTAAAAATTGATTTACTATTTATCATTATTTTATTTTAAATTTTTTCTAGCTATGAAAAGTTGTTAATTATTGTTATTATTAAAATAAAGTACCAATTATTGGTAAGAATAGTAAAATAAGTCTCTCCACTATTGTAAATATTTACATCAGTGTTGAAAATATTACAACCACTCATCGCAATTACATTACATCAGTGGTTAAAATATTACAATATTTACAACCACTCATTGCAATCACATTACATCAGTGGTTAAAAATATTACAATATATATAACCACCCATAGCAATTATATTACATCAGTGGTTGCAAAATATTAACAATTATTTATAACCACTCATTGCAATCACATTACATCAGTGGTTGAAAATATTAAATATTTACAACCACTTATCGCAATTATTTACATCAGTGGTTGCAATTACAACCAAATATTGTTGTTTTGAGGTATGTACAAGTTTCCTATGCATTCATGTACAAGTAAAAAAATATTTCTTTTCTACCATTTTTCTAAGAACTCTGGCTTGACAAGATATACCTAACTAAATATGTATAATGAAACAGCAGAATTCTAAAATTATAGACTGCTACAAACCTTGTCTCATCGCTCCTTGAGTTGCCAGATGGAAAGCAAGTTCACTAGAATCAACAATATGATGAGCACCATCCTGAAGTCTAAATTTCAAACCTGATAACTTGTGACCAGATAGAGGCCCTAAAAAAAAAAAAAATACTCCATAATACGTTAAATCAGGTTAGCAGTTTGATGAGCTAAATTATATATTTTTGATAAGTATATGGCAAGTAGCAAGAGAATCCAAGTTTGCAATGAAATACTAATTTTAGGTACTTTAAGGGACTTTTTATTGTTTTTTTAATAAATTGAGTCGGGACAATTGACTGTTAAATTAATGAAAAAGCAAAGACAGAAGCCAAAATCCTTTATATCTTAATGACTTAACCACTATCTCCACTCACACATTTTGTTTATAACTTAGTTGATAGTGTGAAAAGTGAATAGGAAAAAAATTATTTTGTTTTCATCAATAAAAAAAATATTAAGGTAATTTAAATTTTATGATAGTCCCCATGATGCCCAGACTCGCAATATGATGCCACACCAGTGGTTGTCCTTTCCTACTCTGTATCAGAAAATCTTATGTCAAAATAGTGCCAACCCCTCACAAGGGAGCACCCCTGGGCCCTCGAACTAGTTAGCATATATGTGGCAGTAATAATAACTATAACCGTTAATACCTTTCTCACACATGAGTGCAAAGCCTTTCTTTACACCAGGTATGAACTGTTTGGGAACATTAGGACCACTAGTTTCATCTTTAAATAATAATTGTGTATTTTGCTGTGGAGGCAAAGGCTGAAACAGAATTGTAAAAAAGTGTTAAAAAGATAGTTTATAAATAACACAAAAAAGTTTATAAAAATCATATTTAGCTGTGAAAGGTAACAAGAGGCTTTAAATTATAGTTGCAAGAGAACTATAATTCTTCTGTTATTCAGTTGACAAACCATCAGTAATCAGTAAGGAAAGGAATTCTACTGAGTGAATGAGATGATCATTCAAAAGAGTCAAACTGAACCTTGCTGATTTTTTGTGAGTAATCAACTGATCAAAACTAAGAAAAAAACCTTTATCAAAAAAATAAATTTCAAAACAGTTTAATTTTGAAATTAATAAAAAAAGCTTACAAAGAAGGTTGAATTCTGACTGGTAGAATTTTACGGTATTAAACCATCTTACTTTTTGAATTACTCTAGTAGAAAGATAGAATAATAAACACTCAATGTTTCAAAACCATTATTACTATTTTTCAAATGATCTAATACTAAATTATATGAATAAAACTGTTATTCATTAAAAAATGTTAAAGAATTTACATTTTTTTAGTAAAATTTAATGTGAAACTATAGTATAACATTCAGCTAAAATTTGTTGACAGGGAGCCAAAAATCTTAAAAGGCAACACTGGTTTTTTAAACATTTGTAACCTCTTGTTGCTTTTTCCCTCATTGTGCATTTTGATCTGTTAGAGTCCGTTTTGTTTCATTTCAATCTGTTTAATTCATTTAATTATTGCAACATTTGGTTTTTATTTTATTTACACACTTAATTGGTCACATTAAAAGATACAACAATGTTGTTACTTAAAAAGTAAAATAAAAAAAATTTAAATAAAAATAGGATATAAAATAAATAAAATGATAAAATTCAAAACATAACCTGACTCACAGTGTTGCCAGAGTAGAGAATTTTTTCGTTAAAGTGGATTAAAAGCATTGAGATTTGCGGGCTGTCAACTGATTTTAGCTGTGTGTTATACTATAATTAACAAAAAATGGATAATAATTGGTAGTTATTCAGCATTGCTGGTCTTCCACAACTGCAATATATCAAGCATAAATGAAATAAATACCTCAACAACACCAATAACTCTAGCATACTGGCCAGCTCCACCATGCTGCTTCTTATGGAAATAGTCAAACGAACAAGGAGCTGCAAGAGTTTCTCTAAATGAAACTTTAGGTTTTCCAAGAATAACAGGACAGTTATATTCTCGCTCCATTCTCTGAGAAACACAATAATAAATAGTTAGTAACTTACAGTGATGGATTATTTGTACAAAAATTAATAATTCTTACAATCCTGAGAATATCTATTTAATTTATTTTTATCATCTTTAAATAATTAGTAGTGTAGTGTTTTTTATGTTAAATCTATTTATTTAGTTTTGTTTATTCATTAATAATTACTAGTGTAGTGTTTTTTTACTCTTATAAAAACACAAAATAATATAACTTGCATCTAAACCTAAAATAGTACCAAATAAATATATTGTAATATAATTGAGCAGGAGACACATTTTATTCTTATTGTGTCAACTATTCATGTTTTGCAAAATTCCGGTAGAATCAAAAGATAATATATTGTATTCAAAAAAATTTTTTGAATCAAAAAATATATTGTAGTAAAAAGTAAGTGCCTCAGCTTCAAGCATTCTGCTTATTAAGGAGTAGCACATATCAAGCATAACATATATATATTTTTTAATTTCAAGAGTATTGTATAGTTTTAAATATATTAATGAATAACCATTTTTGTAATTTAATCTAGTTAGAATAAATGTTATATTATTATTATCCAACAAAGAAATGAAGTGAGGTTTACCTGGGCATAGATTTCTAGATGAAGTTCACCCATACCAGAAACAATAGTTTCTTTGTTATCAGGGTCATAAGAAAAGACAAATGTAGGGTCTTCCTTTGTAAACCTTGCAACTGCTTTGCTGAAATTATCTCTATCTTTTTGATTCACTGGAGTTATAGACATAGAGACAACAGGGTCAGGTACATGAATTGACTCCTAAAACATTAGGGTTAAAAAAATTATTTTACCTATAGACACAAAGAAAAAAATTAGGAGTAAGGTACCTGGGGACTTTTCCCCAACTTATTAAATTCACTAAGCTCATCCTAGCACCTTCAGACTTGCTTCGCTCGCCCTCAGGAAGTAAAAATCTGTTTTATTCTAATTAACTATCTGATACTACTTACACTAATGATCTGACAAACCTATGCCCAATTTTAACTCAATTGGATGATTTTTTCAGTCCTTATTGAGTTTTTAAACTTGAAAAATTTGTTTGATAAAAAATCATCAGAGGTAGAAGGTCAAATAAAACAAGTTTAGGGCTGTAAACTAAAGAAATTATGTTGATTTTTTGTTGAAAATATATAAAATATCTTCACTGCTTACAAAAAAATATTATTTGTTGTCTTGGAAATAAAAATATTAAAGAGAGTCTGGATTACTACCTAAAAGTATGCTTAGGCAGAACAAATTTTAAAGTTACAATTTTTAGCCATCTTTCACTAGTAAATAAATAAATGAATTTCCACAATAATATAATGTATCTTGTTATACATAATGTAAACAATTATACAGTATAAGGGCACGTTATACTATAAAAATTAGGTATTACCATTGTTATATTTAACTTTGGATCCGTGACGAATGAATCACCACTGGCGCAGTCCAAACCAAAGGTAGCAAAAATATCACCTGATTTTACTTCGTTAACATCTTCCATCTGATCTGAATGAAGCCTAACTAGCTTGGAAACCCTGGTCTAAACAAATAAACACAAGACAATTGTGACTTACTATTTTATTTTTAATTATTATAATAATTTTGTAAGAACCAATGAGTCAGTGTCTTAACTGGAATAGTTTTATGTTAGAAACCCTTAATATCAGACAATCCTGCCAACTTCAAACTTATTTATAATTTACAATGACAGAATACTGGTAATAATTAATTTATCTTGAAACAAAGGATGCTACTGAAGAACAATATCTAAGCTTGAGTAAGATTAATGCTATGTTATTAACATTAACTTAAGAATACGTCTTACTCAATCTCTAGTTATGTCCTGGAATATTGGTGTTAACTTCACGGAATATATTAAAAAGATGGAAAGGAGCAGTATTTGGGGTAAAAAAATTGAAGTTTTTTACTAGAACTCTTTTTTATTAAAAGTATGTGTTGACAAAAATTTATGTTTGTGTCCTTTATGTCTGATGCTCATTTACACAAAATGTACATGCTATATCCATGATAGTTAGGTTACATTTTTAAGTGATCTTTGAAGGGAATCTTTCAGTATAACTTGCTTAGTAAGAAACACCTAATGCTCATAAAAATTTGTTCAAATAAATACCTTCTTGCCAGTCCTGGCATTATGAATAGTATCTCCTTTTGAAAGCATGCCTTGGTAACACCTCATGTACGTAAGTTGACCAAATCTTCCTGCTTCAAGTTTAAATGCTAAACTAATGAATGGATCTTTCCCATCACGGCTTGGGTTCATAGCTATTCTTTCACTCTTGTCTCTATAATGAAACAATCAAATAATATATTCATTTTATTGAAAGATAGTATGAGTCATTTATTTAACATTATTCATGCTGATACTAAGAAAATATTATTTGCTAGTTTTTACTGATATTATGATCTAATAGTGTGACCAGTGCCTTAGAATCTAAGGCACTGATCACACTAAAACCAAAACTTAACAATTTGGTAGGTAAAATCCACCAAGTTTTTGTATTTTTAGTACAAACACAATATTTTTCCAACATACCTATGATATAAATGAGGAAAAGTAAAAAATGTAACCCAAAATTAATACATTTTTTCTCCAGTAAATGCTATAGAGTAATTATTTATGGTACTAAACAATAGAAAGTGAGATCACTATAAATAAAGTAAATAAAATACTAATGAATTAAGTAAATTTTATACAAGAAAAATTTGACTTAATAAAAAATATTTTGGATGTTTGATAAAAAGTATTATCTTCCAAAAATAATTGTGGTTGGATTGTTTGAATCTGGAGTTCAGGCTCCAGATTCAAACAGATTTGTGGAAGAATGAGTTCAAGCTCAGTCAGTGCCCAGATGAGTTATAGCAGAGTGAGACACAGCATTATGTCGAGCCATCAATAATGATGAATGTCAAATCATGGAGGAGTTCCCAGATGTAACATGCAGCATTTGCTTGTTACATTCCTAGGTTTCCCTCACACAATTATATTTTGGCAAATATTCATGTTTTGCAAAACTCTGTAGTATCAAATAAGTATTAGTAAGATTTATAAATCTTACTAAAATTTCCATAATGATTCCATAAATAAATTATGGGAATCAGCGTATCATTTGATATATTTATTATTAAATTAAGATAAATTAAAAAGACATTATACAGGATGGAACATTTCAAATCCACATTAAATCCTTAAAATAAGATGAAAACATGGTCATAGAGTCATAAAAATGATTGACTCTGTTAAGTTCAAATTTACCATTATTATTTTAGTAACAATTTTTTATCAACTTTATTACCTTTAAAAAGTTAAACAACTTTATACCATAATATTGCCTATTTTATTAATTGCATTAAATTTTAAGAGATTTGAGACAATTTTCACCATATTCCATTAATTTTTTATTAAGCTATTGTTTGACATATAACATAGAATTTTCTTAAAAATACTTATTTTCTGCCGTTTTGAACAGATATCTATAATATATGTCAAGCAATAGATTGATGAAAAATTACCGGAATATGGTTATATTAGTCTCAAATATCTTAAAATAAATTTAGTTTCCAAAATAGGTAATATTACAATATGGTCTAATATAAATTTTCCCAGTTACCAAATTTGATAACAAAATTACCATACATAGATAATAGTTACCAAAATAATACTGGCAGATTTGAGCTGGCAAGAGTCAATTAACAAGAGTAAACAGAGTTTTTAAAGGTCTAGGACCATGTTTTCACTTTATTTTTAATGCTTTATGTTAGAGCATCTGAATTGTTCTGGTTCCACCC
>JACMZG010001863.1:16095545-16145545 GCA_018340805.1 Microvelia longipes | reverse complement strand
ACTGCCATGTTAAACTTTTTGAGTAAATTGCAACTAAACATTTCACTATACAAGTCTGGTGAGTTTTTTTGACTCATATTAAATATAAAATTTAAGAAACAGTATTCAGCTCTTCTTGTGTATTTTCAACACTGAAATTTTGAGTATTAGATTCAAGATATGAATCTACAACTATTCATCCCTAAAATATAGTTATAAATAGTTATTTATAGCACCTACAAGTGCCCAGAGTATAATAGTTGACTTAAAATTGTAACTGAAATATTGGCTTTACAAATTATTTGCCAAGAGTAAAAGTGTCAAATTTAGCTGGAGAAATTACAACATTTCAATATACATGTTGTGTGGGTCAATTCATCAGTGAAAATTATGTCATTTTCAAGTAAGTAATTTAACTATTAGCATTTCTTAAATAGTTGATTAATAATATAATGTTACAAAATTCATCATTTTAAAAAGTGATAAACAAGAACTGTTTTAAAGTTTATCAGGATTTAGTTATTTTACAACCATTAAATTAAAAACTAAAGTACCTGGTGTGTCAATAATATTAATATTATAATCTTTCCATAGAGTGTATGTGGCTGCTGACTGAATGGTGATTCCTCTTTGTCTCTCTAACTCCATTGAGTCCATTGTGGCACCAACATTATCCTTACCTTTAACCTAAAATAAATAAATCAAGTACTTATTTTAAGAATGCCATTCGCAGTACTGTATAGTATAATTTTTAATAGTAGGAGGGGCAATTTATAGCAATAAATTACTAATCTATTTAATTTGAAGAAAATTAAAATTGTTGAGCAGACTTGAGAAAATAAAAAAAATCCCAGAATCATAGCGATAAGACCAAAAGAAATGTTGACGGTTCTATAATGAAAAGAGTATTTATTTACGAGAGGATATAAGAAAGGAGAAGGCCTGAGCTCTTCTTTATTTTTTTCTGTGAAAATTGAATTTAGTATTGCATCATTCATAAAATTAAATAATTAATCATTGCAGTTTGAAATTATATACATAAATTCAATAAATTACACAATCTCATAATGCATACCTATCAATACTTTCCAAAACAAAACTGCTGTTCAGAAAGGTGGTGGACGTTTTGCTTCCCTATTCTTAGATTGTAGGGGAAGCAATGTAATGAATAACATGTGACATTCACTAATTATTGAAATGTCCATATTTCAGCACAAAGATCCCAGTGTCAATATGGATCTATTTGCACTTTTTAGTAAAACCAGTACAAAACAAACGGCTCCAATAATAGATAGGATGGGTTCAAATATTAAACCCTATGAGAAGAAAAACTGATAAGGATTGTGCCTAAATCTATTATGGTGTCCTAAAATAGCAGACACTATTACTGAAAATGATATCTAATGCTATTATTAAGTGATCTAAGTCCAACAAGACCTCAACCGCATCTGTGATTAGCCCACTTCTGAAAACATCAAAGATCAGGCTGCAGGACAGCCTATGAATTTTTGTAAAAACTTAGGAACACCAATTACACATTGCATCTATCCCACAGTACAAACCAGGTTACTTAGGATCTCCTCTCAACTTTTAACTTGACTACATATGATTGTAACTTACATAGATAATGCCAAATAATCTAAGAATGATAATAGAAACTAAATAACCTCGTGCATTTCTTCAATACGTCCAGTGTAAAACAATATTCTTTCAGTAAGAGTGGTCTTGCCTGAATCAATGTGAGCGGATATGCCAATATTCCTTATCTTTTCTAAAGGCTTATGTTCTGCGTACTTCTCATACGTAGCAAATCGTTTAGAACCATGCTAAAACAAAGTCAAATCCAGGAAATTAAAACAACAATTAATAAAATTTGAAAAGAAACAACAATTTCTAACAGCAACTTACCTTTATAAATTCGTCTCGAAATATAGAAAGAGTTGATTTCACATTTAAGTTATTAAAAAGCCGAATCATTTTAAAGTATATCGTTTTTTAATAAAAATTAACTAATGTTATTAATTATCCAGCCGAAACCGCGATTCTTTTTGAAAAGAAGGTTAGCGATGTAAAGAGGTAATCTTGTGGTTTAAATTTGTCAAAACACATGGCGCGCATGCGCTTTTTAGTAGTTTTACTACCAACTGTGAGAGTTGAAAATTTAAATTTCCCTAAATTCATATGTTTTTAAAAGTGTTTTTTATTCGGCAAACCTGTTTCTTTGTCATTTCTTTTATTTTTCATATTTTTACAAGTTGAAATCAAGATTTTTTAATAAATATTAGCAAAGACGATGCCTACTCCGAAAGCAAGCCTTGGTATTTCGTTAATTCGTAAGTATTCTTACAATGTGTTAATTTTTTAATCTATTTAAAATAGTATATGTATTGGTTGTATGGACCTCTGCACTCAGACTTTAAACCTGAGTGTCTTAAATTTTATTACTCTGTTGTGATTGAGCTAGATTCTTGACTCGTATATGTTATATAATGAAAGTTTACGAGTTAAATAGTTGAAATTAAGTATAATAAAAGCTTAACGGTTTCAATGGAGGTATAGATGAAGCATACTGAAGTTTTTTACATTCTGAGAAGATAACAACTGTTGTTGGAGACAGTGTCATGATCCTCTTGGTATATTTTGTTGAATATTTGCTTTTCCTGTTTATGATTGAGTTGAATAACTCAATAATTGACATACATAGAGCATGACATGGTCCTGACATGACTTATCATTACAGTGAAATAGAATCAACAAGTGAGACTACTCCTGTCTTTTAAGCTGTCTAAACAAGAGGCCTTCAGTCTCTTAGCCACTTCGTGCCATTGGTGCTGGGGGCCACTTCACAGCCACATGGTTGTTGTACTTTATCAGTTTGTCATATTACTGGTTTATAAGTGGCTTACTGCCATGATATAAAATGTATTGGTCAATAGACATGGTTCGTTCACATTATGTCAATCAATGAAACCAAAACTAATACTGATAATACAATGAAACTTCATATGTTTGTGAACCATACATAGTAGTATATGTGTAATTTTTATTAGCCCTATCTAAAACTATATGAAGATTTGTGATTTTTTTAAATGTTTGTAGAACACATCTTTGATAAACAATAGGCTTCCGATAATAACAAGGTTGATTTTTGTTAAGTTTCAATTTGATCCAAGAAAGCGTTAAAAAGTTATCGTGTCCCATAGAAAATTCTAGGACACAAAAATCTTGTACATACATACATACATATGTTTATATATATGTATATATATATATATATATATATATATATGTATATATATATATATTAATATAACATAAAATATATATATTCTTGAATATTGATCAGGGAAACCCCCTTTCAAAATATCTACCTCCCCCCCTCCATAATCCCAATCTCATAAGCTCATTTTTTCTTTGAAAATTCCCTATAAGGGTCTGGAAGCATTTATTTTTAATATATTTACCCTGGCAGGATTCTATGTTGTATTGACACTTGAATGACTCGTCATGACATAAGATCGACACATGTTTCATTTTGAAGGCTCAAGACAAAAGAATATTAAGACCACGAAAAGTATCGACGATTTATAGTGTCGAGACTACATGGGTAGTGCTGTCCGTCTTTCAGTTTTACGTAGTGTCAAGACTATCACATGTTGAGCCATCATTAAACTATGACTTGTGTCCATGTAACATAGAGTTTGTGCGGGACAAAAATATGTCACGTGACACCCCTTGTATTGGCTAACCTTTTGAAAGAAGGGTTAGCTGATTCCTTTTTAAAAATGGATTTCTGGGAACTCACACTAGTATTTTAGGGAAATCAGTTCACTAGTTCTTCTATTCCACTATAGTGCAAAACAATAACAACAAACAATTTTTATAAATTTTTTCGGATGCAAATAAAATAATACAAAGAGTTTTAACAGTATCTGGAAATTTGACATTAATCTATATCTGTTTTTATCATTATGTGTTTGAATATCTATTTAAAAATATAGTTTAATTGATTAATGGTAGTTTTTGAGTGGAGTGGGTTGATTTGTTATTCTATTCCACTGTACTTAATTGTGCTAAATATTAGTATATACAATAGTTTTTATCAGTTGACAACCCGCCAATAATCAGTTAAGGATAGAATACTATTGGTGGATGCTGCTCCTCCTCATAGGATAAATGTTATATTCTAGTCATTATAATAATAATAATAAAACCTTCGCTTGATTATAATAATAAAAATATAACCTAGGTTTTTTTTTGCATGTATGTAATAATCGAGTTAATGGGAAAATTAAAATAAATAAAGACATAATAAACATAAAACCAAGGTGTACAAAAATAGGGTACCTCGCTAACACTACACCTCTAAGTGGTCACTTATCCAGGTACTGACCTTACTCGATGATGCTTAACAATAGTGATCCAATAAAACTATAGATATACTTGTGGTTTTAAAATGACACTTAGTATTACTTATTTATTACATTAAGTGATATACTTGTACCCAACTTCAGCTCAATTGGATTATTCTCCTCTACATTATGGTATAGAATTTTGTTGATTTTAGATATGTTATCATTTTAGGTCATAACATAGCTGCTCTATCAGTTGTTGGACAGCCAGCAAGCAGTGTTGCTCATTATAGTACTGATGGAATTACTAGAAATAATACTTATATGAAGAAAGGTACTGGAGGAAGATCAAGTTTCAGTGGGATCGTTGCTACTGTGTTTGGTTCAACTGGTGTACTTGGTCCTTATGTCTGCAATAAACTTGGCAAAATTGGAACTCAGGTAATCTACATATATTTGTTAGTTTTTCTTGTATGTTGTGAATTTCAACCATTCTTTGTTCATTAAAAATTAATAAATTCCTGTATTTCATAAATACTAAGGCTGGAATATTTAAAAAAAATACATTTATGTATAGGACTGATATCTTTTAGGCCCAACAACAAGACTTCTTTTGGAGGATGTTTCATTACTTCTTTGATGTGACTCTTTTTCTTAGTTAATTTATTAATAACTTTAGGGCTTTTGGACTGTCATGAATTGTAAAATAATTAATGAAGTCCTTTAAAAAATTTATGGAAAGACTGAAGTTTATAAAAGTTATTATATTTTATCACTTTCCTCAACAAAAATAAACTGTTAAAAAAATCAGTTTAAAAACTGATTTGTGTTTAGGTAGAAAAATTTATAATTTGCTGATAGAGCTCATATCTTGCTTTTTTACAGCTCATATTGCCTTACAGAGGAGATGCTCATGAAATGAGGCCTTTAAAACTGGTCGGTGATTTAGGGCAAGTTTTATTTCAACCTTTTCACCTGAAAGATGAAGAATCTATCAGAAAAGCTGTGAGGTATTCCAATGTTGTTATAAACATGATTGGACGAGATTGGGAAACTAAAAATTTTAAATTTGATGATGTCCATGTTGAAGGAGCTCGCCGCCTTGCTAGAATTTGTAGAGAAATGGGAGTAGAACGTTTAATTCATTTCTCTGCTCTCAATGCCAGTCCATACCCAGAGGTTTGTAATTAAATTATTTATTTTACTAGAAGAATAGATACATAAAATCCACTACTCCACTATCTTATAAATGTATCTATTAACCATCTATAACTTATTAATGTTGGTAACGCTCACTTAGTCAGTCAGTCCAGGTTGTTCTTATCTATCCTAGAGATAAATCAGTATCACTTACGTTTTGTAAAAGTCCTGAGTGGTAAAGGCTGTGTTAAGAAAATTTTGAGATGCGACCTGCCTTTTTATCAGTCAGTATGAATGTATTACAGTTCACTTTGAAACAAGTGAAATATTCTATTGAAAAGGATAGGGAGGAGGCTTTGTAACACATGAATTACAGGAGTTCTTCAAATTCTTTTCAAAAAGTAAATTCTTTAGACTCAAAGGGGTATTGACATTTTGACTACAGGCAAAATGTTTCTGAAATTGATATCACAAATTTATTTTTGATGAAGGGGCACTAATGAGACATTAAAATTGTCACTCCAGTTTATTTTATATTCTAATAATATTTTGTATCTACCCTCGATTAGTGCCCCCTAATCAATTATATTGCAATCATGGAGACTAACACAAATTCTTATAAAATTTATTTTTTCCACATTTTTTATTCCATTTTTGTTTTATGCAGGAATTCATGTTAAGTGGTGGCTCAAAATTTCTGGCAAGCAAATGGAGAGGAGAACAAGCTGTGAGAGAAGAATTCCCCGATGCCATTATTTTTAGACCATCTGATATCTACGGACAGGATGATCGATTTTTAAAGTAAACCTTTGTTTTATCTTATAGTTGGTCGCATCAATTAATATATATCTTAGTCATTATTAACATTAAATTCTTGATGCATCGGAAATGTATTGTAATTGAATTTAGGTATTCAATTATATTGAGTTCATAAAGTCTGTTTATTATACACTCAACGTCTATTAAAATAATGTGAACATTTTGGAAACAAGTATAATCTTGTCAAATTTTTGATTCTGTTTACAAAACTATTTGTGTTTTTAGGTATTTCTGCAGTTTATTGAGAAAGCAGGTCAAATGGTTGCCTGTTTACAAAAAGGGTGAATGCACAGTGAAGCAACCAGTGTATGCTTCAGATGTTGCTAAGGCTATTGTGAATGCTTGCAAAGATAAAGATGCCCCAGGCAAAGTCTTCCAAGCTGTTGGGTAAGATGTTCTCTTCTTATTTCTGGTCTCATTCTCTCTTTTTTAAACACTATTATAGTATGACACACAGTTACAATCAGTTGACAGTGTGGGTAAATAGGGTTGAGGAACCAATGAGGTTGGTTCGATATAAAAATTGTAGCCGTGGTTTACCATCCAGGACTAACCTCATTGGATCCCGCATTATTTTCCCACGCTGTCAACTGATTATAACTGTGTGTGATACTATAGTTAAAAAGATTACGAGTTTTCATCTTAGATTATTAAACAAATTATCTGTCATTACCAGCAGTGAAGCTGCTAGTGCTATTATAAATCTTTATGTGATAGCTCTTATAAGAAGGAGTAACTTCCAAGTCAATTCTTGTGTTAAAAGACTCATGCACCTAGACTGTAATAATGTTTAAGATCATTCAAAATTTCTTAAAAAACAGATTATTCAGGTGATGCTTTGTTAAATTTTCATTGCAAACTTAGTGCTTCTTGTATACGTCAAGAGTATTAGGTGAGGAAAAAAAAACATCTATCCTTTGTTATATAAATTATTTTTAGAAATGAAGTGCTGTAGTAGATAGTTTTGCCTCAAAGTATGGATATTTCTATTTAAATACTTTTTACATCCTTTTTAGGAGAAGATCTTCAAAATCAGAATGCACTAGAACTATATTCTTTGTTATTAAGCCTGATCTATATTCTTTGTTATTTTCAAACTGGAGTAGAATTGTCTCTAATAATAAATTAAAATGTTCTCTTATTTTTTTCAGTCCTAGAAGGTATTTACTGAGTGAACTTCTGGATTGGTTCCATCGAATCATGAGAAAGACAGACGACTATGGATACCGTCGTTACGATCTCAGATTTGATCCTTTCTTTCAAATGAGGATATCATTATTACCTCATTTCAGTCTTGCTGGCCCCTATGGCGATCTTCACTGGGAAAGAATTGAAAGGGTTAGCTTTTTCTTTTTTTTTATTAAAATCTTATTAAATATTTCATAAAATTATGTTACCATAGATATGCAAAGGAAATTAACTTTTGAATGACCTATGATAATAACAACGGGGTTGCTAAAAATCAAAAATTGTTTTAACTTGTATACATGTATTAATTAAATGTAAAAGTGTTAATTACTTTTGGTATCCTCTTTTAATCTATGACTTACTAAGTAGATTGCGACGCTGGGCCTGGTTAATTAAAAACTGGATTTTAGTTCAAAGGTTGTTCTTGAACTTGGATGGTATTTCTAGAGGCCCCCAAGCAAGCTAATGTATTTTTATCAGCTCAAGTCAAAGTAATAATATTTGCTTTCTAATAGTTATTTATACACCAAGGGAAGAATGCTTTTATTTTCCAAAGCATTTTACTCTCGATGCGAAATCGAGGGATTTAAAACAATTCACTCCCGAGGCGAAGCCGAGGTATTTAAATATTACAAAGAAAAATAGCGTTTTACTCCCAAAGTGCATACTAGATTTTATCTCCAGCCGTTTACGTAATTTAATAGGTGTTGCCCCAAAGTAGTTATGGCTAAAAAAATTATCTAAACCGCGTCTTTTGGCCTGAAACTGAATTTTAAATAAAAAATGTTATTTGGTTGGGTCCCTCTCATAAATTTTTAGGGTGTCCGCCCCCCTGAGAGAGAATGTATATATATTATATATATATATATATATATATATTATATATATATATATATATATATAATATATATATATATATATATATATAATATATATATATATATATATATATATATATATTATATATTATATTATATAATTTTTATATTATGATTTATTTAATTATATTAATATATTTAAATAAGGTTAACTATATGTTAAATTCGTATAAATATAAATTCATAGAAATAGCCAAACTTATGTCAGCTTTTCTCCTTGTATTTGGCAGTTGCCTCTCACTATTCATTTATATAATACGGCTCTACATAGGTTCATTTATGTAACTGACATATTTTTTAGTCAATTAATTTGTTTATGTTCTAAGCTGTATTCAGGTGAAGGGTAAGGCATCGATTTTCTAGATTTTTTGTTGCCCATATTAAGAGTAAAATTAGAATAAAGGTAAACCCATAATTCTGGTCTGGCGTGAGACTGTCCTGGACCCAAGAAATCCTAAAACCTAGAAAAGCCCCAAATCCCTCAAAATAGGAGAAAAAAAGCCTGATACTGCAAACATTTCTGGCTTGTTGCACTCACCAATTTATAATTTGTCACATGCTTTAACAAATCCATCCAAATAGCACCTGTAGACATGGAATTAAATGTTAATAAATAAAGCAAAAAAAAAATAATAATAATTTGCTACTGTACAGCAATACAGTACTCCTTAAATACCTGTTATGTTAATGAATTTGGCTATTATTCAAAATCTAACAAAGTACTGAGCTGCAAAATTTTCTCATGTATAAAGTAAAGGAATTGGGTCGCTGTGTAATTTCCATCTATTTTTTTATTTGCTTGTCAAAAAGTTTGCTCTAGATGTAAGCACTATATTTTATAGAAAAAAATTCTGACTCAGGACTTTAAACTGGACCATTAATTATACTTTAAAAATAATTGATGAGTCAAAAAAAAATTCAGATCAATACAGCAAACCGGCAGAGTGAAATCTAATAAAATTGGGCTTTTGCTGAAAAGTTATAACAAAATGTGTCTTATAATGCATGCTTTTATTGACTTTGTGACAACACCTGTTGTATTATATTTTTAGGAATGTCACAATGATGTAGTTGAAAGAGATTTACCTACACTTGAAGACCTAGGAGTGACTTTAACCAATATGGAAGACCAAGTACCTTGGGAACTCAGGTAATGGTTTCCTCTAATTTTATTGAATTATTTATTTTATGTGCTACCAGTAACTTACGGTAATAGTTTTATTTGAATTAAAATGCATGGTATATTTAAAGAGAAACTTAACAAACTCAATAACTTAAGGAATACCTGCAGAAGCTTGACATTAGATTTGAAGGAAAAGCAGATGGTTTAACTTCACAGTTTTATTTGAACTTCTTGAAAAAATTAACCATTTGACTGCTGCTGGTCTTGGCATAAAAAAATCAGCTGATTTTTTAAAATTAGCATTTTACTTACTGTGTGGCAGCTGGTTTCACTTATAAACAATCATCATGAATAATGGTTTACTATAAATTATTTGTCAAATTAATGATAATGGCTTTGTGACTGACCTTCATCAAATTTGTTCTGTAGTCAAAGGGTAAAACTATAAACCTCTTAACAGACAGATCTGTATCTGCTTTCTCCTGGTTGTTGTTTGATGCTTCCCAGCACTAATAATGATCTGTTAAGCTGGCTCTATCTCGTGTGACGCTCTTGAATATATTTTTTTTATTGTTACTAAATTGATTCAGCATACTTGAGAGTTGTACTAATTTTATCATACTTAAGTGTTATTTTTTATCATTTAGATGGTAGAGTTATTTTTATTCTCTAACTCTTATATCAAGCTACTTAAGAGATTAATACTTAGAGGGAGGACTTGGGTAAAAGAACACAGTGAGAGGTCTAGAGGTGTGACAGTTTCCATTGGGTGCCATAACATTACTTACTCCTCCTAGTCTTCCTATATCTAGACTCCCCACCCCTCTACTGCCCATATCGGAGCACATATTTATTTATTAACACAATTTTACAGTAACATCAATTAAATCATTTTATAAAACCCAAATAATTAGAGAATATATGCGATAGATAATAGTTACAACTTATTTTACTTTATTTACGACAAAATAGTTGAAAAATAATATTTTATTTAGGTGAAATTGTAATTATTATGAAAAATCAAAAAAATGACGTTACCCATGTACAGTTATAATACCAAGCTACCTAGGGAATGATAAGAGCTATTGTATACTCCATCTAAGTAATAGTCTTTTTGACTATATAGGAGCTAGATTCTAGCTTCAAATTCTAGATTTTTTTGTGCTACTGCTAGCACCCTCTCTTGATTTTCTTAAATTATGGTTTGACCGTGAATAAGTTCAAATTAGTAATTTTTCCCCCAATATTTTTATATATTTTAAGTAATACTTTATAAAAAGTAATTTTTCTTTTTTTAAAAAAATTCTTATGGGAAGAACCAGAGCTAAAATCTGATTTACATTAGTGTTGTATTATAAATATTAAGCCTCTAAAATGTAATATTATTATCTTATACTAAATGGTGATATTATATGATATTTGAAATTTGTTTCAATTTAAACTGATAAAATAGTAAAACTATATTATTATTGTTTTTGCAGGTTCTACAGAGCTCATGCCTATTATGATGAAGAATTAGGTGAATTTGAAATTCCAGCCCCACCCCAGCCATTACCTTCCCACTAGATAAAATATTATATATTCTATGAATCTATTAGGGTTTCTTTTTACGCCTAACTACTTTAAATTATCAAAATAGCACAATCAGTCAGTAAACAGTGCTTTTACTTACCTAACAATGGTTAAATTTTTTTATGCCTCATTTTAAATTTCTCTAAAAATAACGATGAACTTTGTTTGTTATTTTTATGCTCTTCAAGTAAAAGAGTTTTGTTCATGAAACTTAAGTGTTGAAATTTAGAAATGATGACATGCTTTACTTAAAGTGATTGTGAACCCTATTGTGGGCTTGAGGTTACTTATAAGCTCTAATGTTGGTACTATTTAAGTACCACCATGCCTATAACTAACCTGGAAAATTATATCGAGAATTAGAGAGAATATTAAATTTTTAGTGATGTGTAATTAATATAATTATTGTATATAATAAATTATGTTATGTTTATTTGACTTTTAAAATTACCCTTTATTCCTCTCTTCTCCTCTCAAAATTATGAAGTTTATTTTCTTAGACTTTTACTGAAAATATGTTCTATGCTCATAGCATTGACCAGTTGTTAGCTGACTAAAAATATAATACGTGGCTATGCTTATGTGTCCAAGAGATAGGGTCCTTCCCTGACTGAGTTAAAAATAAAATTGTTATTGTAGAGGACTCAAGTCCCTCTTAAAATTCCTAAATCTGCAATAAAGTTCAATTGTAGCTCCTGTGGTTTAAGACCAATATTGCCCTTGGACCTTAAATGAAAGCATAATACATTTTAACTCTAGACAATGTATAAAGTAAAGTTTATTGACTAGTTTTTAAGGAGTAAAGAAGCACTTTTCTCTCTTAAGAGTGAAAATTGTTTCTTATTATTGGGTTATTAGAGCCAATTATATAATTTTTTTTTACAGAATTGGTATTTTCTATATTTAAACAGGTGATCAATTTTTGTAATTTTCCTGGGGAGTGGGACCTCTGAAATTTATAAGGACTCAAACTAAAAAAAATTGGCTCAAAATCTGTTTCAGGTCAAATCAAGTAGCTTGGAGCAATAAAAAAAATTTTGGGGACAGCACCCTCAAAATTTATAAGGGGGTCCGTCCCACAAAAATTTGAATAAAATACAACAAAACGTATTAAAATAAAATCTTGTATGCACCTTGGGAGTAAAATGCTATTTCCCCCCATGCAATTACCTTCCTTGGCTTTGCCTCTAGAGTTATTAGTCATACTTTGGTTCCCTGGTCTTACACCTTAGGAACCCCTTATACTTAGGCTATTATACTCAGGGAAATAATAGCATTCTTAACTCCCTTGGTGCATAAATAACTATTAAAACATATTTGAAACTTGTTTTTAGAAAATAAACTGGAACGTTAAGTGTCATTTTAAAATTATAATAATTGATAAACAATTGCATGAATGTGATATTTAAAAAATAGAAGTCATTGGTTCTTCACTGACTCATTAAAACTGTGTCCATATAAACAATTTAAGTCTACAGTCACCTGTTTTCTAATTTAATGAATTGCTTTGTCATGGGGACCTCACATTTTGTAAACATTCTGATGAGCTTGCAATCCAGCCAATTCCCTTTGAAAAAAATCTCTAATAGGATAGGCATTATGGTGGGAGTCAGGCCACAACACAAATCCGAATCAGAGGTCCCTGATGACAAAAAAAAATGTTTTGTGAAACTTAATGTATATATACATCAATATACATGTATTCCTAAACACTATCATATAAACACACTATTTTTCGAATGGAACAATATTTTTTAATCAAATTTAACCATTATAAATTACCGGAAACCAAAATTACAGTCAATGAAAATTAAATTTCAAGTAGGATGTCACCGAGTATGTATGTATTTTGGGCGCTGATGATAATAAAACCGGTCCGCTTTAAGTGACTAAAAAATGGAGGTCTATTACCAGAAAACATTAAATACAGCCACTAAACAACACATTTTAAGTGGGGAGACGTTTTCAATGTTTTTTGGGCCTGTGAGTTGAATGGTGGTCCTAAGTACCTGGGTTTGAATCCTAGTAGGGATGATATTTTTTATCTTTTTTACATTATATGCGTTTATAATTACAAAATAAATTTGGCCCTATGGTCCGCATGTCGGGCGAATTTCCTTTGGAATGAGTGTTTCCATGCTTAAGGATCCAGTTTAAAACAAGATAAAATAATTTTGAAGTATGTACTCGTATTTTGATAAAATTATCTGACTTCTTTCAACATTTTAATTTACATTCTTCCTTACTCTGTCCTCTCAAACCTTTTCAAAAAATCCCCTTGGCAGCTGATGAGACAGTGGCTGAGAGATCTTAGTTTCAATTAGGTTAAAGTACTTTCTTAATTTAGTTTACATCATTTTTAAAACTGAACATCATGGAGTTATATTGAAACCTATTTTCTCCTTTTATGTTATAACATGACAATAAGTTTTTTGTCTAAGTACTAATCAAAGATTATGTGGAATACTTAATAATCTTTGGTACTCACCATAATATTGTAGACTAATTTTACTATGATTCTTACTCTGTTTTAAATGTAACTGCTAATTAAAGTATAATACCCATTTCACCCCAGATGAAAGAAAACAACTAAAGATCTGTGGGTCTCAATATTAATAAATTAACTCTTTGTTTTCAGATATAAACCTGATGTCAATACTGAAGGCTTGGCTTATACTTCATGAAGGTAAACTTATTTTTTTTTAATGTTGACTGAATAAAACCATTTTCAATATTGTGTGGAATAAATGGTCCATGGTTATACACTGACCTTAAAAAGAAATTATTCTAATATTAAAAAGTCCAATATATTTTTGCATACAATCTTAATATAATTGGTAGATGGACAGTGCTCCATCCATTTCCAAGCAAATTGACTTTTTTTTTCAATGTGTAATTTCTTGAGAACCAGAGATAATGTAATTGACATGTGTTTAATCCTCCCTATCCATCTTTTTAATTTAGGAAGCTAAGGTCATCAAGTGCCATTCGAAAGGTTGCAGAGTACTTTTGAGGCTAAACCATACTTCAAAAATAAATAATAATCGCTTATAATATACATCAGAAAATTGACCATTTTAATTTGGTCTTGAGTTTTCAGGAGGCTCAGTACATGATCAGCCTGTTTACATTGATACTTAAATGCAGTTGACAATTTTTTTTAAAACTATTATATACTACTGCAGGGTCAATGTAAAAGTTCTGTTGGGGAAGTCTCAAATCAAGTATTGCCTTGAGGTTGTGTCTTCCAGAGACCCTGTAGGGTTTTTTAATCTTTGAGTGATAGAGGATAAAATTACCAAGGTAAATAGCTTAAGTGATAAATTTAAGTTAAAAGATTATGAAGCCATTATACAAACTAATCTGAAAAGATCACTAAGCTAACTTACAGAGGTAAGATAAAATAAAGAAAGATAATACAAATCTTTTATACGATCACAATTATTTTATTATATGCTTTGATCATCGATCTTTGGCAAAACGTGCCTATCATCAATAATAATATAAATTATCAATAAAAAAATACGAAAAAGAACGAAACAATTACAAAAAATAAAGGAATGCAATTAAAACTCAAGTTGATTGCAGAATAATACGACCAAACAATAATAAAAGAAAAAGGAATGCAGTTATAAAGACAGGATGATGCGAAGGATGGGAAAGGAGCAGATGATACATAGGGAGATCTAATTTGGTTTTAAGTAGTCCAATATTAAGTAGAGGTAAAAATTGGTAATAAGTCAGTTAGTTATCTTCTGGTTCAACTTCTTGTTCTTCATCAAACTCAGCATCTTCATCAGCAGTGGCTTCTTGGTACTGTTGGTATTCAGATACTAAATCATTCATGTTGGATTCAGCTTCAGTGAATTCCATTTCATCCATACCCTCACCAGTATACCAATGCAAGAAAGCCTTTCGCCTGAACATAGCTGTGAATTGTTCTGAGATGCGCTTGAAGAGTTCTTGGATGGCTGTTGAGTTACCAATAAATGTGGCAGACATTTTAAGACCTCTGGGAGGAATGTCACAAACGGCTGTCTTGACGTTGTTGGGGATCCATTCAACGAAGTATGATGAATTCTTGTTTTGGATGTTAAGCATTTGTTCATCTACTTCTTTCATGGACATGCGTCCTCTGAATACAGCAGCTACTGTAAGGTAGCGTCCGTGACGAGGATCACAAGCAGCCATCATGTTCTTAGCATCAAACATCTGCTGTGTCAGTTCAGGTACTGTAAGGGCACGGTATTGCTGAGAACCACGAGATGTAAGAGGAGCGAATCCAGGCATAAAGAAATGTAACCTAGGGAATGGTACCATGTTGACAGCTAACTTTCTTAAATCAGCATTTAATTGACCAGGGAACCTGTAACAACAAAAAATAATAATTACATAAAGTTAATAAGATCCCATAAGAAACGAAACAATAAATTGTAATGCAACTCACTAACAAGTCAGGGGATAAGAAAAATAATTTATCGCCCAATTTACGATCTAAAAATTAATTAATAGCAATGAAACGTCAGCTTTACCTGAGACAAGTGGTAACTCCTGACATGGTAAGAGAAACTAAATGGTTAAGATCTCCGTATGTGGGCGTTGATAATTTTAATGTCCTAAAGCAGATATCATATAAAGCTTCATTATCTATACAGTAAGTTTCATCTGTGTTCTCTACCAACTAGAAAAAAAACACAAGTTCATTAGAGCTTTAAAAATAGAAAATCAATTGAATTGCACACCCTCTAAAAAAAGAAAGATGCTAAATAAAGAATGTGATGGATATGCTTCATCTAGCAGGATTTTTATATTTGAAGTTGCCTTTTATTAATAGTATTTCATTATTATTGTACGACATTTTTGTCTGATTGTTCTTTTCAGGGAGTATAACTAACTTTAAAATTTGTCTCCAAATCATTGCATGTATGAAAAATTTAATTTATTGGAATTTTTTTCTCAATTATTAACAATTTTAAACAAATCCACAACAGTACATAAATAGAGTCATGTATCCATTTATTTAAGAACTACTGCAGGAGTTAGTATTTGATAATAAACATAGGAACCCCTCAGGCTTACATCCAAAACTTCTTATTTGTAGATAAAATCTACTTGAAAGAACAAATTTAAGGAGAACAGGGAGAGCAGCCCTAACAATATCATTACAATCCTCATAATACAGTATCATATGTAATATAACATCATGATTAAGGATGACAAATTTAACTTACTTGATGTACAGAGAGTGTGGCATTGTAAGGTTCAACTACTGTATCAGATACTTTGGGTGAAGGAACTACCGAATATGTGTTCATGATCCTGTCAGGGTATTCTTCACGGATTTTAGAGATAAGAAGTGTTCCCATACCAGAGCCAGTACCACCTCCAAGAGAGTGTGTAAGTTGGAATCCCTGTGGCACAAAAGTTAATATTAATATCATAAAATTAAATAACATAAAACAAATAGTATATTTAAGAAGATATAGACCACTTAGTATATATAGAGGTACACAGTAAATAATTAGTAATAATGCAGATACACATAACAGATTTTTATAAATTGAATTATTAAGAGTGTTATTATGAGTGATGATGAGTTATTAAATTGGAATACATCTTTCTGTTTCTTAGAAACTTTTTTCACAGTTTAACTTATTATGGTACTCCATTTAAGTAAAAGGGAAGTTCATATTTTGTATACGATATACGACTCTCATTAAATTACAAATTAAAGGTGTAGGAAAACAATTTGAAGGTACTACCTGAAGACAGTCACATGATTCAGCTTCTTTCCTGACGACATCAAGAACAGAGTCAACGAGTTCAGCTCCTTCGGTGTAGTGTCCCTTAGCCCAGTTGTTACCAGCACCAGATTGACCAAAGACAAAGTTATCAGGCCTAAAAATCTGACCAAAAGGACCGGATCTTACAGAGTCCATGGTGCCAGGTTCCAGATCGACCAGTATTGCTCGGGGAACGTACTTCCCACCTCCAGCACGACAGAAAAGACAAAAAGAATTACACAACTAGAGTAAAACAAAAAAAAAGTGCAGCACAACACACATGATTCACTTCACCTAAGAAAAAAGAATTCAATACTGTGAACCATGAGTGCTTAAATAAACTACCATGCTAAAATTTAAGTCCTACTCAAGCAACTCAAAGCTAATAGAGAAATAGTAAAATAGAAAGGAAATCAATTTGAGAAATGAGATATCCCAAACTGGGAATCAAAATTTCAATTAACAGAGCAGTGCATATGAGGGGCTAATAATTTGTAAAAAAAACAACACATCCCTTTCAATAGCTTTTCAATTAAAATTATTGATCAAATATGTGAGATGTCTAACAAAATATTTTTGGTTAATACTTCTACTAAGTTTATAGTGATCCATACATTCTACAATAAAAATCAAATCTGATGTATTCATTAAGAGCAAATACTTCTTCATTAAAATGTGAGACTTAATTATCAAAGCATTACTTGTGTTGAAAGAAATTATAGACAAGTTACAAAATGAAACCTTAAGCCATACGGTTCCTATAGAGACTGATAAGTACAAGTTGATTATTATAAACCGTAAAAAATAATCAATGCAACTTAAAAGACAACCTAAGGGTTGTTTATAATATTTTGGAACAATTTCTTTACTGGTATAAGTATAACAACATTTAACTGTATATTTTCTTCCTTTAAGCATACATATACCAAGAAATAGAAAATAAAATTTATAAAAAAAAAGAAATAAAAAAATGTAAGTTAATCATTAATACTTAATGATATATGTTATATACCTGATGCTTCATTATAATAAACATTGATTCTTTCGAGCTGTAAATCTGAGTCACCATGATAGGCACCAGTGGGGTCGATTCCATGCTCATCAGAGATTATTTCCCAAAACTGTTAACAATAAGAAGAAAACATTTCTAATTAGAAGATTCATTGCATTTAGAAAGACAGTTGTGAAATTGATATGATATAGCCAATATATTGACTGAAAATACTGATTATACAAGTCTATTTTAGGCAAAGCTTATAAATAAGAGACCACTTAATCATTGGACAAGTCAAAACTATTCAACACACAAATTTAGAAAACTAACAGAGTCCCTGTTAACGAAATATTTTCAGGCTTGGTTCAACCAGTAAAACCTCATGAAGAAATAGATAAAATAAACTAATTTCATCGAGGAAAAAGTTTTTGTGAGGAAGAAATTTTTGGTGAAATATTTTGGGTAAAGTAAAAAGTTATAGGTAGGTAACTTGTGTAGAGTTAGAAGTTACAGGTAACTTGTGTGAAGAAAGAAGTTATTTTGTGTAAAGGAAGAAGTTATATGTATTTTGTGTAAAGGTGTAAAGAAGTTATAGTATTTTGTGTAAAGAAGAAGTTATATGTATTTGTGTAAAGGAAGAAGTTATATGTATTTTGTGTAAAGGAAGAAGTTATATGTATTTTGTGTAAAGGAAGAAGTTATATGTATTTTGTGTAAAGGAAGAAATTAAAGATATTTTGTGTGAATAAGAAAGTAATAATGGATAAAACCAAAACAATTTTTGTCTCTCCATAACATTATTATATTTATACAACAAAACCCGGCTTTCAATTGTTAACTGTTGATCAGTTCCGGTGAAAGTGAGGCAAGTAATCGACCAGTGTATTAAAAGGTGAGTACTTGACTCACCTTTAAAGTAAGAGGTAACTAGTGTGAAGAAGTTGTAGGTAACTTGTATGATGTAAGAAGTTAATAGTTAACTTGTGTTAAGTTAGAAGTTAGAGGTAACTTTTGTGAAGTTATAGCTATTTGTGTGCAGTAACAATTTATAGGTAACTCGTGTGAAATAACAAGTTATAGGTAACTTGCTGATATTTTACTGTAGATGCATATATGTTCATAAGTCATAAGTTCATATAAGTCAGCACCAAATCTAAAAATTTAGTTTAAACAAAAATTTCTTAAAAATAACAAATAAATTATACTTCATATTTTCCTGTAGAGCTAAATGGAAGTAAAGAATTTGCAAGATTCCATCCACTTCACTGGTTAGATGATTTTGAAATAACATGGAATACCATTTAAAGGCATGGGATTACTGGTTTTAAATAGATCAACTATACTCAGACAGAAATAACTACTAAAGTGAAACTATTTATCAAGTGTTGGTTTTTTATTAAGGAAATATATTTACAAGGCACTGAGACAAAATTGGACGGCTATGTATGTCATTGGAAAGTATGAATAGTAAAATTAATTGAATATTTTTCAAAATACTAATAAACATATAAATAAATAGTATAAAATATTAGTTCATAATATATTTGTTTAGAGTTCACTGTTAATGCTAACTGATTATGGTGAGAAGATCTGCAAGCAGGGTGTATTTTTTAGCGATTTGTGCTCTCTTGCTAAAATATCTATTTCTTCCATAAGTTTCTGATTTATCCCTTATAGCCATTGGCAGTAGCCTTAATACCAGTTTAGGGAAAAATGTAAATATGCATTCCACAGGTTATACAAAACTATGGTCATCATTTGAAAATCGAAACAGAACAGTAGGATTATTTGCACTTGTTTAATGCTTAGTTTTTATTTTTTTTTAAAGAGTTTCCTTAAAAATGCCAGAAAGAATTGTTAACACGGAGTAATGCTACTGGCCAGGTTATAAGACATAACCGGGAACTTTAGAAAGAAATAAATTGTAGAGAGAGGAAGAACGAATTGCTAAGAAAATTCACCCAGCTTGCAAACCTCCGTGCCATAATTATTTCATAATTATAAACTTATACTGGGTAAATATTAGAGTAAATTCTAGTCAACACCCCAAAAACATTGAAAACCAAATCCTTTACTTGACATATGTTGTATACCAAACCAAACCCTATTGTATATAAAACATGTGTGACGTCATTAACCCACACAATAATGACCTCAAAAACATTAAAAAAACAAATCTGCAAAAAAGTGTTTAGATCGGTTTCAATTTTTTAAAACATATACTAATATGTATGGTAAACAAAAATGAAGTAACATTTTATTATTCGTATTAGTTTTGGTGACATTGATTGGTATATAAAACATAATGTAAACAAATCGCGTTTTTTATGAATACATCTGAAAATTTGCTTTAATCGTGGTAGTATGCCATCAATATAAACTAATAATATGACGAACTATCAGGACAACAACCATGTGGCCACAAAGCAGCCCCCAGCACCAAGGCTGCGGAGCATCCAAGAGGCAGAAGGCATCTTGTTTAACCACTCAGCAAACCAGGTTAATGACGTACAACCAGGTTTTCAATAGGGTTCTCAAAGTTTCCTAAGGTTGTCTGTATAATCTGTTCAAAAGATAGAGATAATGTATCATTCAAAAGATATTATTTTGGTAACAATACCCAAATATAATTATTTTATTACAATTTTAGTAACTTGAACATTTATTAACAGTATAACATAATAATGCACATTAGATCTTAAATTTTATACTAATTTCACCATAATTTGGTATTTTGTGAATAAGCTATTGTCGGACACATATCATAATTTTTTATTAAAAACATTAAAAAATATTTTTCTTAAGCCTAACAAAATGATAATGGTAAATTAAAATTCAGAAAAACATACATTGAATATATATATATATATATATATATATATATATATATATATATATATATATATATATATTATATATATATATATATAATATATAATATATATATATATATATTAAATATATATATATAATATATATATAAATATATAATATATATAATATACATATATATTATATACATACATATTATATATATATATATATATATATAATACATATATATATATATATTATATATATATATATATATATATATTATATATATATTATATATATATAATATATATATATATATATATTTAAAGCAGAGGGACCCAACAAGTAAAATTTTTTATTGGCTAAAATTAAGTTTCAGGCCAAAAGAAGCTGTTTAGATAATTTTTTTTAGCCATAAACTTTGGGCAACACCTATTAACATTACGTCAAGGGGGAGAGATTAAAATCTAGTGTGCACTTTTGGAGTAAACGCTATTTTTCTTCGTAATATTTAACACTCGCTTCGCCTCGGAGAGAATTTTTTTAAAATTCTCTCGATTTCGCATCGTGAGTAAAATGCTTTGGAAAATAAAAAGCATTCTTCCCTTGGTGTAATAAATAATTATTAGAAAGCAAATATTATTACTTTGACTTAGCTGATAAAAAGTCATTAGCTTGCTTGGGGACTCTTTTATTTAATAATTTATAGAAATACCATCCAAGTTCAAGAACAACCTTTTAACTAAAATCCAGTTTTTAATTAACCAGGCCCAGCGTCGCAATCTACTTAGCAAGTCATAGATTAAAAGAGGATAACAAAAGTAATTAACACTTTACATTTAATTAATACATGTATACAAGTTTGAACAATTTTTGATTTTTAGCAACCCCGTTGTTATTACCATAGGTCGTTCACATTTTATTTCGCGAGTAGCGAAATTTATTTGCGAAACTTTATCAGACGAAGCCACTCGCTTTGAATTTCCGGAAGTTTTATAATTCAATAAACGCTAAATTTAACTCATAAAATTCGTTATCGTGAGCCAAAAATGCTAAAATACAAAATGCATTGAAAAATCAAGAAAGTAAAAAAATTACAAGATTCTATTAATTACGAACTGACAAGAATAAATGGAAAAATGAGTAAGATAAAATATCAACTCGCACACGGGTGTTAAAAAAGGAGGGACTAGAAAAATATTTCTCGTGTGAAAGAAACCATTAAAAGTAACGGAAGTGAATCAAAAACTATAAATAAGAATAGAAGTGAAAAATTAAAGTAAAAATAGAAATGATAACAGAAAGAATGAGTGGATTTAAAATAAACATAAGAAATATTTTAAAAGGACTAAAAGTGTTCCGAGAAACCAATAACTGTTTAGTCAATAAAAATAAAGCTTATAGTATCAGAAAAATTGTTTTCAGAAACCACTTATTCTTTTGGTGTATTAAATAAAAAGACAATTGATAAACAAAATTGTATTGTTGATATTTTGACACAAGCAAATACATAGAAAACAAATACTACATATACACAGCGTATTTAACGGGTGATCCGTGTTCATACGCATTTAATACGATTCTTAGATCGTTGTTTAGTCGGTCGAGTTTGATGACGTCATGACTGATCCCGCCAAAACATCGTCTTTTATTGTAAATGTTCTTTTAGTTTATAGGGAAGTTTATAACAAAATAAATTGTGATTTCTTTGCATAATATTAATAAAGTTGTACTAAAAAAGTTAGTTGATAAAAAACGGTTATATTTGAGTGAAATAATAGTTCGTCGAGAAGGTTATATTTTAAATACGATCGCCTCTAAAGGTAATCACTGAGTATCGGGGGATCAATCTAGATTTTATCTTTTAGTACTAGCGTATCCGACTGAATTTCCTCAGCTTAATTCTTACAGCGTACTTAACCGTATTTAACTAGCGTACTTAATACGATTCGCGTATTTAAAATGCTGTTTGAGCGGACAAAAATTTTATGTACCAAGGGCATGGTGACACCTTATTTAAACCTAATCTAAGAATGAATTAGGTTTAATAAATCAATCGTCGACTTTCTACACTTCATTTTGCATTTTAATCGTTCTACTGCGTAAGTACTGTAATGTTGAACAGTTCATTTGATATTAATTGTCTATGATGTACGTTTTACTTTTACGATGTTTCAAATTTAACCTATATAGTATATATCTAAGCTCATATTTGGCATTTTGTGACGAACATTGGCCAACATAAAGATAAAACCTTATATCATATAATTAGTCAAGAATATTAATACTGTCGCGACTTTGCGTAATGCATTAGTCTATTAATGCGTAGCGCATTATTAGTTGGCACTACAATTATTTCCACTTTATAACTCGTCCACGCACACTGCCTTTTAATTCATAAGCAAACGTTTAAACTAAGCGTTTAAATAAATGTCCTAGACAGCAAGATGGCCACCAGAATACTAGTGGCGGGAATCCAAAAGCTGGAGTCAACACGAAGCGACATCGAGCATTAGATATATTTTTTTTATTAATAAATGGAATGTAAGATATCCTAGTACATGAAGAAGAAAAACTAATTCCCGTTTAGGGCCTTTCGACCCATCAAGGTATTCACCCTGCGGAAACAACCACGAATGGGTTGCATCTAATATCCTTTAAGAATTAATTTAAGTTGGTGAAATCATTTCAATACAAATACTATACATATAATTTTAGAGCATAGCCCGGGCCGTGAACCCGGACCGGACCTCTGGTACCGAAATCGAGTTACTATTGCAAGGAACGTGTTTTAATGAAGTGACAAAATATGGTTTCAAGACCTTAACAATAATTTAAGAAGGTATCTAGTATGCAAAAGTCAAGATTATAATAGAATTCAACATTAAATGCTATACTGTGTTATAAAACGAATGATAGTAAGATTGTAAACAAAGTTATGAAGGAATTTCACAAATGAAATTTAATGGTTCTTGATGAAAATATTTAAATTAAATGAGTTATTAATTTGAAAAGTTTAATCAATAACAACGACAAATAGGTCGCGTCGTTGCTCCAGTTGGAATGAATCATAAGTCGATACATAAATAAAAAGGGCTCTTTGCGAATAATATATTATTTAAATAAGCCTTGACACGCAATGGTACGATAACCTCAACGTCTTACAATAATAGGACGTACATATTATTTAAAGCCTATATTAAAAATTTAACCATTTTTAATTTTTACTTGATAATCTGTCGGGAGATCGCTTACAATAATACAATCATTAAATAAAGGAGTATGCACGACATAATATGATAAGACCTCTTTATTCTGTGGTCGGATTGGTAATTTACCAAGGTTAAACAAATATTAGATTATGGTCATATTATTATAATATATTGCATACCTGCGATCAATTATAAGAAATTGCATTTCCTCAAAAAAGATAATAAAGAGAAAGAATAATAAATCTACGTATAGAATTTCTAAAGATCGGGTGCGGAGTACATTGGAACATTCAGCTTCGGACTCGCTGCCCTCGTCCTTAAAAACGGACAGTAAATACATCCGTTTTATTCCCAACGGTCACCCACACAGGCACTGACAGACAAAAATCATGGATGTACATTACATTTTTAAACTTGGTATAGCAACTTATTTAGTAAAGGCATGCACTTGAACCAAATTTTAATTTAATTGTATTATTTTCCGATTTTTACAATTTTTTAAAAAACGTACACAACTCATATAATAAAATTTACAATAATACTGATAATAAGATGAAACTTGGCACACATTTTAGTCTTGTACATGGGTACATGCGCATCAAATCTCAATCCGATCGCAACATTTTTCCGCATTTAATGATTTCCGAAATTGTTTGCAAAGTTTTTTTGTGGGTTAATGACGCCATAAAAAAATATTTCCGGATAGCAAAGCTATATCTAAAGATGGAGTTTGAAGCAAGTTTTAACTCTCTAGCATAAATACACTGATAATAACAGACAACTTTGTGAAAACCACGCAGGAGGCCTAAAAAACAACTGAAACGAATAAATCCGGCGACAACCCGTTTTCGGATTTTCTTTTGCCAACACACTACTTTTCCAATTTACCTACGGTATATACGAGAAAAAGTAAAAAAGACTTACTTTTTTGTTGCAAATTTCGTAGTATAAGGTATAGAAAAATATAATAGAGAATAGAGCATAATGTGTATTAAAACTGCGGGTTTTTAAAACCTTCTGAGTGGTTTGTACAAAATTGTCTGTCTGAGTCTGTTAAAACTGCAGTGTTTAATGCTGTATGTGTGTTTATCTCCGAGTGTGTTCGTGCTAGACAGTTGAAACTTAGTTCAAATATTGATTTCACGTCTCGGTGTGCTATGCGGAAAATCATTTTTCAATGACGCCATTAATCGTTAACAATAAATGTAAAATTTCATAAATTCATAAAACACGAAAAACGGTCAGATCGATTAAATTTGGCACACATGCAATACTAAAAATGTGTGTAAGTTTCATCTTTTAATCAGCATTTATTCAATTTTTATCGAATGATATGTACACGCTTTAAAAAAAATCGGTAAAAATCAGAAAAATAACCAATTTAAATGAAATTTGGCATGAGTGTAATTCTTTAAGTAATGCACAAGTATAAAAATTTAATTTCAATACACTTAGTATTAAAGGTTTTGGTCGAATCACTATGTTAAGAAGCGTCGAGCGCGGTCAGTAGACGAATGGGTGACCGCTGGACTTAAGCTGACTTTTTTAGTCGGAGAATTAGCAAAGCGAAACTAAAGATGTACTGAAGTATGAATAAAGCGTTTTTAATATATTAAGGACGAGCGAAGCGAGTCTGAAGCAGTGTGGAAGAGCCTATCGGGCTCAAAGTAGTGAGGTTGAGCGTAGCGAATCCGAGATACCTCATAACCGGATTTTTTATTATAACAAAGAATTTTTTGATAACTTTAGAAATCTTAATATTTTAATTCCTACACTTTGAAAGATTATTAAAACGGCTAAAAGTATTAAAGCGGCTTTCGCTATTACGTATTCGATCTATTGAAAAGCAGTGGAAAAGCTGAAGCGTTATAAATGCGAATGCATAACATCATTTTCAAAACCGCTGTATAAACGTAAAAATTAATAGAAATACCATAATATGAGCTAAATGCATATTTAAAGCAGACTATATTAAACTGATAAGCATACGTTATACTAATGAAACTTAACAAAAATAAATTAGTTATATTTTATAGAAAATTTAAGTAAAAACAAACTGATTAAGAGACAAGAAATCGCCAATGATGATGAGCTAATCCCAATATTAAAAAATATATTTATGCTGACATAAATAGTTTTGGAGGGTACAATGGTTATAAAAACAATTACAAAAATATTAAAATAAATTGAAAAATAAAGGTTTACAAATAGTCAGGATTGTATGAATCTTTTCACATAAATATTCTTAAGAGAAATCGAATAAGGCATTAGCAGGAATCAACGCATATTAAAACCGTTACAAAGATATTTAAAAAGAGGTTAGAAAAACGGTTAGGGGTAGAAGCCATCCGTCGGATGTACGCGCCAAATTATTCCCGCCAATCCGGAGAGCTAACGAATTTTTTAACTAGTTCCCGGGTTTTCATATACAAAGTTCCTAGCCTGATCATTAAAACGATAAAATACATAACAATTAATAAAACATATAAATTTATACTGAAAAATTAAAAAAATAAATAAAAGGAAATCACAATTAATAACAAAAACATTAATTTATATACTATACATGTAATAACATCAAATATAATTTCAACAAGTATTTTTAAATAAATATCTTAGCTGTGAGATTATTTTTTTTTAACTCAAAGGTTAATAATTAATTTCAACGTCATGGAATCTGGAGTATCCATAATCATGAATAAATTTTACAAAATAATAAACCCACTTGAAAATAATATTAATTATTACATAATAATCGAATATTTGAAGCTCTAAAGCGAAAATTCTTTTAGTAAAAAGAAAAATAAATAAATTAGTGGATATGAACAATAAACTAAAATACAAAGGTATATAAAGCAGAATAAATATAAAATGGTGTTATAAGAGGTTAAGGAAACCGGCATTCTGGTGTAATGTAACGGTGCCGGTCTCATATTGAATTACTTATAACACATCTCTCTGAACAAATATTAATTTAATGAATTAGCAAGTACAGATTATTTTAAATATGGACGAAACAAAATAAATATAGTTGAACGATAAAAGAAAAATTGGGGTAACTGCACGTGTTGGGTTGGGTCAAGTCTCAGAGGAAACAAGGCGTAAAACAAGCTCACTACACAAGTTTTATATAAAAACAAGTATAAAACTTAACTAACCTTAGCTCCAATTTGGTTTCCACACTGTCCTGCTTGAATGTGTACGATTTCCCTCATTTTGTGTGATGCTTTGTTAATATAACTCTAAAATAAATTAATATAAAGTGACTCAGATGCTGAAACGGGCAGTGGAAGAGTATAACCGGTAAGTAGACCGGGATAATATGGCCGTCGCTTGAGAAGAACTTTCCAGAGGATACCGGGGGTCTTCTCCCTCTTTTTGTGGAATTATTAAACAGCGCATGTTACTTTTACCCATAATACGCTGCGATTTATCCCCTCTATTCGTACTTGACGTCAGCCTCCCGCCAACCGTTGCTATAATTTTTGAAATAAGGGGACCAGGAGACCCCACCCGCACTCTAAATTACATTACGGTGACGAGGATCTTGAATACAAAGGTTGCAGTATTTCTATTATTATCTCGATGGTAAGTAAGGATTTGCTTACTTACCTGAGTTTTATGACTTAAAGCAGAGACGGAATATTACTTACTCCATGCTTAAAGTTTCCTTCACTAAAAAGTTTAATAATCAGTATGTCAAAAATAGTAGACACCATCTTAAGAGGATTATACAAAATTACTGTTTAATAGGATCGTTTGTTAATTTCTGGACTTGAAAACGTTAATTTATTCCTGTTCATTAATAATTTCATCCATTAGTGAATTGTTGATTTCTTTATGAAGTCAAAATGTATGTGATTATTGACAGAACAGAAGCGTAGCAATGATTTGTTCTTAGGGGGCGATATCTACGGAAACACATAAATTTATTCTTCGGGGAAGGAGGTCAACAAAATGCTCGATGACGGAACCCAAACTAATTAATAATAAAACTCATGCTAAACAAAGTAACATTGTTGTCCAGCTTAATTATTAGGTATTAATTTAAATTGTTAAATTAACTTGGGTGTTGAGATTCCTATTTTTAAGTTTTTTGGTCCATTAGGCTAAGCCAAAATTATTTCCAGAACTTCCCTTTCCTGCACCACCGTCTGGGAAGAACTGTACGTATCTGTTACATTGTAAAACTTGGGTGTTGAATGAAACTTTTGAATGAACTGTTGAATGAAACTGTTGAATGAAACTGTTCAATGAAACTTCTGTTACATTGTGCCCTCAAGTTCAGGATCAGGTCGAATTCTTACCAGCAGGTCGTAGAGCTAGTCGCCTATTGTATATTCGCTTATTATCCTCCCTATCCCCTCTTGTCCGTCTTGTTAGTGTTGTCAATTCTCTACCTATCTCTCGTGATAATTTGTTTACGTTCTGTACTTTATCCTCTGTTCTGAATCTATTGGCTTGATTTTTATTTTTAGATTTAAGTTACATAATTTTATCAGTACGCTTTCTAGTCAATTAGGTTAAGTTTAATTTATTCTTAATTTTTAATTTCTGATCATTATCTGTGTTCTTATATGCAGAGTTCCCTACTTGTGGTTTATCTGTTTAGGGGCTCTTCAAAATATAAATAAATAAATAAATAATATAAATAAAAAATAAATAAATAAACAAATTAAATAACGAGGAAGGTGAAGATTAAGGACAAGGGACTGTCATTCTAGCTTAGCTTGATGACATGCATCAAGTTATCTCTTACTGAAATGTATCTAACATTACATCTCTCACTGAAGCTGACCACCAGGAGCTTTGATTAAAATAAATGTAACAAACTGATATACTTCAATAAAATTTATTTTTATTTCTTTTTCCTAAAACCAAAATAACACCATTATTGAGCATAAGAAGAATACAATTATTATTATATTATAACTTTTATTGTATTATAATTAATATTAATAATAATTATTATTAAAACACACTTTTCAAAAATTCATTTTTTAAGTTTTAGATTCAAATTAAGTTTCTTAAATACATTATATGACCCAAATATACTAACTGCTGGCCTATATAATAAAATGTCAGCCCTTGTTGTTACATCTAGTAATATATCAAATTAAATAAACACTCGCTTCCTCAGTTGTTTCAGTTCATGAATATATATATATATATATATATATATATATATATATATATATATATATATATATATATATATATATATATATATATATATATATATATTCAATGAGTATGTATTTCTAGACACTTTAATGTAAACAAAAAAAATTCGAAATCCATTGTTCAAATGGATGAATATTTTTTAATCTAATTAAACCTGTGTATTATTATTATACTGTATATATAAATTACAGTTGTAATTTATATAATACAGTTATATATATATATATATATATATATATATATATATATATATATATATATATATATATATATATATATATATATATATATGATTGTGTGTATAAAGTGAGTGAAATATACTGTATTATATAGTTTCTAGCTGTAACTCTTAACTCCGATATACCTAACCTTGCTAAGTAAAAATCAATGTTTAATTTGCATTTTCTTCTGCAGTAATTTAAGTTGTACACGGCAGACAAAACATAACAAGACAATGACAGAAGAATAATACAGCAGTATACAAGGTCAAGGTTTGGGGCTGATATCTCGAGAAGATTGGCTCTTATCCGAATATCACGCTTTATGCCTGGCTCGCTATTCGGGTCATCGCCCTTATCGACCTACTCCCTCACTTATTTATTGCATAATTGCTGCTAATTTCAAATAAATCACTTGAGCTTAAAGTTTTTATAGTCGTATTTTTATCTATCTATTCGTTAAACGTTTATAATTGACATTGACTATTTATGTTTAAGGTTTTTGCTTCTATACCTTCTAAAAAGAGGGGGAAGCGTTGCATTTGCATAAAACATAACACCCACTTTTTTCATCAAATTTCAATTTTTCAGCACCAACAGATTTCAAAACTCAAAAAAACATTTCTTGTAAACACTCTACAGCTTAAACGGCTAATCTAATGTAAATAAAAGTTGGGACAAAAATTAAGTACTATGAGAGGAAGTACTGATTAGATTAGTGGCTTAATCTAAGACGGCGTATTGAACTGCCGTCACTCTTAAATCTTAAAAAATCATTACAAAAAACATCGTTTGATAAAAATTATATTTAATGATATTTTGAAGTTCCGTGAAGAGAAAGAGGCCTCAGGTACATCCGTGGCAGCACCATTCTCGTTGTATATTAATGGGTGTGCACATTTCTTTGAAACACTCTACAGCTGGAATGGCATAATTTCGATGACACTTGGCACAGAAATCAAGCTTTATAAGAGGAAGAACCAGGCCAGCTAAAACTTGTAGGAGGGGGGGGGGCGAAACCTACCCCTTAGGGTGACGAAATTCAAACGTATACAAGGGAATTTCACCAAATCTACTTCGTCAGAGGGAGCTAAATTGTTTCTAGGGGTGGGGGGATACTCCCCGGCCCCTACCTGGCTACGGGCCTGGGAGGAACTGATAAGATATTGTGTATTTCACATATTTTATTTATTTATTTGCATATTACCTTACGTATGCATTATTGTGGTTGAATTTAATACTTACTATTTACTTACCTAATAACCGCTCATTTGACTGAAGTGGTTTATGGCCTCGCTAATACCTAACATAATATTTAGTATTAGTTACTCTCTTGATATGTCTTTCAATTTTTACTTAATAAATTCTCTTATTGATTGTCTTCTGCTCTCATTTTTAATATTTTATCACGAACCTTACACTATAAATCTTAAAAATCAACAAATTTTCTTCATTCCTTTTCTCCGAACTAACTACCTCTTCAACACTCCCATAGTTCGAATTATGTGTCTAGCAAATTCTATTCCTGACGTAAAATTTACCGTTTCTATTTCTAAATTAAAAACTTTTATTACTTCTCATTTTCTCACGATTCAATAAAGTATACTTTGTAATTGCTTTGTTTGCCTATGTCATATTACAATTTTAACTTATTTTTATTACTCTACCCAGGTACTGCTCCTGCTCCACCCTTTTACCTGATGATCAGTAGTATATATTCATCCTTTATTACTTTTTCTTTTATATTATACATATTTACTGTTATACATAATTTATAACGTTAATTAAGTTTAACGTTAATTATTGGTGTGTATTACATCTTTTACCATACTTTTGTTATCTTTCTTACCATCATAATTACACATACCTATATCACTATACATTTTATGTTATAGCTTTCATTTTTCTTCTTTTCCATGTAATTTCCTCCTCTATGGATGGGATAATTAATTTTTATTACTTTACTTTTGTCAATTTTTAATATTTTTATTACATTAATTTATATTGTAACTTATTTTTCTTTGATCTTAATTTTGTCAACAAATTTCTTAATTTTTGTAAAATGGCTCATGCCGTAAATTATCAGTAAATAAATAAGTTATGTAAATATTATATATGCTATTGTATATAATTAAAAACTTGGTTTGAGTAAATTGGCTCAAAAGCATGGTTGTATCGACATCTTCCCAAACCCCGTAAGGGCTATTTTGTACTTATTAATTCACCACCGCCAATTTAAAAAAATAACCACCTACAATTTTGACTGTTCTCCTCGCACATTTTTGCCCAAAACTACATTTACTATATATATATATATATATATATATATATATATATAATATATATATATATATATATATATATATATATATATATATATAATATATATAAATATATATATAGTAAATATATATTTAAAATTGTTCCAAACATATATTTTTGGTGCTAGGAAGCTTTTGGTGTTGAAGGGTTCTTCTTCCATTGCTGGCCCTTTAACTTTATACAAATGATTTGCTTGGCTGTGCTTGAACAAACTTTACAACTTGTCTAAGAATAATCCATTTTCTGATGAATTTTCTGACAAAAAGAGATTCCATTTAAATCTTAGACAGAAGCTATATAACTGAATAAACAGTCTAATCTCATTCTAGATGCAATTATCATTGTCATTAAATTGTTTTTCCAATCGTGCTTAGGTCGTTAGAAGATCCCTTGTTTACAATAACGGAGTAAAGCTATTTTTCTGTTCGTTCCGCTTAATAAATTTTCTTAGGGTAGTTTTTAAATAAGCTTTTTTTCTAGTGTAGACGACTGCTTTAGACTCATGGCTGACTCAATTATTTTACTTCGATCGATTATTGATGTAACAACTTCAACAATGGCTATAATATCTGTCTAGTATTTTTTTTTTTAATTTTTACGTTTTTTTACACTCACCAAATACTGTAGGAAGTAAGGTTCTCATTGCGGACGTAACAATACCTAAACGGAACATTGAATCCGTTCAGATGGATACAGTTCAGGATGGATGGATACCTGATGGTTACAGTTATGGGTACAGTTTTTGACTCTTAGTCTGTAAGCCCAAAAGGTTGCAACCTCCCTGTTTTTAATTGAAGACTGTACGACACTCAGGATTTGCATGTTCTTATTGCTCTTTATGCGGTTAAGAACTCTTCAGATAATAAAAATATGAAGTGATAAATGTGACGTCAAAAACAACAAATTACGGTATCCACATGTCTCCGGAACGTGGACATTATGGGATCCCAAGATCCCATAATCTTGGGATTGACTAAACATTTAAGTATCAGATCGATTTATAATTCGGCACCTATCTTCAACTATTGGTACCAGCGAAAGCAGACATTTTATGGTATATCATAGTTTTATGCTTTTTTTTAATAAAAATTGCAGAAATAACACGAATCCTTTAAATTTAACATAAAATAATACCCTTTTTACATGATATGAACTATTGTATAATGTTTCCACCTGATGTCCAAGACTCTGAGTCTTTGGTCCTAATTTCTAAAACATTACACAAAGATGATAATTTCGTAAACATTTTTGGTAAACAATTCCCTAATTGACTTTCATTAAGAAGAAATTTCAATCTAGGTTGATTGAGTCAAAACCACGCCCTTGGTTGTATACATTTTAGGAAATTGTTGTCGATTTATTTATTAGGTATAGAAACTATTATTTTTTTAAAAAAAATACAAGTTACATCAGTCATTAATCTTATCTACTTATCTGTAAGAAAAATTGCTTCTTTATAAAGTCAAAGCCAGTAAACAGTAAAGTAAAAAACACCAAGAATTTTTTTAAGACTCAGCAGCCTCACAAATGTGCTGTAAGTGATTAAATAAAATAAGTTTATTCAAAACAATGTGAAAACAAGCTGCCTATTATGAAACGATAATAGGCAATAACGATTATAGTTTTTTAACTATACGCTTAAAATGAAAGAAGCATACAATATTGCCGTTATATTTAAGAAAAGTGCTCATTCAAAGTGCTCAGATATTCATTCATATAAATATCTCAAGAAATGTGATAGCCATATGAAACATCATTAGAAACACTTTTTATCTAACAAATATACTTTTTTTATAATTTGTATTAATATATCATTTGATACTACCGAGTTTTGCAAAACATGAATAGTTGACAAAATATAATTGTGCGAGAGACACCTAGGAAATGTAACAAGCAAAATGCAATGCTACTTTTGGGAAAAGTCCCATCATTCGACACTCGTCATTATTGATGGCTCGACATAGTGTCATGTCCCACTCTGCTTCGTTACGTCTAACTCATCAGGGCGCCGACAGAGCCTGAACTCACTCTAACCCTCAATTAATTCCGAAGAATATAATGTGAAGTATTTACCAGAGACGAGCGGTGGTGCTCTCTTACTGCCATCATGCATGGCAAGCAAAACATGACGCCACTTTGTACGCCTTGTTGAATTAAACCCATAACTCTCATAGGGCTTCTTTTTTGTGCCAAGTTTCATTAAAATTAAATCATCCATAAAAGGTGTAGCGTGTGTATAATAAATGTGTACATCTATACATAGAGACAGATACCAATTTTAGAGGATGAGGAGGGGGACTCTATATATATATATATATAATATATATATATATATATATATATATATATTATATATATATATATATATTCTTTTGGTATCAGGATTCTCTGAAACGGACTTAGGTCACGCTCCGGTGACGCCTAAGGCACTTATGCGGATAAGCGGATTTCTTTCTCATGAAAATTCGCGAAATATTTCTTAAGTTACAATGATTTTGTCTTATTATTACCCTCTAGCATTTATGATTTAATTTCGTGATTTACATTTTTTTTTATTTTGAACCTTGTAGGGAGGAGATAGGAGTGACGGGTGCCATGGCCATGTGCTCATATTGCAACAGTAGGCATACATGTCGAGACTTGTCTCAATGATCGCCTCTTACCATTACCAATGCCCTTCGTTTAAAATTATAGATGGCTACCTATGTATGTCAATAGATAAATTTAGGCATACTTTTCATGATTTTTCGAAATTTTCTCTGTGTAATTCTTGTAGGGTAATGGGATCAACATTCGGCAAGAAAATATTTTCCGAATAGCGTAACTACAACTATAGATTAATTTTTAACTCTCTAGCATAAATAAACTATAAGCTACAATGAAAATATTTAAATTTATAATTACGTTAAACAAAATATTGTATGCCTGTATTGAATACAGGCATAATATATAAATATTTATTTCGAAATTTAAGTCAATAACTATTTTAGTAATCAATTAATTTCAATGATTTGCCAGATGAAATGAAGGAATAAGGGGTTGCAATTGAGCAGTCCAGAGTTGTAAAATGACCATATAAGGGCATTGAGAAATTAGGGGAGGAAGTATCGAACACATTGGGCCCTTAGAAGCTTCTACCCATTTCTACCCAGATCTCCCTTTTAGGGCCTGCCACAGGTTCATTCACCCTAGCAATATAGCTGGCAGAATCTCGTCCCCAGACTCTGTCTCGGGTCGATCCTATATATTCCACGGATTGGAGCGATCCTGTGTGAGACCCCGCCCTAATTTCATATCATCTGGTAAACTGTGTCACATTCCTTTCCATTAGCTAAAACTCGGCCAAGTTTTCACACCTGTGGCTAAAGTTAGAATTTAAGGCTTTCAAAAGCAAAATGCGCTTTCACTGCTTAAAATTATTATCATTTGACATTTCTATTATTTATTCGTCTATATTTTCCTATATCGTCTAGGGTTTTATCAAGATTTCTTTTTTCTCTTCTTTTGTTCCCTTAAAAATGTTCCTGCGTCTTATTCACTTTCTTTCCATTTGCTAAAAACAGACCAATATTCATAACTGTGGATAAAGTGAGGATTTAAAGCTCTTAACGTTAAATGAAGGCACGCATTTAACAACACAGTATTTTTATTACTGAACTGAACACTTTAGTTATTTATTTAATACCTTTTTTCACCCTAAAAATCTTCTTGTCGAAGGCAGTGAATATTTGTAGACGTTATTAGTTTTAATTAGTATTAATTAAATGGTGAATAAAGTGACTTGTGCCCTTCCAGCACCCTTAATTTACTACTATAACTTTCATCCCCTTGTTCAAACTTTGAACACAAAATAAAAGCGTCTATATAGAGTCTAATAATACTAAACAACCCCCTATAATCTTACGGAAATTTTTAACACCCTTAAGGTTCCCCAAAAAAGCAAATACTTTAAATTTCCGTTGCCAGAATACTTCTTATACGTGTTAAACTATAATTTCCCGATAAAAAAAGTTATAAAAGAATAACGGAAGAGCCTACCCACAACTTCATGGGGAATCGACTTATTTTGATTCCGTGTTGAGCGCTGTAGTTAATGTTTGATTACATTATAAGACCATTGTTACCTTCTGGTTTAAGATACAGACGCCTTAACATATTGTTTGTTTTTGTTTACACACTGCCTTTCAAAGGCTTACATAAAAGGCTCTACACTTAATGGAGAGAAGAGTCTGTTCTATGTTACACATTCAATAGAAACTGTACGAGTATAAGGGCCTTGATTATCTCCATCGACCATTCTTTAGCATTTCCTTTCTATTCTATAGCTTTTACTCCATAATTAATATTATTTAATTTATCCTTGTCGTGCCGTGTAACGTGTTATGAATAATCAAAGCTACCTTAACCTACACTAGGACAACTTAAGTTTACGTTAATTGTATTAGTTACGGCAAAGCTCTGAAAAGCTATAAGCTGTCATCCCTGTTTTCACAATTCCCATCTCATAGTTGTCATAACTTTCTCTTAACATAAACTTAATTTGTGTAAATATGAGGAAATATGTCGATAATGGTTTTTATTCTAAACAAAAAACAATATTTAGGGAAGAAATCTCCAGGCGGTGCATAATGTGAAGTTACTTTTTACTCCTTGAGTAACTTTGTCTCCATAGGGAGTAAAATGTGTTTCCTATAATAAAACCTCTCTTGCTACAAAAAGAGGCTGTTTGTTGGAATATTTTTTTTAATCTTTAGGGGGGCGGCACCTCCTAAATTTATGAGGGGGTTCCGACCATAAATTTTAAAATATAATACTACAAAACGTATAAAAATAAGAATATAACAGTAATTAAATGACGTCAGCGTCTGGAGATAAAATTTTGCATTAACCTTGGGAGTAAAATTCTATTTTGCTCTTCGAGATTATAACCGTTCTTGGGTTTGCCACAGGAGTTGAACGCGTAAATTCCTCGGCTTCGCATCGGGAGTTAACTTTAGGCTTTCAGCTTAGAAACCAACAAACTGCTCAGGGAAATAATAGCAGTCTTTACTCTCTTCTTGCATGAATAACTATTAAGATAGTGTTACATCATTATGATTATAAACAGCTTACTCTTTAACTCTTTCTTTTGTGAACTTTAATAACAATTAGATTTTTATGGCTTTTCTCATACTTGTCTAATATTCCTACTTTTGTTATCAATAACTTGAAGTAAATGATGTATAATTAGATAACTGATCAAAAGCGGTGTTAATATTGTTATTTTGTACTTTAATTAATAAAAGAAAGTAATAACCAGTTGTGTAACAAATATACTCAGGAAAACGGAAAGATTTTAAAAGAATACCTATTTTCTACTTAGATTCACTGTACTACTTTCTTTAAGTACAACCTTTTTAACTTTTTCTCATTAATACCAAAGATGTATAGGAAATGGATTGTGTTTGTAATAAAGTCCTAAGCCTGGATTTCACCTTGGATCGTCCGGGTTTTTTTAAGACCTACTGAGTGGTTTTTACAATCTTAATCCTTGTTTTTATGCTAGAGAGTTGAAACTCGGAACAAAAATCAATCTTTAGATCTAATTGTACTATTTTGAAAGACATTTTTCTATGACGTCATTAACCATAATTAATGAATAACAAAAATTTAGAAATTTTATAAAATGCGAAATAATGATTGGACCAAGCGTAAAAATTTGGGAAGGAGTAGCCCTATATAAGATCTACAAATGTACTAGATTTCATCTCATTATCATCTAGATTATCATCTCATTAATAAAATCTTTATCGAACGACAAGTATACGTTAAAAAACGTTAAAAATAATATGATTTTGAATGAGCACTAGTGGAGTTGTTCATAATGAAAGGAACGAAGAAAAGAGTCTCTCCACAAAACTATAAATTTATTCAAAGCACTTTCAACCTACATGAGGCCATCATCAGTGCCAGGAATAATTATAAGAAAACAGCTAAAAGAAAGACATTATAAACGTAAAAACTAAATAGAATTAGTAATATTCTTCCTCTTCTTTTTCGACTCAACGATGTCGGTGAGCCGTGATAGACTCTCACGGCTCACCGACATCGTTGAGTCGAAAAAGAAGAGGAAGAATATTACTAATTCTATTTAGTTTTTACGTTTATAATGTCTTTCTTTTAGCTGTTTTCTTATAATTATTCCTGGCACTGATGATGGCCTCATGTAGGTTGAAAGCGCTTTGAATAAATTTATAGTTTTGTGGAGAGACTTTCTTCGTTCCTTTCGTTAAAAAATAATAATAAATATCTTATTGAGTTGAAATAAGTATGTAATAAATAAGTACATTAAGTTTCATTTCAGTACGCCTGTCATATCTATGTGTTTTGTTGGATTACTAATGTTAAACAGCATCGAGCGAGGTCAGTATCTGAATAGATGATCGTGGGAAATAAAAGTGATATTTTAATTTCTTAGTACGCGTGAAGTAAGTCCGAAGACGAACTACAAAAGAAATAAGGTGATTTTCTCATTTTGAGATCGAGCGAAGCCAATAAAATATGGAAAAGTTCCGAGGTACGGGTACCCAATTTATACTTTTAATTAATATTCTCTTTATTTTTCATAAAACAAAGAACCATTTTAATTGTACCGTTAATTAGGTAAGACAATTAAGATGAAATTTATGAGACATAGATTGTGAGGGAGTTGATTAGTGTAAGTTCCGTGCCTTTAAAGAAACAGGATAATAGAAAATCTATTGTGTTGCAAGAAAATCAATAGAATGTCCGCAGGGTGTAGACTAGGGGGCAACTACCTGATGACCTGCAATGCACCATAAATATAATAGATATTAATACAACTTAAAAGTCACAACTATGAATCTAATATTCATAATAATTATGAATATTAGATTTTTTTTTATTCTAATAATAAAAATTACACTATGTTTTTATGTGGAAACGTTTATTTGTACGGACAAAGCACTCTACTAAATTGATTTCAAACAAGCAACAGGATAACTTTCTTTAACTTGCTTTGCTCGCATTTTGTGTTGATTTCTCGGTTCCAAAACTTGTCTAAAAGTAGCTCTTGCAATTGTTGCAAAGTGCAACAAGGCAAAAAACTCCCTTTAAACTGAATTCCCAATGCAATCAATTTCCGGGTCTGAGGTGGAGACCAAGCAGGCAAATTGCTGTATACAAGTCAGTAATGTTTTCTTTCCTCCGTCAATAAATAAATATTTTATCTGATCACACTTGGGGGCCTTCGACACCCAAACAATAATTTTTTTTATTGCGCCAAAAACTAATTTGGATTTGAAATTAATTATATGCGGACAAACAAAATTTTAGGATGGACCCCTTTCAAAGTAAATAACTATTTTAAACAAAATCCTGGCGCGGTGGTCCATAAGCCGGGCGAATTTACTTTGGGAATACATGCTACCGTGCTTATTAATCCATTCCCTGCTTCATAACTCGAGCAGTGGCATTTTTACTTGTTGTTCAATTTTGTCTGGGAGTTTTTAGTCAACGCGCATATTTATCCCATTTTGTCCAAGATTCAGGCCTTTAAAATGTGACTCATTTTGTACTACTTCAAACCATATTTTGCTGAAAATATACTTTAAAATATAAAGGAAAAGCATAGTCTGCCTATCTAGAGTGGAGCCCTTCATATGAATGCGCTTGCTCAAAATATTATAAAATCGAACAAATTCCCGTTTTCTTGCTATAAGTGGTTCACTGTAGGTCGTGAAACATGAAGAGAACATTTTTTAAGGCTGATAAAATTTCCTATAAAACGAGTGTTTTTTTGTCAATATCGGATTAATACAACTGAAGTTATGACATTTGGTAAATGGCCAAAAAAATGCACAAAAAGCCAGTATTTTACCAAAGACTAACTTCGCCAGTATTCGCTGACTTTGTATAAACTAACCATTTTTTAGTGTTTTTGAAAGAGCCATAACTTTGGTTGCTGATATTCGATTTTGATGATTAAACAATCGTTTTATGGAACATTTTATCAGCTTTAAAAAATGTTCTCTTCATGCTTTGCACTCGACCACATATTTCAAAAAACTGAAAGTTGTCCGATTTTATAAAATGTTGAGCTTGCGCAATCATATGAAGGGCTCCACTCTGGATTGGCAGACTTTGTTTTTTCTTTATAATTACCGGTACATTTTCAGAAAAAATTGGTTTGAAGTAGTACAAAATGAGTCACAGTTTTTCAGGTCCGGCTCTTGGACTAATTGGTTATACAAAATTATGTGAATCCTTTCAAAATATCTTTCCACAAATAATGGGTGACATTTAATTCTAGTAGTCTTCAAAGTATCCTCAAAGGATACTGGAAGCTATTGCTGAAAATACACCTTAAAATATAAAGGAAAAGCATAGTCTGCCTATCTAGAGTGGAGCCCTAGATAGACTTTTGGACCTTAGACTCTATAGTCTAAGGTCCAAGAATATTAAGACTTTTGGCCTTGTTCCGGCTTTGATGGTACTTACTATGTACTTAATATTAAGTAGATATAGATATTATACTTATAGATATACAATGCTATGTACGCAATTTGTAAGGCTTTTGAGCAAAATAAATGATAAGGTCCTACACTATAATATATTTACAGTTACCTCAATGTAATGAAGAAATATCAACATATAGCGAATGTATTCAACAAATGTATTCGAAGTATAGATACCATACCTATATATTTATAGGTTTGGTATAAGTATTCTAAATATAGAATACTATCCTATAAGCGTAGTTTGTAATTTTTTATCGATATATTTTTTTTCGTTTATTGCTTTAGGCCTTTTATAGTTTTTCGTAGTTTAATTATAGTTTCGCTCCTTCTCTAGAGAAATGTCTATCGTCCTGATATGATAGTAACGATTTTTTATGTTTCAGAGCTCAGGGCTGGTTTTTAAAATGAAGATAAGTTGATGGAGAGAAAAAAAGCGAAAACCAATCAATAGGTAATCTATGTTTTCTTTAAAAACACACTAATAAGTATTCAGTCTGAATTTTGAAAAGTATTATACTGAATACTTTATTAATACTATACCCAAGAACCCGGGTTCAAATATTGGTTCGGAAATTTTTTTATCTATCGATATATTAGTCCTCAAGCCGGCAAATTTCCTTTGGAATGTTTGCTTTTTTGCACATCGATACAATTCTTTCTCAGGTTTTCGGTGTATCCTTTTTCGTCAGAACAGAAGCACTGTCACTTGGCATTTTTCAAAGGAAATATGCAAAAACATTTTGTGGATTAGCATAATCCAAACATTGTATGGCTGTCTAAAATATAGAACTGTAATGATTATGCAAGAGCGAGCATATGAATAAACAAAAATACGCATATTCTTTGAAAACAAGAGGGCTTCGGCCTCGACCGCTACGCGGCTTTAGCCGCGTAAAATCTATCTTTGTATTTTTGTCAACCATACATATTAGTATATGTGTACAAAATTTCAGATTTGTATTTTTTTGTTGAAATGTTTGTAGGGTCATTATTTTGGTTTAATGACGTCACAAATATTTCATTAACTATAGGGGTTGGGATATTAACAAGGTTGATTTTCTTCACATTCTTTTTGTTCCCTTTATCCATAATAATGTATTTAAAAGACACTATAGGGAATGCATATAAAAAAACACTCTTCTTACTCCATATACTAAACTATATTTCGCCCCTTATTCATTGGGGCATTTTCATGTCTAAAACATACAAATATGAAGAAGAATCATAACAAAGTTTATTAGGGCTTTTATTTTTGACTTTGAATGACGATGGAGAATCTTAATCTCTGATTTTTAACTATAATTTACAACCTTAATTTTATTGTAAGTTTAATGATATTATTTTATAAATAAATTATCATTTATATTATTTATTCATATCATTTATTTTATTAGTAGCATTAATTGAAGAAGCGAATAGTGCAGCGAATGCCTAGTCTAATTAAGACAGGTTTCGCTAGAGTTCAAAGTTGTGGTGGAGCCCCTTATTATATATCCTATTTGTTTGCTAACTTAGTCAATTAGTTTGTTCTCTATTATAAATTTGACATTTCCATGCATTGTTTCGTTCAACAAACTTAAGGTGCCTTTATCATGCATACAATGTTTTTTTCTTATCGTGCTAAGTTTATTCTGCAAGAGTTTTCCTAAGCGAGATATAAATACGAGTTAGATAAAATATCTGCAGTCTCAAGGGTGCCATACATACACATTTTAAGGTTGGAGAAGTGCTGTAAAGTAATGCCAACATTACATCTAAGTATTTTACTTTTAACGTTTCTACCAGACATTTTTTACGTTATGTTTTTGTAAGGGATTCTGTTCTTTTTATTCTATAGTCTGGGTGTTAAGTATGGCACAAAGCTTTTAACTAATGCAATTAAAATCTAATTGATCTCATCTAGCTAATGGTATTATTAAAATTTAAAAAATGCTAGTTTGAAATGACGCCACGTTTTCCTAAAATGTTTCGATCATTGAATTTAATTTTGAAAAGCTATAAAAAATTCATTAATTTAATTAGACCAATATGTTTAATAACTTTAATATCTCTATAACTAATAGCTACAGATGTTGTTAAGGGCTAAAAGCAATTGGAATAAAAGCAATTCTAACGAGCACTGAAATAATTTTAAAAGAAACATTTTTTTTTAATTTTTACAAATGTCTAAGGCCTATCATTTTTAAAATTATAAGTAATATTTGCCCTCATATCTAACCAGTTTATTCTCTAAGTGAAGTAACTATTTATATCAAGTTTTGCCTAATTCAATGGAGCTGTTTGGTCTGCACCATGATCGCAAGAAAATAACTCCGATTTTGGCTTCCAATAAATAAAAATAAATGTTACGATAATTGTTACAAAATAATTAATCATAAATTTAAACGGGTTAACATTTTTGACCATTGAATTTCTCTCAGAATTTAATAAGGTCTTGATTTCCTACAAGAACTTGATTTTGAACAAATTTCAACTATTAAATACTATTTAGATTTTAACTATTAGATATAACTGTTGGCATGATCACTAGAGTAGAGATTACATCCAAAACATTTCCATTCATATATTTACACAACTCTTTTTTACCACGTTTGAGCTGAATCGTGAACTTTTGATGAAAAACATTGGACGGTGTCTCACTTCTCTCATTCCTTGCGTTTACAATTTTAACTGAATTTTCAAACAAAAAATGAGCTAATGAGGTTGGATCATGTTTTCTTTTCATGATCGAAGGCAGAGAAGAAGAATACATTACTTCAAACATAAAATTATTTTGTAGAAACTTATTGGATTTTTATTTATTTTTCATCTTTACGTAATAAAAAGTGTATAAAGAAAAGTGAAAATATTAGTAAATTTAGTTACGACGGGAAAGTGAAAAACCTCTCTGGAGGGGAGACTACATTACAGGGGGCTAGGCGCCAGTCTGTGAAGTTGCCTTGAACAGGGCTCAGCTAGGGGTGCACTAGTACATCGATTTTCCCTCTCCAACCTTTCTCAGGGTACCACGCCCAACCGTAATGCGCCTATTTTCTAAAACCTTCATTCATTTGCGTGATAAAAATCAACAATGCTGACAGCCATGTCATGAATCCTATAGATTGATAGACCTAATATTAAAGAAAAAATAATGTAAATAAAGAAGCGCTTTTTATTTTTATCACCGCAACATGTTACAAATTTTTTTTTTTTGGGGATTTTAATCAAACATATTTTATTTAGTCATATTTTAAACTTTAATTTAATGACACAATATAATTGTGTCATTTAAAAGAATTAATCACATTTTTTAAAATTCAGATTAAATATAACTTTAACATACGCGGAGTCGGCCCGGGGGCATCTCTGTGGCCGCTTTGCGGCAACATTCTTGTTGTTTCTTATTATTTGTTGTTACATGGCATTTTGCCGTGTATGTAGAAAAATTCCATCAACACAACTAATACGCCCGATCTGCTAGCTTGTTAAGTTCGTTCCTTTAAGACCATATATACGTAATCATATGACCAACAAGTTATATCTAGCGTCGAACGATTATCTTTCACCCACTAAAAGATATGTTTTATCAGTAAACAGACCGTCTTTTTACTTATTGGTGATGACGTCATAATTAAGTTATTTGTGCCAATTGCGCCTCTTAGGATGGTTTTTATCGTTATACATATATATTTATATATATGTATGCCGTTTGGGGTACGATTTAGCTATCTATATGAATATATGATACTTTGTATTAAAGCCAAAAAAATGCATGACGTCATAACTTGGGTTTATGACGTTTAATATAGGCTGCGTCATTTGCGTAATATGATTTGGATTTTTGACAAATTTTGCTTTGAATTGGCCACTTCAGACTAAGATCACGGAGTAAGTAGAACATCTAAGATATACAACTAAGCATCTAAGTCTCTGCAAAGATGATACTAACCTGTTATAGCGCTATACTCTATGATCCTAACTTAAACATGGTTAAAATTTAACACTGTAATCAATTTAACATGGTAAAAATTGAAATATTTATTGTCAAACCACAATACATAAAAAAAGAAAACTGACCGGTTTCGAAGGAGAAGGTCTGAGACCTTCTCTTAGACCTTAAATCTTGGACCTTCTCCTTCAATTTAGGCAACTCAGTTTATAAATGTACTCTGACGATGACTAATTAATACTCGAAACCGGTCAGTTTTCTTTTTTATGTATTGTGGTTTGACAATAAATATTTTTTAAACTCAATTGTGTTAAATTTTAACCATGTTTAACATAAACAATTAAACAATTAATGATCCTAACTTAACTGTATCAGCTTTTCCCCAAACAAAATAAACTTCTAATAACAGACAAGGTGACGAGACGTAACTTAAAATCCTTTCACTGGGCGGAATGAACCCTAGCGGAAAAAACTCTGCGGCGATTTGACTGTCAGACATATGCTATTAAGTTCACTTGTTGGTTCCATTTCCACTATAGTTTGTAGACTTAATATTGAAAATCCGACAAAAAGCTATTCCGATAATTTGACTACCTTTGTCACCGAAGGCATTGTTGACTGTCTAATCAAAAATCACCCTACTACCCTAGGATCTTGAATAAAAGGAATGTCGAGTTAGGGAACTTTTCTGACCCCATGGTCGTTGTATGAGCAAATTTACCTTCCTATGGTTATAAAATGGTTAATTTATATAGGGACTATTGCTTTTGCTTGACATAATTGTTTCATTAAAATTACAATATCCTTAAAAATGTTATATAAATGTTATAAACATTTGTTATAATTGTCTTAACGGTGTAGATATGTGCTGAAGTTATACTAAATTTTTGTTTTTTGCCTAATATGTATTCCCAGTAAATGTCGAAACATACGATTTAAGATTTCCATTTTGGATAGTCAACTTATATCGAAACAAGTAAGTTACTTCCAAGCAATCATAAAGCAAGGATTGTAGCTCGCCTAATAGACGGAAACATCTCAAACAAATAACTTTTTTCGGCTAAAACTGATAAAAATTCTATTTTATGTAGTTCTCAAATGACTAATTTAAAATATGTTGTTTGATAAATAAACAATTTGCGAGCTCGGTTATCACTGCTTGTAATTTAATAAAAGCGGAAACAATTAAAAACATGCCGTCATAATAAAGTTTTGTTAGTTCAACATTCTACTGTTACGATTTAATTAACTGATTGAATAAGGGATTATTTAAAAATTATATTGGATTAGAAAATGTATTAACTTGATTATATAAAACAAGGGAGATATAAAATCCCTTTTACTGTATATTTTATTTCTTTGAATGCATTAAGGGGGAATTCCAGCTACGGGATGACTCATACTGGCAGGAGGGGGAGGTAACCTTCTCTCATACTACAGAGGAGGAAGAGAGACCAATTTTAAAGCTTTTCTTCCCATTTTCTCTACTCTGGCTCCATCCTGACTTTTTTGCTTTTATCAACTATGACTCACAACCATTATTCATTTATGTTTATCTATACACTAGAGAAAATACTTAAGGTACGAGTTACTCGGAACTTTTCTTCAGCTTATCAGATCCGCTACGCTCGTCCTCACCATTTCAAACTCGCTTCGCTTGTCCTTAGGTTGTTAAACACTTTTATTACCTGTGATCACACAAGATTTTGTTTAGAGGTTTCTATGGGACACGATAATATAAGAACGCTTTATCAGATCTGAAGACAACTTAGTACCGAAAATCAAGTTCCTCTTTACTTGAGTTGCTCAAAACCCTACTGTTTTAAAATATGTAAATGTTTAAGACATAATTAAAGTACAATAATTACTCAACAAAAATTCAATAATTCATAAAACCTCGAAGAATCATTTGACCATGCTCAAGTTGATCAAATAATAGTTAATTAGAGTAAAATTACAAAATCTATATTTGTTCAGATTTCATCGTGTGAGATATATAACTTTATCTAAATAAATCAGGTTTTTCGGCAAATACTTATTAAAACTCGCTTATATCGTGGCGGTATACCACGAACAAAACTGCTAAAAGAGAACAATGTGGCCGCGAATCGGCCCCTAGCGTCGAGTCATGTGATAAAAACATAAAAACTAATGCTAATAATTTTTTTAACAAGTTCTTTATTGGCAAAAGTATATAAAATATTTATTTTGGGTAAACCGGAGCCATATTTTATTTATTGATTTGGGGTGATTTTTGACTCTTAATTTTTATTTTTATTTTGGTATGGAATTTGGTTATATTTGGTTATTTTTTGGGGTGTGAGGGAGTTTATTTAGGTTAAGGATAATTTCATATTTTTTGGATTGGGTAATGCTAATAATAAAATGAAACTTTGCACATTTGTAACCACCGCGGTATTTCCATGAAAATTAGGTCCGGTAGTGACCCGCGTCAACGTAGATTGTAGATGATAAATCCGACGTTTCGCTTTCACTTTGAGAGGCTCTATAGGGGGTGTAGGTTATCATGAATAAGTTAATAATGCTCTACGAAACTGAACAGTTCAGTTTTGTGGGACAATACTGATGCGAAACGTTTGCTGTGACATCTACAATGATTGGTGGAGGGGGGGGGGGGGGATCTTAGCCATTTCATATTGTATTAAAGAAGCCTCCTTGTCTCTTCTCAGATTGAAGATAAATGCGTTCTAGGTGCCCCCCCCCCGCTTGTAAAAGTCACATTTTACAAAACTGAAGTTTAAATAATCCATTTTTATGGCTCAATCGTTTTAAAACAAACTCATTAGCATATTTTTCTTCTGGAAATCGCTCAAATAACTTTTTTTTTATGTGTAGACAGTGAATATTATTATAATATTAGGCAGAGTGTTTCACAAGTTTGGTTCATGTTGACTAAATAAACAGGGCGAAACATTATTTGGAGGAAGTTATTTTTTGTAAGTGACCTTTGTATTGTTCCCTTTAAGAATCTAATACATTATTATCTTATGGAGACTGTATTTACATTATTGAGACTGTATTTTGGCAATATAATATATAATAATATTTAACTAGGAATAATACCACTACAGAAGACTTAAGTATATTGCAACTTAGTAAAACTGCAAGCTAGCTTGAGTTATGGTTGCCATCTTATTAGCTCCGTACTTAAGTTATATAATTGTTGGTTATTAAATTCTTATAGAAAAAGTTTAAATTTTAAATACTTAAATTTTAATTAATAAAGTTACCATGAACTGAGCTTTACATGAGTTCCAGAATTACTGACCTGAGTCGATGTTAGAATAATGACCACAGTTTTTCTAACACGTAAATGCACATTTCTTATGAAAAATCCAGAAAATTGTATAAGATGTTAATATTGCTATTGCTTAGGTTTAAGGCTACTGATTTCTTAAGGAAGATCTGGATTGTTGAGCATGCATTAAGAAAAAAATCGAACGGCTTGCGGACCTCCAAAATTATTTTACAATTTTGAGTGAATTTTTAGATTAATACTTCAAATGTCAGAATCGAAATGTTTTTCAATGCCTAGGATTTCCCTTATAAAAAATAAGTTATTGTTTTCACAGTTGACAAAGACTGTAATTTTGGAATCCCTGTGTATTTTGGACAAGTACCAGTAATTATACAAATACATACATAATATTATTTCTTCTAAAACGATCAAAGACGATCTACTTAGGCTGGTGTTGCCTATATAGTTTATATTACATTGCCTTTGCCTTGCTATACAGTGAGACATCTATATCTAAATAACACCATGATTATGAATTCGCCGGAGGTTTAAGTATTTAACTTCAGGCATGTCTTTCTTTAAATGTTAATACCTTTTAGCATAAACACTTATTTATATAGCTAATTTGACCCAGGTCAGGAGTCAGAGGGATAAAACATGAATCATTTGTATGGGGTCTGTAAAGGACAATACAATCCATGTAAATGCAAGTTGCATACGCAATATCCTCGACACGCATGTGCATGATGCATGTGGTATAATATGATAACTTCAGTATAAAGTTAATTCAGGTGTCTGGCAGAGGAAACTTAATACCATAAGCACACAATATGACGTTGTTATCATGACTCACTAAGCACTTAAAAAGACTTCCTTCACACAATATGGTGTTTAATAAAAATACATTTATTTATACCTGAAATAAATTAAATTATTAAACACACATTAAATAATTATGTTAATATTTATTGTTCTGCTCAAAATTATATAATTAATATTTTTATCCCAATAAAATTTGCAAAAATCATATCATATTTATTTTATACATAAATTTACAAAACAAAGAAGAAGATTTATTTTTCATGATTTTTTTCTTTTTCTTTTAAAAATTGATTATTTTTTTATATTCTAGCTCAATATAAATAGTTCTTACCTGTACTGTTCGTTTATTGTAAAGTTCGTTTATTGTTTATACATATATTTTTATGTATTATATGTATGTACATGATATTGAATGAAATGTCAATGTACTATAACAATATTATATATATATTATATATATATATATATATATATATATATATATATATATATATATATATATATTTATTATTATTCATATATACAATAAATGAATAATTTATATTTATAATTTGTTTGACTAATATGGCTGAAATGTATACTAATATAATATATTAATATGGCTAAAATGTTAATGGAATGTTAATTATGGTTGCATAAAATAAAACTTAAGTCATATATGCTTCAATAACATTTTAATATTTGTGTATTCATTATTTAATAATAATTTAGTAGAATTTGTAATAAATTATAAATCATTATTTTAAATGTTTAATTAATTTTTGATCAATGATTGAAATATAAGGTGGGTTTGTTTCCTCAATAATTACAGGAGTCATGCACGCTATTACCTTGGTACTATCTATTATAAACAAATACAAATAGCTTTTAGGGTTTAACTTTATCTCAAATGTTAGTCATACAGATATTATATCAATAAATTTTCTTTTATCCTTCTAACATGAATATTTTGCTAAACAACATTTGTTAAACAAAAGAATCATAAATAAATAAATTTCTGTTTTATGACCTTTCGTCCTAATTAATGGATTTGTTAATATAAGTTTAAGGCGCTATCTAAAATACAAGAATTGTCTCAATAACATAAAGCTTCTATACAAAAATTGCCTTACGAGACAAATAACAATTGCTTGAATGAAGATAAAGATTCAACCGCGACAAAGAACATGATAACTCTGACGTTTCGCTTCTACCACATGAGAAATTTTCAGGGATATATGACATACGTCATAGATGAACCATTCCATGTTATACAAAACTGAAATGTTCTGTTTTGTTTAAAATAGTGTTTATCGATAATTTCCGATTTTTTTGAAGATGTCTACCACCAATGAGAGCTAAACCACTAGACGCCTTAATTACCGCGGGCTTAATTCATAAAAATTACCGTGGAAGTTTGCGTAGTTTATAATCATCTTTATAATTGATTACCGTATTTGTTAGATTGTTTTAATCATGTGGTCACCATTGCCTCTTTTTATTATTAATATCTAAAATCTTTAGAACTTCTTAGCAAAACAAAACAAAGCTTCTATACTGAAGAAACAATGCTTGCTCCTCCTCCCCGCTTTGTTCATAAATTACGATACCTTTAACGAGAAGTAATTTGTTGAACTTGAAAACCTGCACGCTATTTTGAAATTTGTGTTAACGCTTTCTTTATCCTTAATTCCCTGATAAGCCTTGATTTGCCTAGATTATTTGTAATGTTTAACGGTGATGAAGGTAAATTTTTCCAGTGAATCGTGATAAGAAAAGTTTTTACGTCAGTTCTGTGGTTGTACATGAAAAATCTAAATGTTGAGTAATCAAACAAACATTAAATAATTAAACTAGTAAATATTCGTGCAATCAATGGCATATAACAAAAATCAGGTACGAGGTACCTTGG
>JACMZG010001863.1:15986400-16092180 GCA_018340805.1 Microvelia longipes | reverse complement strand
CTGGATTTTAGGTCATAAATATTTTAGAAAACATTTTCGTATCCTCTGTCTATACTATACCTGACCTAAAGAAATAAATAAATTTAAACCAAAGCAAAATATATGAAAATCCCTTTTTTAGCATTATGCTTTATGTAATTCTAAAAATAACAGTGTGTCTCAAGAATCCTGCATTTTCCCCTGGGGATAAAGGAGTAATATTTAAAGAGAATTTTGTTCTTCTTAAGATGTTGAAAAATGTATTTGTAATGTATTATTTTTTTTTCAAAAAATCTTAAAGATCTATTTTTACAAACCATGGTGTAAGATGATGTTGTATTCGAATTGTTCCGAATGCATAAGATCTAAAACTGCAGAATGCAGTGAAATATTATTTATGATGTTTTAATGTCTTATATTGCATTTTCTTATAATATTTTATGCATGCTGTGGATCTTACAAAGTCAAACTTGATTTTTAAAACTGATGCATTTTGTTAAATTCTTCTAACTATACTATTTCTGAATATATTACCTACAAATCTATTTTTAGCGAATTTTCATCATGAAAATGATGCTTATGAGGTTGTTCGGATGACGGAAGTTGAGGGTAGGAGTGGTTAATATATATATGGCGAACAATAACTCTTGAAGGCTTCCTAAAATCGAAACGAAACTTCGTTATCTCTTCTTTTTTTATTAATCTTTATATAAATCCTTGCCGTAGACAGACTTGTACCGTGAAGTGTGTGTAAAGTTTATCATTGTGTTCATAAGCCCGTTGCTTAGGGTAAAACATTCTGTTATAGCTCAATCACGAAGTTAAAAATAAATATGCCTCCCCGTTAAGTTAATCATTCTAACCAAAATGGAATTGAAGCATTTTTTTCTTTGCCAGACCCTTTTCCTAAATGAATTTGAGATTGTCGCCTCTAAAAAATATTAAAAATTACTCTAAACATTTATTCCTTTTGACCAGAAACAAATTTTCAGCAATTTTATTCATTGGTCGGATTCCCCACCCTCAAAATTTGAGGGTTCTACTCCTAAAAAAAAAATATAAAAAATAAAAACAAAATTAGCTCAAAATTGGTTACTCAGTTTGATCACAACTGATGCTAAGCTAATTGTTCCCCTTTTTCGGACCCCTCCTCCCTTTCTTAAAATCCATTTTAGATTGTAACCCCTATATAAATAAAAACAAAATTTACTCCAAACAACTTATTAATTTTGACCAGAATCGGATTTAAATTTTTTTTCTTGGGCTACCCCCTCTTACCCTTCCTCACAATTTTTGAGGGTTCTGCCCCCAAAAAGCTTAAAAACAAAATTAGCTCCAAACAAGTTACTCATTCTGACCAAAACTGATTTAAAGCAAATTAATTCTTTCACGAACCCTCTTTATATTTTAAGGGTTTTTCCATAAAAAAAAAAACAAAATTAGTTTTAAACAAGTTACTCTTTTTGACCGGAATTTGACTTTTTAGCATTTTTTTCTTGGTTGGTCTATCCACCTCCTTAATTTGGGGATTTCGCCAGCAAAAATTTCCAACAAAGTCTGCTGTCAACATGTTATTTATTTTGACCTGAAACTGATTTTTTAAGCATTTTATTTTCCTTGGTCAAAAAATGACCTAGGAGGAGTCTCTTCTTAGCCCTAGAGACAGTATACGAGTATGCACTAAATTTAACACTAAAGCTAGGGGGAAATAACGTGGAATAGCTAATTAAATATGTAATGCTGTCTTCATTTATACTAAAGTTATATTAATTTTATTAGGTTTAGTTTATTATTGTGACTTTCTTGCAATATTGCTAATCGTATATCTACAGTTTCATGCGTAATGACACATGGTTATAACATATAATATAATAACATATACGTATATATTCAACATATAACGTATATGTATACGTAACGGATACGTTTTTAATGTAAAATACGTTAGTAAATTTTAATAAAATTTACTAACATATCTCTTTTTTCTACTTGTTTTTAAGTTCTTTTTCATCTATTTTATCAATATACTTTTTTTATTGTATTGATTACAATTTAATTTTGTAAAATTAAAAATTTAATAAAAATTAATATATGTTAACTATCATAAAACCGCCAGGAGACGTAATCTTTAAGAAATTGCTCCCACACACGGGTTTATCCTTGTGGGATATTTTATCATATAAAATATGTCTATGCGCATTAAATATTTATATTTGTATATTATGTGTAATAAAAGCTTTTTGAAAAAAAAAAAAATGGATTAAAAACTTCTACAAAATATTTTAACTTCTAACATATAACTACTTAAAATATAGACCAATATCAATGCTAAGGTTGGGCACTAAGAGGAATAAAATAACTACTGCTGTCTACTAATACACTATATTTCGCCCTACCTCAGGGCATATTCATGTAATAATTAATTTCTCTTAATGCTAATTGTCAATAAGATTAAAAATTTTTAAACAAACATATAAATTAATTGGCAAAAACTGTATGAAGCATGAACAAGTGAGTATAAATACACAGGGAGTATTATACTCACTTGTTCATGCTTCATACAGTTTTTTGCCAATTAATTTATATGTTGTTTAAAAATTTTAATCTTATTGACAATTAGCATTAAGAGAAATTAATTATTACATGAATATGCCCTGAGGTAGAGGCGAAATATAGTGTATTAGTAAGACAGCAGTAGTTATTTTATTCCTCTTAGTGCCCAACCTTAGCATCGATATAATTAATATGAGGAACAACAAAAGAAATTATATTAAAATATAGAATTCAGATATTCAAAATGTTAACATACGTTTAAGTATGTTTAAGTACGTTTTAGTTTGTGAAGGAATTACGTATTCCTTGTCAATATATCTACATCAAACCAGGTTTTATAAATCTGATCTAAGTTTAGATTAAAAATTAACTTACTTCCTTTCATGAGCGCTTGTTCAATATTTTCTATGGAAGCTACATCATGGAGTCTGGAATACCTCTGTTTTGGGCTTCTATCAAAGGGCTGTAACAAAAAGGAAAAGTATGAAGTTAACAAAAGACTGTTCTCTGAAAATTAATTCAAATAAGATTTATAAATTTTTAGAAAGGTTAAAGATGTAAGAATGTTTCGCTGATATATGCACTCGCTATTATTGAGTTTAAATGAAAATTAATGAAAAGTTACCTCAAAATGTTTTCACGTATTCAAGACAGGATAAATTTAACCCGAAACTGTTATAATTTAGCGTAATAAAAAGGAGAAGAGTATATCACAAAAATAGCTTTTCATGTTCTCTTGATGCCTATTGATATTAGGACAGCCTCTTTTTATCAGTTTGCGGTAACAGTGTTTAATATTTCAATTTTTATTTTTAAGTGAAATGATTATTCGTTATTTTAGAAGTTATTCTAAAACATTTCTTAAAAATAGGCGGAACTTGTAAAAAAACAAATATGAAACATATTTTATTTGATGTTAAAAATATGTTTTCTTATTGTTTTGAATCTAAGTCTAAGATATATGTCAAACAAAAGCTTGATGAAAAGTTACTGTATAGTGTAGTTTTGGTTTAAAATTTAAAAAAAAATAATTTTGTTTCTAAAATAAGCGTTATTTTGGTGTACTCTAATATAATTTTCCAAAGTTACCAAAAGTGGTGTAAATTACTATATTTGCGTAGTAGTTACTTAGTTATTTTTTTGGTAAATTAGAATTCGCAAGTGTCAATTTTCTGGGGATACAGACCATTTTCGGAAGTCTAGACTATTTTCGAATAGTCTCCCCTTATTTTTAAAGATTATTGATAGCGAATCTGAAATGTATCAACATACAATACATCTAAATTTGAACTTTTAATAGAAACTCTTATGTTTATTTTTAGTTTCGTGTACAAGTAGATAGGTTCTTACAAGTTATCAGGAATATTAACTGACTAGGATGATTCTCTGTGAATAAGTTTATTTGACTAAGAATTATTAACTGACTACGACGTTCCTTTGTCAATAATTTTATTTGACAAAAGAATAATATCGAAGAATTAGCTACCGTCGATACGTGCTGTTGGATATGAATATCCCTGGACCGGTTTCGGCATAACGTCATCATCCGTAGGCAGGGCTCTCAACTAATAAAGTTATATCAGTATAACTTATAGTCTCAATAACCACGACGAGCCCTCTGAAGTTTCCATCCTCAAAGGAATAATAACTGAGTACGATGTTCCTTTGTTAATAATTTTATTTGACAAAGGAGTAATAACTGAGTACGATGTTCCTTTGTTAATAATTTTATTTGACAAAGGAATAATAATTGAGTACGATGTTCCTTTGTTAATAATTTTATTTGACGAAGGAATAATAACTGAGTACGACGTTTCTTTGTTAATAATTGTATTCGATAAAGGATTAGTAACTGATTACGATGTCTTTGTCAATAATTTTATTCGACAAAATAATATTAACTGAGTTGGATGTGCCTTTATCAATATATAAATCCTATGATATCATGTGAACCACTTCGCCTTTTATAATTAACAATTTAACTGCTGATGCAACATATTGTCTGTAATGTTTCTTATCAAGCCCTATTAAATGCAATATTGCATCTCCTTAACCTCATGAACCTCATTTTTTAATGCCAATTCACTAAAAGGGACCGAGAGCCCAATCTGTATTTAATTTATTTTATTTTGATATGTTGGGATCTTGTTTAATTGGTTTAGTTAGTATTAATAAGAAAAGTATTTGTTAAGCATCTAAAATTGGTAATTACATTTTAAAAACCAGAATTTATCTTTTAGTCTATTAAAATAATTGATATAGAGTTGTGGGAGTCAAGTAGTTTAACCAATTTAGCTGTGATCTATTTTTATAATAGCCTTTTTACTAGCATTACATTAAAAAGTTTTTTTTTAGATATCTATTTTTAAACTTTTTTCATAAAGGTATTTAACTAAGCTTATAATTTATTTAAAGGTTCAAATTGAATCTTTTGAAATAAGAATTTAAATTATTTGTCCCGTTTTTGTTGAAAAGGGTTTTAGAAGGAAAGGTAGGTGGGGTAGATTGGGTCCCAAGTATTTTTCAAGGACTAGAGTCATTTCCTGCCTCTAACGTCCCCAATTTCGTAGATAACACTCACTTGCGTGTATTTCGGCAAGTTTTCCCTATCCTCTTGAATAATTTCTGTTTGGTGTGTAAATCGATTCAAGGGCTATATTTGTATAAAACCTTTTTGCTATGTAAATTTTGCATTCGTCGCTCGTAAAGTTTAAAACAAAGACGTTTGTACATTTTAGACTAAGGGATTGCAGAATTAACAACAAAGATTTCAAATATGGCATAAATGAACTTGCCAGATGTGCTTTAGATGCCTTAAATGCCAAGCACGAAAACTAAAATACATTAAACATTGTTATTTGCTTCTTTAATTTTTAAACTAACAAAATTAGGATGATACGTATTTAGTTATTGTTTTGTTTTCCCTGGTTGTTTAGTACACCATTCTGATGTTGTAGACTAGGTCGGTATTACTTCCACGAAGTAATACCGATTAATCCAGGTTTTATGGTCCTGGAGAATCTACGTGTACACGTTCCCAGGGTGCATTAGGGATTTCCCACTGATGGTATGATTCTTTTACTCTTTCATTTTTATTTACACCTACTCTTGCAGGCTCCTACTAAATCTTCGATATTTTTGTCAATATTTGGCTAAAAACAGTTACTACGAGCAAGCGCTTTCATCTTGACCATTCTTAAATAACCCCCTAATACTGACCCTTTAATACCGACCAAGTCTTCTACATCAGAATGGTGTACTAAACAACTAGGGAAACTTTTTGCTACATTTGGATTACCTAACGTACTTGTCAACGTACGTTGTTGTCCATTATATGGATAATGGACGACAATTTGTATAAATTCATTTTGAACACTTCCCGACAAAATTAGGAGTTTTACATAAACTGAGTGCCTCATACCATTCAGCAACTAATGGACAAAGCCTAGCGTTTCATGCAGACGATTAAAAAGGGCTTGCAAATTATGGAGTCGGAACAAGGAGATCAAACGGACAAGTTAACGTGACTTTTAGGACAGCTACGGAATGCACCAAATTTAACTAGGGGATCAGCATATCAGTTAATGTTTGGAAGACGAATCCGTTCGACATTGGATTTGTTACTCACTTCTGGGAAAAACAAACGAAATATGGAATTCATTGAACCTAAAAAAAATTTAAAGTAGAAGAAGGGTAGAGTGTATTTGGTGTAGTGGTTAAAAGATAATAAATATAAACGGATATAAGGGATTAATTGGAGGCGTCACAAAAACCAGATTAGGGGAACTAAATTTACGGGGGGCATTGATACATATTTATTTATTGTTTTGTTTTCTCTATTTTGTTGAGTATGTCTTTGCTGCCACATATTTGATTTGTGTTAAAATATAGAAGATACAGAATGATTAAATGAGTGTTATTTATATTAGTAGTATTAGTAGATAACAAAGGATAATAACACGAATGGTTGGAACTTCGAATTGTGGTTTTAAAGCAATATATGGATAAAAAACTTTTTCAAGATAAAATATGGATTTTTAAAGGACCCCGGAAAAATCTTTATTAGAAATTGATTTCGACTGATTTTGCTGAAACATTTAATTGAAATTCCATTTGGCTTGCTGATCAAAATCTTTAAACTTGAGCCCGCGTCAGCCCCCTTAGTTTTTCCTGATGAAAACTATTTCTCGGCCTAATTCAGTTAGCCTTGAAACAATATGACATGCTATAATCATATGTGCAAAACCTCTTATCTTTAACCGTTGACTCCCTCGGCCCCTGAAATTATTCAAGTACGTATGATGTTCAAATTTACTGAAATTCTTCAAGTACGTATGGTGTTCAAATTTACTGAAATTCTTCAAGTACGTATGGTTCATTTACTGTACGTATGGTGTTCAAATTTACTGAAACTCGTCGAGTGCGTATGGTGTTCAAATTTACACGGTCAGTTTTTAGCTCAGGCCTGCATAGTCTTGTCTGAACTTGTGTGGACACAAGATGTAGACTGTGCAGTCTTCTGGTAAGCCTGTGCAAATCGAACTGCACAGTCCGATCGAAGTGTGTGTGGACCCAAGAGGCCGGCTGTGTGTATGGTTTAATAATGTGTTTATAATAATAATAATATTAAACAAATGCCCGTTGTGAGCCTTTTGGCTAATCAGGGATACCCCTGCGAGAACAATCTCACCATTGCACAGCGGGTGGGAGCCACCGCAATGCTCAATGTATTAACTAAAGTTTGTTAAAAATATTACTTCACAATGTAAATAACAAAAGACTAAATAATTGTCAAACGATATTATGAGCGTTTGTGGAGATCGAGACTATGCTGTCTGGTTTGCACAGCCCGGCCGGAGTAAATGTCTGAGTGTGTTTGGACGGTCGGCTTGCGCAAACCTGCTTTATAAAAACGTTTCAATCTATACCTAATGAAATATACTCATTTAATATCAACCAATGTCTTTCCACCAATTAGCTTTAATAAATCTCTTGTAGAGTTAGCTTTGACAGACTCATCAACTTATCCGCACTTTAGCCTCACAACTTTGGCTAACAGCTTACAATTAGGATTATAACCGAAATATGGCTCTGCTCAGAGATAAATTAAAGATTATTAGTGAAATGGCAAAACTGGTGTTGCTATTATTATAGACCCATGGCGTTGTTTGAAGTAACACTAATTTACTTTTTTAAATTTATCAAAGTAAGTTTACATACCTTGCTTGAAACATTGAGAGTTCTTATATCCTTTCTCCAATGAATATATGCACCTAAAGCTATAAAGGCTGCTACCAAGAATACTACAGTAAATATTGTTGTAACCATTGTTAGTAAAATAGGTGGCGCCATTTTGTCCCCTGAAAATAAGAACTTATTGTAAATATAACACCTTAGGCAGTATCTTTATGAAAGCGTAAGCTTAATGTTTTTAGCGAATTCCCTTTGAAGGAACTCGCTAATGAGTGGCATGGCGGAAGTCGTATAAAGGTATACGCATTTTCAAAGGAAATTCCCTACAAATTTTTAAGTTACTATTTACTAAGTTATAAATTTCTGTTCAAAATATTGTGCAGAGCTTTTATAGGGATAAGCATAGTTTTTTACTTTTCCTTATTTGTACCTTATTAGGAATATAGGAAAATTATTGTGTTTGCAAAAACTGAAACCAGTATGTCACCTCAATTATCTGTTTCAGGTGTTTTAAAGGCCTCCTAAGTGGTTTTCACTAAGTAGTTGGTCTGTATGTGTGTGTGTTGCCATCGTACCTTCCAGCGTATTTGTGCTAGAGATTTTAACTTTGTACAAATATCTATATTTAGGCGTAGGTGAGCTATTCGGAAAATAATTTTTCATGTCGTCATCAACCCGCTATAATGACTCCTCGAAAATTTCTTAAATTCATAAAACGTGGAAAAATGTTGCGACCAATTTGAGATTTGGCACGCATGTTGTCGTATATAAGACCAATATCTCTGCTAGGTTTCATCTTAATATTAGCAATATTTTTTTTAACAAATCGAAAAATTATCCAAATGAGTTGAAATTTGGTAGAAAAGTATATTACGAAATAAATACGTACACGAAGTATCGTTTTAATACAAGTATATCCATGATTTTGTTGAATCATAAAAGTTAAGCAGCATACAGCGTGGTCAGTGCCTGAATTTAACAGCTAGCAATGAAATAGATATTTACTATCTGAGGATGAGCGGTTCGAGTCCGAAGTATAGAAAGATTGAGCGTATTGAATCCGATGTGATGAGGACAAGCTCCGAGATACCCCCGTACTACATTGTTTATAAACTATGAAACAAACTTGCGAATTCCCGTGGAAGTGGATTGATGAACAAGGAAGCAAGTTTTAAATTAAATTCGCTTGGTTTGCGGACCACCACTTCAACATTTTTTCTATATATTGTCTGTATTTATCAGGATTTGCGCTTAGTGAATTGTACTATAATTTTCTCGATATTTTTAAACCCATGTTGAAAAATCATTGAGGCGAAAGTCAGAATGTATGTAGAATCGATACTGCATACGTAATAAAGGCTGTGGAAGCCTGGTAAACTCTGGATTTCATCAATTCGGAAATCTGTATTAGCTATTGTGTTATAACTTGTTTACGCACGCTCTAGTTAGTAGAAAAACTTTATTCCGTTCATTTTTGTTTTGATTCTTTACTTTTTCCCATTTATACTGTAAGTATTTAGAAAAAGTATTGTGTTTCCAAAAAAATCCGGAATCGGTATTTCACCTGAAATATCCGATTAAGACCTCCTAACTTGGTTTTACATAGTTGTCTGTCTGTTATCATCTCCCATAGTGTATTTATGATGGAAAGTTGAAACTCGGAACAAAAATCCATCCTTAGGTCCAGTTGTCGTATCCAAAAAATATTTTTTATGACGTCATGATCCTGCAATAATGAGTCAGCAAAAATATCGAAAAATCCATAAAATGCTGAAAAATGTTTTGATCATTTTGAGAATTAGCAATGCATTGTCGTCATATATGACCAACGAGTGTGTCAAGATTCATCCCCATTATCAGCATTATTTCGATAGCTGAATTAAACACCAAAGTCTTCCTCAAATCGTTATTATTATAAACAGAGCCGGCTTTCGATCTCTCGATCATCATCAGTGCCTAACCCAACATACAAGCAAAATAAGAAAATTAACTAATAAACTACTAAACGCTAACCTAATAAATAGCAATTAAATAAATATATTAAAAAATCAAAAACAAAGCAGTTTAAAAAGTTAAAAGACATAGAATTAAAATAATAAGTAAAATTCAAAAAAATAAAAAAATTTAAAATAAAATTAAAATAAAAAGTAATAAATAAAAATAAATAATAATGCAAACAAAATTTAAAATTAAGCAAATTACCCGGTGAGAAGAAAAGCAGAGTTTTCAAACCCTTTAGTTAGATCATATATACATCATTATGTCAAATTCTTTATCGAATGATTAGTATTCGTTGATTAAAAAAATTGTCAAAAATCGAAAGAATATAATAATATATATATATATATATATATATATATATATATATATATATATATATAATATATAATAATATTTATATATATATATATATATATATATATATATATAGTATATATATATAATTAATATATATATATATATATATATATATATATATATATATATATATATATATATATATATATATATATATATAGATATATATATTTATACTAAGTGTCCTTCAAGGCGGGAATTATATCTACGGGTTTTATTGGATCATAAAAGTTAAGCTGTATCGAGCGAGGTCATGCCTTGGATGGGTGACTGCTAGAAAGAAAACGAATGTATTTACTATCTGAGGATGAGCGAAGCGAGTACGGAGATGCGTTGCAGTATGAATTTCGTAATTTTTACTCGTAATACTCCTGAGTCTGAAGTAGGGAGGATTAGCGTAGTAAATCCGATGTGGAGGATACCCCGAAACCAATTTTTTATTTTATATTAATAGGTATTTTTGTTTTTTTTATAGGTCAGAAATTCTGATTGCATATTTAGGTAAGTGTAAAATAATAAATCACAGTAAAAAAATACATTTTCCTATAGTTTTCCTATAAATTTTTTTCAAATAATATTAATAGCGTGTTTGAAGATATTAGATATAATCTGTATTCAGATTATTTTTACGTTAAAATATTTAAAAAAATCGTGTTTTATATAACAATTCACGTAATATTTTTTAAAGAGAAAATATTGAAATATTTAGAGTAAAAGCTTTAAAATTACAGTCTGGCGAACAGTGCCAGTATATAGAGAAATTATCTGGCACATTGCATCTGCATGAGGTTTAGTAGATATATGTTAGATGAGATACGACAAGAGATTGACTTGTGAGAGCTTTAGTAGAAATAATATAGACACCTTGTGAGATGATAACATATTTCCTCTCTAAATCATTTTATGTAACATTGGAAACACTGATGTTTCAATTTCTTTTTTAGACATTTTTTCAACTCTATACTTTATTGTTTAAACATTATTGGGGTTGAATAACTCGTCAAATATCATTTTATTTGTGAGGACTCTGAATCGAATGAAATTGGTTCGAAGTCGACACGACTAAATTAGGGAGCAAAAGAAAAAAAATTGCTAACATTAGCATAAGTTTAGCTTTTGTTTACTAGAAAAGTATATTAGGAGACAATTTTTTTTACTGAGGAGATTAAATTTATTCTGTGACAAAATGAACATAGACCTAGAACTAGACCTGTGCAATTTACCTCTTCTGGTTAAGTCAACTCTCCAGATTTCCGATTTGCGACGGATTGGTTAGAATATTTTGGATATCAATGATTTAGGTTCGATTGCTGTCTTCAAAAGCAATTTTTTAACCCAGAAGATTGATTGAATTTGGAGATCGACTCCAAAATTTACATCATTGGTGTATCTTTTAATTTAAAAGTCAAAGATATCACGATTGAATCTTATTTTTAACCTTTTATGTCATAAACTCATATTACTTCTTTTCTCTTTTGATACGTTAGTTACTTCAAATCAAACCTTTTCTTCCAATTTATCTATTTTTCTATTTCATTCCCTTAAAATATGATATTTAATTGCATTTATTTCTATAGCTCTTTTCTGTACAATTAATTTCTAATTTTCTTAAGTATTTTCGATTTAGTGATTAATGACTTCCATTATCTTATCTTTTACTCTCTTAAATTGGGGTTTTTATATCCATTGTGTTAGTGATGCGTGAAGCTAAGTGCTATCGATCTGAACCAGAAATATTAAGGCTTTTAACTGCTTATACCACTGGTTAAAATTTCTTTAAGAAACTTTCTACAAGGCTTAAAAAACTTAACAGTTACTTATTTAATTAAATTTATAGACTTAGTTTTTTTATGTATTCAAGATTAATTAATGAAGATAAGAGGGATAAAACATTTTAGAACTCGCTTAAAAGAAATTGTTTTTTAAGAAAACAAAACCCTCAGAGCAGAATTTTCTAATTAACTAAATTGTTTTTCTTTTTGAAATTATTATTTTGTTTTATTCCAACGAAATAATTATTTTTAATAAATTTATGAAATTAGATTTTAAGATTTTTGCAACTTACAAAATAAATTTTATTAATTATGTTAATATTAGAATTAATATTAAGTATTGATTAAACATTAACATAGAACGATTTTTGAAGGAGTAAAGTAGATATCTTCAAAGCCGGCTTATCGTCATCATCATGCGATCCACAACACTTGAGCTCTCAACTAATAAAGTTATTAACTGATATAACTTTATTAGTTGGAGCTTGGGTGTTGCCCCGCCCGAGTGATGATAGCGTTAAGCCGAAACTGGTCCGATATTCATATCCAACATCGACGGTAGCTGATTCTTCAATTAGACAATATGTAGTTTACAACGCATCTCTCTATAGTAGTCACTCTAACAATTTTCTTAAAAAAAGTTTGCTACTAGCTAGCAGAAAGTGTCCAGGTGCCGTTGTACGGCACTCTAAACTCATCGAGACAGAGATTAGAACAATGCTATGTTCTTATCACTGTATCAATGGTATATTTACCAGGTTTTATTAAAATCATCGATTAGTTTCTTGATACTGTTATACAAGCTTTTCATTATTATACGGTAAAAGAAGTTGTTGAAATCGAGTTCTACCCTGAACTTTCCCTCATAAAATCGGATTCGCTACGCTCATCTTCCATACTCGTCCTCAGAATAAACAAGTTGTTAAGTTTATACTACAACTCGTCTTGGGACTCGCTTCGCTTGTCCTCAGATAGTAAATATATATCCATTTCATTCCCAGCAGTCACCCATCCAGGCACTGACAATGCTCAATGCCGCTTATTTTTTATGATCCAACAAAAATCATGGTAGACTTGTCGTATTGAAATAAAACTTAGTGTGTACTTTTGATGTGTACACACTTCATTATTATCCTAGAATTTAATACTTAATAGTCCAATAAATATTTTGTTAATTTTGATGTGTACTTTTACTTATTTATTACGTACTGTTTTAAACTTGTACTGAATATCAACTCAATTGGATTATTTTCCGTTGTTTTACATTTTTTTTAACAAGATAAAATTTGAATTAATGAGATGTAACTTAGCAAATATGATAGCTTTATGCGAGATTAATATTATAAACTACTATACTATGTCTACTATTATAGACAAATATTATAGACTACATGCGAGCCAAATGATTTCCGCGTTTTATGATTTTATAAAATTTTTGCTGTCATTATTGCGGGTTAATGACGTAATAAAAAAAAATCTGGATAACAGAACTAAACCTTTAGATTGATTTTTGTAGCTAGTTTTACCTCTCTAGCATTAACTCACTGGGAGCTACGATAATACATCTGAAACGGAGTATTCAGGTGTTATCCCGGTTTCTATTTTTTGCGAACAAAATACTTTTCCTATATACCTACCGTATAAATCAGGAAAAAGTAATGAATTGACCAGAATTGTTGATAACATTTCAAGATGGCTAGCAGATACTTTTAAAAAAAAAATTATTAATGAATTATAAGTTATTGCAGAGGTAGTGAACATTTACTTTTTCTGCCGGCAGATGTTAAGTTTTACTTTATGCTCTCTGGACGCTAAGTATTTACGTCCTGATGAGTTAAAATAAATATTTACATGCGCACTAAAGTCTGTAAGTGGCGACTTAATGAGATAAATCATAACATTTATTTTAATTTGTCAAAGCCCTGTCAGAGATATAAAGGGATAGTAAAACTAATACACATTTTAGTGAAAGCTTTATTTAACCCGATCAATAACACATATTTTTAATTATTATCTAAAGTTATCGATTTTTGTTATCAATCTCTAATGATAATGTTCAAGTTTCACTGGTCATTGTTTGAAGAATAACAGGTATTTTAACTGAATCAATAATTACACATTTTTTGACGTAATAAGTAAATAAATATTCGACTGTCCTAATGTTAATATATGTGTGTATATGTCGTGTACTTATTCTTTTTATAATATAATTTTGCGTATACATTAATTCACTATTTACGTATGTTAATTCACAAGAATCACTTTCTATTTATATTTTTAAACGTAAATGCAATTTTATTTTGTGTGTTGATTTAATCGGGTTTTATCGAGACTTCTTATTGGATTCGCTTCGTATGGAAATGATCTACTTTACTATATGGTATATCTTTGGACTCGCTTCGCTCATCTTCGGACTGTAAAAAATTAGTTTTATTCCTAGTGCTCACCTTCCTTTTATTGAACACACAAGATGCTGCTTAACACATCCGATAAACCCCGTAGATATATACTAGCTGTATTTAATTGTAACTTTGTATACATTTTTATTTTGTACAAAAACTTTGTTTCTAAGACTCTCCTCAGAGAGACAGACACATATATACTCAGGGGTTTTTAAAATACCTGAAACTGAAGTTAATAACTTGGTTAAATCTCGGGTTTGGATTTTTTGTTCAAAAAAATATATTTACTATATGCGTTTGGTGTAAATGAGAAAAAGTAACAATTAAGTCAAATTTTGTGGAAGATATTAATAATTATTTGAGTGTTACGAAATCAAGTCTTCGTCAAGTCAAGAGTACCAAATGAGTACAAGAATTTTTTAAGATTCGGAATTAAGTAATTTTCTACTAAAATCTGTAATATTTAGAATAGGTTATTACTAAATAGAATTAATCCCTCTAGTATCCCTCTCATCAAGGGAAACACTTTCATTAGAAATTTTCAAGGACTATATAATAGTCTTCAATAATTTATTGTTTGTAAGAAATTTTAGTTTTTATTTACTTAATAAAAACAATGACTTCACTGGATCAATGGGAAGTTTTGTGCAAGTTTGTTTTTTAGGATCCACTTGACCTCAACTTAGCTTTTGTCACAAGAACAAGTTAAGAGTTTACTATGATGAATTGTCTAGCCTTGTCTAAAGAATCAACAAAGGTCATCTTTTTTATGCCTTGAAACCTCCGCCTTAGTTTGTTAATTCCATTGAATTTAAGGACCTTCTATTTATAATAGAATTATTATACTGAAGTTTTGAGTCCCCTTTTTGGTAATTTAGTTTTATCTATTTTTTGTTTTGGACAAAATCGTGTAGAAGTTGAACGTTTTTCTACTACTTTACTCACTTCATTAGAGCATAGAAAATAATTAGATACCAATTTTTTGTCCAGAATCCTTTTTAGTAAGCTAGATTTACTAAATTATTATATTTAAAAGAGATTATTTTAATCTGACATTGTTTTTGCTTCCTGTAAGTAGTTGGTAAAGGCATTCTAAAATAAGGTGAAGGTGGTCTTAATAAAATATAATATATTTTTGTTAAAAATTTGCGAGAAAATTGACTCAAACTTCTATTTGAGACTATTTTAATAAAAAAATTAGTTTATAATGAAGAGGAGATTACAAAACATCTTACTAGCAGTGTTATCTTACTGTAAAGAGACTGCGAGACACTGTTTAGGAGGTTCAGATCCTCATTATCTTGTTCCTTACCGACCCTCGCAAAATAATTAATTTTCTTCTCTTTAAAACGGGAGTTTTAATCAAGCCTTCGGCATTAAAAACTCGTTATCCTTAATTAATTACAACCAACCACCTGTGCACTGCATTGTTAAGCATCCTAACTAAAATCTTAAGGCTTAGTCTAAAAATATCTTCATATTGTTTTGATGTAGATCGTGATTAGGGACATCGTATTAGATTTTTGCCACACTCCTAAGTTTGAATCTTGCCCCGCCGCTTATTCAATTAGCATTTTTTTTTTAAAAAAATTGTGAAAACACAATTTCTACAATACTGTGTATTTTTAACTGGAGACATTATGTTATAGTATAATACCATATATACTAACTCAACCATCTATCAAAGAACTATCGTTATCTATATATTTAATGTAGATGTTAATCTATCGCTATCTATATATTTAAAGTAGATGTTAAACTCTCGCTATCTATATATTTAAATTAGATGTTAATCTATCGCTATCTGTATATTTAAAGTAGATGTTAAACTCTCGCTATCTATATATTTAAATTAGATGTTAATCTATTGCAATCTATATATTTAAACTAGGTGTTAAAATATCGCTATCTATATATTTAAATTATATGTTAATCTGTCGCTATCTATATATTTAAATTAGATGTTAATCTATTGCAATCTATATATTTAAAGTAGATGTTAAACTCTCACTATCTACATATTTAAATTAGTTGTTTATCTAATTTATTAAATGTAAATTAATCTAAAAAACATTTCCTATAACTTTTTTCCAATGTTTTTTAACTAGAAATTTACTCATAACAAATTAGTTGAATTTAACTGGCTCAAATTATTAATCTAACTTACTGTATAAAATAAATTAAAAGTTTTTTACTCTGTAAAAACTCACGAAATAAGTTTTTATGTAGATTTAGTGAACAAATAAATATGCAAATTACACTTTTCGCATCCATTTTTAACCAAAATATTTTGAAAATATTCAGAAATTCATTTTCTATAGCTTTAACTTTTTATGTGCATACTTAACCATTTAGTTTAATATTATAATGAAATAGAATTTCAGCTTTACAATGATAGCAATTTTAGTAATTAGGTACTGAAACTAAAATTATATTAAAAAATAAAAAAAAGGGAGAAGCTTGCTTTTGAATATTAAAATATCACATTCAACAGCACTTTAAAAATTTCGTTCTTTTATTTATTTAATTAAATTTCTATAGACGACGGTGAAACAATTCCTATTTTCTACTGTTCTATTTTATAAATAGGTCTTTTTAATTTGATTCAACATTGAAATACATGTATTTTTCTATCTTTGGTATCAGGATTCGATTTTCCTAGCTTCATTTCATTTTAATAGGAAGCAATATAAAAAAGGTCTTTTTTCAATATCCTGTTGATGTAATTTATTTATAACAAAAAGTATAAAATATTCATTTTATTTTTTTTCTATTTCTTTCAAAGTTATATGTTTAGAGATTTTTTTTTACTTTTCTTTGCGTTTATTATATAACAATAATACTTGCATACTTATATTTTTTTAAATTTCTTATTTAAATAGAAGGAATATACAAGAGAAATATTATTGTGTTCACCACAAAAATACGAAAAAAGTTTCATCAGAATTATCGGTTTTAGGCTTTTTTGGAAAATTTGGCAGTTTTCATCATGATGTATATGATATGTAACACATAATGTGTTCATGCTAGACAGTTGAAACTTTGCACAAAAAATTCAGACTTAAGGTCTATTTAACAATTATGTCTAGTGCTGCCCGCAAAAAAAATTTTTTGACCATAATAACCTATTTGTTGAGCCATCAAACATTTAAAAAGTTGTAAAATGTTAAACATTTACCGATTAAGTTAACATTTTATACTCGCAAAGTACAATTTACGAGCAATTTTCTACACACTTCATTACATTTCTGCTCTGTTTTAGGGTTGTGTTTACGCAAAGTAAAAGTTTCTTTGAATGATAACATTTTATATATTATCTCTATTTTTAGATTATTATCTAGCCTTACATTATTTAAATTTTTAGTTGGTAACCCTATTTTGTTAGGTCATCTGTTGCTCTTAAGGTGCATTCAGACTGCGGTAGCGATGCGTCTGGCCGTTGCGTACGTAGCGGTCATTGCGATGCGGAAAATGATGGATCCACAATTGCCACGCTACGGCCGCAAAAGCCGCTAACGCAGCACAATTGTTTCGAATTTTGAAAAAAAAAATATATTTTTCTTAACAAAAATAAAAAAGTCTTCTCGAAATCGGAAGAGGGGGCCAAAAAAATTCCAAAACTTCGAAAACAGAAAGGTTTCTTGCGCGTCAGGCCTCTAAGGTGTTACAAAAATTACAAAAATCAATCAAATGCTAATCACTAAATCATTTGTGCGGGTTTAGTAGGTTTGTGGAAATTTCCATTTTCCGCATCGCTGACGCAGTTTTGTGAATGCACCTTTACGCTAATATTCCGTACCCGGTAAGTGTTTTACAACCAGTGGTCATGTTTTGTGAGTTTTAATTAAAATTCTTGCATTTTTTTCATCAATTATTATGTGTTTTGGGTGGATTATTTAATTTCTTAATGTCTCCATTGATCCAGCCTCGATTTTCGATGCTTGGTCGAGCTGATATTGCTCCAGAATAACATAATGTAGAAACACCATGTGTTCTAGTTATCCATCATGGGCCCCTGACTTAATTTCCAGTTATACCTTTTATTTAAGCCATTTTTGGTTGTTCTTAAATCGTAGAAGCCTAATTCAGCTTCTCGCAAGCTAATTTGTGCCTTCCAGACCATGTAGGCACGCCACTCATCTTATCTCAACCGCTCCAACATGCGACAACATCATCTTTTCTAGCCGTTACCCTCAGGCACATCAAATGACATTTTTATTTATCTTTCACCTAACTGACTAGTGAGTCTTTTAATCTTACGTAACAAAGCATATCTGTAAAACTTATTGTAGAACTATTTGAGCTGCTGTAGTGACTCTTCAGATCCCCAGCATTAAGATTATATCAGGTTACCAATAATCATCATTCTAATCAGGCATACTTAAATTATTTGTTATTATTCTTCTATTTTTATATTATTTTCTAATTATAATATTAGTTATGCCACTTAATGGCAATTATCCTAATCTAATTTACTTCGCTTATTTATTTTAAATACAATCTCTTGAAAGTTGTTATGCTTGGTTTTATTCATGATAGCTAAGATTTTAGCTATCGACCCCATCTTTTCCTAAATTGTAGTCTCTATTATCTAGACACCTCACCTTACAGGTTGTCCGTTCTGGTTAAACTTTGCGATCTACTGATACCTGAACAGTTGTTTATTCATATTTAGTTGGGATCGTTTATTGGTTTGCAGATAAGTTAGATGTCGTGTCACACAAGTTAGCTCGTTATTAGCAAAATTTGTAAGTCTGAAAAGCAATTTATAAGTTTATCTCTGTTTAAAACTTAGTTAATAAATTAGGTTTCTCATTTTTTTAAGTTGCTTATATCGACTTCAGTCTAGTTATATTAAATGAGCCTTTTAAGAATATTTATGCAATGGTATAATATTTCTGTTATTTCTACCTATTTTAAGTTCCCTTTCCTGTATTTTATTCTGGTATTGACAATTTTTTTCGATCTAAATGACCTTTGTTTTTATATTTTTTGTGTTTAAAGATGGACGTTTTTAACGTCGTACAACAATAACGTCGTAGATTAAAATAATTTTAATTTTAATTTTGTAGATACAAAATAATTAATACGAATATTTGACCTCATGTTGTTCCTCCAAGATAAAAAAAAATAAAACAATATTTAATAAAAACGTTGGCCATATTACCTATAGGTACGTGAGTATAGTTGAATGACATGACGTCGAGAGTTAAAACAGATCCGCTAAATCCCGTGAGTCGGAGTTTTCCTGTAGTTAACTTTTTGCTTAGCACTCTCACGAAATGAGTTTCACTATCAACCCACTTATCAACTGCTCGTAGCACCACCACGATATTACCTGCAATCATTTTAAGAAATCCATATTTTCATATTTTTTTAAAAATTAAAATAAAATTCAAAAGGAATTTAAAATAAAAATAAATAATTAATAGTAGATAGAGATACAGAGAAATAAGAAATTAATAATTATAAATGTATACATATTTAAGAATTAAGTTTAATGAACTGTGAGAAATCAGAATTAGGAAAAGTAATAATGAAGTCAGCAGTGCGAGTTTTGGTAGATTTAGACTTCTTATTCACTGAGGATGCCAAGCATCGCTTGTGCGAAAGCTTTGATGAAAAAAATTAATCTTAACAAAACTCGGACTGCTAAGATGATAATAATGAAGACCATTATTACTTTTAGTAGTATAAATGTACAGATTAAAATAAAAAAATCAAAAATAAAGAAGATTGTTTTTTAGCGAATTTCCTTTGGGAAAAAATTCGCTAATGGGATAGGCGTCATGGCGGAATTCGAACCTCGGACCACGACACAAATCCGTTTCAGAGGTCCCTAATGACGAAAAAAAAATTTCGCGAGACTATATATATATATATATATATATATATATATATATATATATATATATATATATATATATATATATATATATATTTATATATATATATATATATATATATATATATATATATATATATATATATATATATAATATATATATATATATATATATATATATATATATTATATATATATATATATATATATATATATATATATATATATATATATATATGTATTTCTAGACACTTTCTTGTAAACACTCTATCTTTCGAACGGATTAATATTTTTTAACCAACTTGGTACAAAAATCAACCTTGGGGAGGACACGAACCCTATTGAAAACCAGGTTTTGGTGACGTCATTAACCCGGTTTGCTGAGTCAGCGAAATTTTTTAAAAAATCGGCAAAATTCAAGGTTAATATTTTTTGCCGCGAAAAAGGTCAATATTTATGTTTTTTGAGACGCTGAATCGAATGAAACCGGTCCGAAGTCGATACGACCACTTTAAGTGACCTAAAAATCAAAAAAACCATTGTAAATTACCAAAAACCAAAATTTAGGTCGATAAAAATAAATTTCGAGTAGGGTGTCATTTGCTATGTAATTTGGGCGCTGAATCGAATGAAACCGGTCCGAAGACGATACGACCACTTTAATTTACCAAAAAGTCGAAAAAACCACAAAAAACATAGAAAACCAACATTACGGTCGTGAAAATTAAATTTCGAGTAGGGTGTCGTTTTCAATGTTTTTTGGGCCTCTGAGTTGAATGGCAGTGGTCCGGAGTCAATACGACCACTTAAACTCAGGGTACCTGGGTTCACATCCTGGAAGGGTCGATAATTTTTTATCGTTTTTTTTTTACTAAATATAAGTTTACAACTAGAAAATAATTCTGGCGCGGTGGTCCGCATGTCGGGCGAATTTCCTTTGGATGCGTGTTTCCGTGCTTTTTACATATATAAGTTTACAACTACTAAATAAATAATTCCGGCGCGGTGGTCCGCTGTCGGGCGAATTTCAATTAGAATACGTGTTTCCGTGCTAAACAACCCTTTTCTTGCTTATGCAAGAACCATGCCATTGCGACAAAATGAGTTACGAGCAGTGCTTGACAATTGAGTAACTGCTTAGGTTCTAAAGCATGAACCGGAACCACGCAATGGGCATGGTTCTTTCCTAAGCAAGAAAAGGGTTGTTTAGCACGGAAACACGTATTCTAATTGAAATTCGCCCGACAGCGGACCACCGCGCCGGATTTATTTATTTAGTAGTTGTAAACTTATATAAAAAGCACGGAAACACGCATCCAAAGGAAATTCGCCCAACATGCGGACCACCGCGCCAGAATTATTTTGTTTTTTTTCTGGTTTTTATTTGTAGAAAAGAAATTGTGACACTTGACAGACGGGCTTTGCCCATGCCATTATGTTTTTTGCTATTTTTATATGATAAATTGTATTTGTTTTTTAAATAAAATATTTTTTTTTTACTCTGGATAGTCTATCACTTAGACTGATAATACACTTAGACGCTCAGCTATTAGGCGTATAAATATTATACGCGATAATTAATATTATCGTATATATACATATATATATATATACTAATGTAATACGGACTACGGCTGTAAGTATCATGAAATATATTCTTGGTGCTAATCGTAGTACTAAAAATAGGAGAGGTTTTAGATCATTTATTTGGTCGTCAATTTGGTAATTGCCTATTTATTTGGCTATCAATTTGGTCATGTCATTGGGACCTTCTCGCTAAATCTCCAAGAAAGATGATGATTTTCTATCTTATGATTCAAATTAAATATGAAAATATTGTGTTTAATCTAATGATATTTAATGATTGGATTAAACAGAAAATTTTATTTAGCAATTTTCTTTCCTGCCACCGTACTACTAGTGCTTTCTATAAATTAACTTGAAACCACACTTGCCAGACTAAGAAAATGAACTTCAAAAGACTTAGTACCATATTAGTAACATTTTGTATAATTTTTAATAAAGGTTTTATACTTAAACTTTGCTTAAACACAGTTTCATTGGGATTAGGTAAAGTATTTTATCGATTTTTTTTATTTTAGACAGCTAGGGACTAAATTTAAACCCTGAGTGGGGATCTAATTGGGTTAGGAAGCAAACTTTTTGTCAAACAGAATTTCTTTTTTCGTCCACTAAAATAGGGTTGGATCATTCTATAATTATAAATAAAACTATGGACTGATCCCATTGTACTTTGTTTTGGAAATAAAGCCACATTTATCGATGAATCTTCTGGTTGAGAATTTCTCAAGTTTTCTTCCTAATATAGAGGACGAAATAGAAATGCTTAGTAGTTAACGAAGTAACTTTTAATTGAAAAAATATTCTCCATTGCATTATAAAGACCTCCTTGGTTTTATATCTAGATTTTAGATGGATATTTTGGTTAATTATAGAGAGAAAACTTGAGAGTTATCCAGTGAACTTTTCCTCTGTCGCAGACTAAGTCCCTTTTTCCTAAAGCTTAACTTTTAGCAAACCTTAAGATCTTATATTATTATTATTTTTTTATAGATTATTTTTTTAAGGTCTAATTATTATTATTTTTTTAGATTTATAGTTTATATCATAAATTATATGAGCGTCCCCTAAAAAGCTAAGCTTGAGAAAGGGAACGGTCGCTATACAGATGACGTTTGATATTTTAAGTAACTCCTGTGTTTTTTTGGTTATTTTTCTTAGAGTATTAGCATAGTTTCATAGCTTTGTTAATCTTATTTATGGGTTTTAAATTCTATATTTAAAATATTGTAATAATTTAATTATCTTACAAAGAAAAAAAATCTAATGATTCTATAATGAGTGATAAAAACAAATAAAATACCGTTTATTTAATTTTAATTCATAACTATTCTATTTGACTCCTATTGAACTAATTTTTTAACTATATAATTGCTATGTTTAACTATTTTCATTTGATGTTAAAATTAATTTATCTTCATTGTATAGTTTTTTGCGAATATTATTGTGTGAATTTTATTTTATCATATAAAATTGGATACAACCGAGTTAAGCGAAAAATATAATGAGTTGACATATAATTGTGCGAGAGACACCTATAGGAAAAATAACGAGTAAAAATGTTTGCAAAACTCAAAAAAATACTTTGTTTTCTTTCTTCAGCAACACTCTTTACAGTCTTAAGACCTGTTATAGATCGCTCTCCTCTTTCATATCGTCTTACTGGTAAAGCTTGGTGTAAGTTGTCAATCTTTAGTAAAAGTTTTTAAGCTTGCTTCAGTTTTTATCCTTAGCTTCCTCGGTATGCCGTAATATCGGTTAAAGTTTTGATATCGTTTCGACGTTTCATATTTTGCTGAATAAATATGTTTGAGATAAACTTCAATCATTGAGTTATTTTACAATAGCGTAATGTAACCTCTCTAGATAGTAACGCCACTAGGTTTTTCTAACTTAATTAGTTAAAGCTATAGATTTAAAAAGGCTTAATTTTTAAACTAACTTTTGAAAAGTTTTAAACTAATCTGAAACCCAAACGTTGAAGTTTTTACCGGAAATAATAATCAAAAATAATAGACCATTGAGGGACTAAACGTTGTTTTTAATTAGTAAATTAATTAGTTTATTTATCACTTATTGAAGCGTACACTAAGTTGTTCGTTACCATGTTCAAGAACCATTTTCTCATAATATTTTCAATCACGAAATCAAAATCTTGATAGAAGGGAACCTATGATTATAACTATAGTCAACGAAGCATTTTTGCGAAATGTTATAATTTTGTTTTAGATATTTGTTCGGATATGTTTAGAGGAGCTAATAAATAAGACCCTTAACTTTGGGCCACAACTGCGTTCGTAGGAAACTACAACGTCTCCCTTTTTTCACGACCTGCTAACATTTTAGTAAAACTAAGTTTATAAATATTTGGTATACTTAAAATTGTATCTAAAAGGTTGTTTCAACAAGGTTATTTCAACTTAAGGTTGTTTATTTAAAATAAGTTTAACTGCATATACTTTAAATTATTGAAAACATATATTAATAATAAATTAAAATGAATAAAAACTGAATTGCTGTCAATAGAGTATTTTCACAATTTTCTTTTATTGCATTATCTTTAAGTACGTCGTATAAAAGATCCTGTAAAATATTAGAATGAAAAATATTATACTTTTGATGATACAAACAAAAAAAAAAAAACGAAAAATATGTTAAAATATGTTCTTTTGGCGGGAAAACGGCCTCGACTGCTCTATTGAACTGTAAGCAACCGTTGACCTTACGATATTTCTAACTAAAACTCCCATCTGTATTTTAAACGACACAACCTTTAGGACGTTCCGTTTTCACCCCACTCTCTTACCCATTCCCCCTCTCCTCTTCTTTAAATGCTTATTTTGACTATTTAAAATTAAATAAAACGTTTTTTTTACAGCTTAATATATTTTTTAAAGACATTTAATCAATTTATGAGCAAAAAAGTTTTTTGTTGGAAAAATGCAAATACTCTATTATGACCACAAGCCAATTGATTGAATAGCTATCTACTCTATTACTTTCCTAAGCTTTAATAACTTATCCTATAACATCCTAGACATTGGCTTATTTTATTATTGTGAGGTCCAATTGAAAATAATAAACTAAAGTAGCGAGGCCGATGTTATAACCATACCTCCTTGAACATTGTGTAAACATGTCATTTTGATTCTGAGTAGGAGAAAAGCTAGTTTCGAAGTTGTGAAAAGTACACTGGTTCTCATACCCGATTTTTAAGATTGTAAACCTTATCAAATGTAACCATTCGAAAAATGTAACTTATGATCAAAATCATCCTTGTTTATTACTGTAACTGGGTGGCATATGGGCTCTATGACTTGATTTTGTGTTAGAGCCATCACAGAGCTCTGGCCCGTATTTTTGTTTGTTGTTAGGGAAAAAGTTGTAAACTATATCTTTAAAGCGGTTTAAGAGGCGACGATTGATAAAGAGACGAAAAAAATTATACGGGCACTTTGAAAATGTATTCCTTTTAAATTTCTTATTGATAAGTTGAGAAAGTCCCGAAAAATAAAATAGTTAGGAGAAACGGTTTGTGTTTTTTTCTATCCAATCATTTATTAAATACTTATCTATTCCTTTTAGATTGTTTATATTTAAATAGTATGTTTTTCGTGAAACATTTAATTTGATTCTCAAGGGGTTTTTTCTATTAAAATTTAGAGAAAATTAAAGAAAAAACATTGTTATTTCAAAATAGATGCCTTTTTTCTCTGCGCGTACTGAGAAAACAGGTTCCCTAAATAAAATTTAAATATTTTGAAACTTAAAAAAAATTCGTTTAGCGAATTTTTATCATGAAAATGACAATCATGTGGTTGTTCGGATGACGGAAGCAAAACTGGAGCTGGGGGGAGCAATTTAAATTATGTCCAATAATTAATATAAATATATGTCCCAAAAATGTGTATATATATATGTATGTATAAGTATAGGTCAATGACCTCTGCGATACGTGTTAGGTTCAGTAGTTCAGATGGTAGAAAAAAGTTTGCAAAAAAAGGCTCTACCTCTTGTTCCGCCTTCGTTAGCCTACTGTCCCAGACGGGAAAAATTGACTCTCATTTAACTACGGCGATTGGACAGGCCCGCAAAGTAAATGGATCTTTATGTACTTTTGTTTTGGTCGTAGGAATTCTAAAACAATTGAAACCAGTTTTGTTACTATTTGCGCTATCCCAATCCGTTCGAATGATATATATATATATATATATATATATATATATATATATATATATATATATATATATAAACTATGGGACTGGTTTTAGGTCAATCGGACTATATAAGTGTTGCAACACCCCTGAGTAAAAAAAAATTTATTATACATTATTTTTATGTATTCGATGGTGCTCAAACCGAATCTGAGTAAGAAAAAATATTTTAAATGAGTAAATTATTTTAAAAGTTAGATTTGATTAGTTGTATTTGGTAAAACAATTCTGAATACTTTATGACCTTTTATTACCTATACTGTATTCCTTATACACATAACATTCCTGTGTGCTAGATAAAGGAGAGTAGGGAGTATGCAATTCAGTTTAACTAATTATTTTATCCAAATTTTTTACTCACTGATACTAAAAGAACTTTATATGGCGTTATATGATACAGCCCATGAATTGTCTGCGCCAAGCCTCAAGGGGAGGCGATGACAATTCGCGAGATACATGGCAAAATGCCACGTCAATACAAAACAAATAATACAAAACAACAAAAATGTGGCCGCGAAGCCAGTAGGCCAGGTTGGCCTTAGGCCGCGTTAAAGGTGCCCTAAAGGCTAGGGTTGCAACAACCATAGCTTGATTTATTTCAAAGCAATTCTTTAAAAGACCGGTATAAGCCGCCAAATATTTCGAAACTCTTTCTAAAATACTTGTTATTTCCTTTTTAAAAAATCCGGACAAATTAAATAACAAGTAGTAGTCTTACTGCTCAGGTTACATAGTATAAACCGGAAACTTATGCTAGAAAAAAGCACTAGTATTAAATTTTTTCGGCCAGCTTGCAGACCACAGCGCCAGAATTATTATATGTAGCTAAAAACTTATATTGTAAATATAACGACGATTTATACTGACGATAAACATTATCGTCAGTACCAAGCTGCGAAACTGAAAACCCTGACTATGAGTACTTTAAGTATTCGTTTCGACTATGGAGCGATTATTATTTTAGTGGTGGCTTATTGACTTCGTACTGGTTTTATTCGATTCAGCTCACCAAAAAAGATAGGTAAATAACTTCAGTAAGCGCAGTGGAATTTTCTTCAATAATATCAACACCAACAACGTCTTTCCACTAAATTTAAACTTTATTTGCATAGCTGGCTTTCGGCAATAATGCCATATACAGTGCCGTGGTGGGATGTTGAGTCTTTCAATTCATCACCACATCAGTTTCCATGAATTTAAAGACTCAACATCACTGTAGCACTGACAGCACTGTAGAGGGCATTGTTGCCGAAAGCCGGCTCTGCAAATAAAGTTTAATTTAGTGAAAAGACGTTTTGATATCATTGGTAAATACTTTTACCCGGCGAAAATTGTTTGTCCCTAATTATACTTTGTTGTGATTTTGTGTGATTTTGTGAGACACTTAAAACTGGTTTGCTGCTAAAAAGCAGATATTTGCGATCAGGGACCTCTGAAACTGACATTGGCTACACTCCAGGAGCCACCTCATTTGCGATTCTTTAAACAGAAAATTCATTAAAATACTCATTCAATATTTTATATTTAAAAGAAATTCTTTCTAGTTATTCTCTTAATTCATTTTTTTCTCCTAATATTCTCTTTTAAAAAATAAGTACTGACGATTACCCTTACATAGATATTACAATTAAATATACTTGAGTAACTACTATTTATTTATGCAGTGAGGAAGTTATTGCATGAATGCCTTGGCAATATTAAAATTTTAATACCTGTAGATATGTAGTTTTGTTCATTAGAAGTGTTCAAAACAGTCAAGCCGGCTTATAACTTTAATTAGGAAAGCCGGTTTCAACTTGGGTTTCAATTTCTTTCTTAATAAATAACGTTAAAAGGTTTAGTAATTTTTTAGTGACACCATTCAAATTAAAAATGCAATTATATATCACAGTTAAATAATTGATAAAATCACGTAATCGATAATTATATCTTAAGCGCACACTCAATTTAAAATGTTTTGCACTAGTGTTGTTCACGACAGCTAAGTTAAGTGTGATCTCCCTTTAGAATGTTTAAGGGGGTGTAGACCCACGTCCCCACTTCATCTAGGGGGTTCCCTACCCCTAGAATACCACGAGGATGAGAAGGGGAAATTCTATATCGATTGTTTTTCTAAAAGCAAAGAATAGTCACGGGAAAAAGGCAAATTGAATTTCACCTCTTTATATTAAACGAAAAGTTTAAGGAGATTCCTTGCATGTAAAGATAATGCATCAGTAATATTTCATGTTAGGAATCTGTATTTAATAGGGTGGCAGCTGTGAAGCGAGAAGGGGAGGTGAAAATCCGTCTAAACTCTACCGGCTTGCTTACAAAATTTGCCTCGTTATTTGTATTTATTCTATCTACGTAAATAAATAATAAATACTTTTTAATTTCTGAAAGTTTACACTTGTTTGAATATTGAATGTTGACCAAACATTCAACAAGTTTTACATGTGTGTACCTATATGGTATATGTATTTTTCAATTGTCAACCTAAGAATGTTATGTTTATTTAGAAACGCAGCAGCGTTTCGCCCCGCCAAGTAAATAAAAAATGTCAAAAACTTACAAGAGCTGCCAGTGTATGTACGCAACAAATGTGGGGGTTTTTGAGGGCCTATAGCGTGAAAACGGCTGGAGCCACATAAAAAATATATTTTTTTTAATCAAGTTCTTTATTGGCAAAACTATACAATATTTATTTTGTGTTACCTAGGCACTCTGAGTTTGAGTGCTCGTATTGACTCCGGACCACTGCCATTCCACTCAGAGGCACAAAAAACATGGAAAACGACACCCTACTGGACATTTAATTTTCAACGACCGTAATTTTGGTTTTCGGTAATTTACAATGGTTTTTTCGACATTTTGGTCACTTAGAGTGGTCATATCGACTTCGGACCGATTCAGCGTCTCAAAAAACATATATATTGACCTTTTTTGCGGCCAAAAATATTAACCCTGAATTTTGCCGATTTTTTGAAAATTTTTCTGACGCAGCAAACCGGGTTAATGACGTCACAAAAACCTGGTTTTCAATAGGGTTCGTGTCCTCCCGAAGGATGATTTTTGTACCAAATTTGATTAAAAATATTAATCCGTTCGAAATATATGTCTAGAAATATATTATATATATATATATATATATATATATATAACTACTAAATGTATGTATATATGTATACATATGTACTACTATATGTATGTATATATATAATATATATGTATATATATATATATATATATATATTATATATATATATATATATATATATTATATATATATATATATATATATATATATATATATATATATATATATATATATATATATATATAAAGTCTTGCGGAACGTATGCTTTCGTCATTAGGGAACTCTGAAACGGACTTGTGTCGTGGTCCGAGGTTCGACTTTCGCCATAACGCTCTCCCATTAGCGAATTTTTTCAAAGAAAATTCGCTAAAACATTTTTTAAAGTAACGCTAAATTTTTATAAATTTAATTTGATTGAATTTTTCAAAAAATAGACAGTAACTCGTTGTATGTGAATTCCTTTATCGTACTATATTCTGAATTTCTGAAAATTTCACTATTTTATACCTACAAATTATTTGGTGTCCCATTTAATAAAAATAACTAGGAAAACTAGATTTTCTAAAGTAAATCGCTCAAAAACATTTTTATTACTATAATGCATGAACGGTGACAATGTTAAAATTAGTCCCAAAAACACAGAATAAGCTAAAAGTTAGAACTCCTATAAAACTTTCCCGGAACATATAATTTTTATTGTTCTGTTAACTATATCATAGTGTTTCTTACGGTTTATACGGCTTTAGATGTATGTTTATGCCTATATCATAATCATATGACCCTTCATATTATTTATGAATTTGCATTTATTTCTTGTACTGTATATACTTATATATTTTATACCGGGTTGATCAAAAGTCACCCTTATCTTTTAATGCTGATCATTTAAAAGATAATGAATGATTTGTATTCTGAAGCCAAATGATTATTTGTGATCTTCCCTTTAGACAAAAGAGTATCCTTATTTTCGTTACTTTGAAATTAATAAATATAATAAAGTTACTATAGATTTTCATTTGATTTTTTTAACAAGTTCTTTATTTGTAAACGTTTAGATTTTTATAGAATTTAAAATTCGAATAACTAAAATATTGTTCTCTATGTCACAATGAAAATAAATTAAGTACCTATAATGTCTAAATATGCACACTTAGTTAATAGTAGTCTATATTGGAGGAATCATCTAGAAGTAATAGAGCAAAGAGAAAATTCACACTGTTATCAAAACTTATATAAAAATGTTTAATACAACTTCTATAGCTTAGATACTCTCCGAGAATACAAACGAAATAAACTTTTATATATTTCCTATTTCTTAATGTTTTAGATCAATATTTTATTTGCCCAACTCCAAGTATCCATTACTTGTCTAGCAATGACCAGCTCGCGTGACTCCTCCAGTCAACTTAGTACTTCATTTTCTTGAATTGATATTTTTTGTGGTTTTCATGATACAAATTTGTTGATATTGATAGATTACTATTAAAGTTTGAAGTAAGGTTAGAATAAAAGGGCATTTCATTGCTGCCTCAAATTCTGAACAACGCGCGTAAATATTAACTGATAAGCAACTCGAATCCGTTTTAGCTATAATATATATATATATATATATTATATATATATATATATATATATATATATATATATATTATATATATATATATATATATATATATATATATATATATATTTATTTATTTATGTAGTTATTTGTATTTGTGTATTTCTAGCCTATTTCTTGTAAACTCGCTATCTTTCGAACGGACACGAACCCTTAGGAAAACCAAGTTTTTTGACTTCATTAACCTGGTTTGCTGCGCTAAAACCAGAAATTTGTAAATATAAAAACTAAATAAGCTTTAAACTAGTGCAAATAATGGTTTGCACCAGTGGCGTAGCCAGGGTGCATAGCCCCCCCCCCCAAATTTTTAAAAACCTAAACCCGCAATAAATGTGTCAAAAAAAAATAAAACCTATAAAAAATATAAAAATAATAAATTGCATAACATATATTTTTTTAACAATAAACTTATAATATAAATATCATAATATATAAAAATATACAATGAAATTGAAAGATATAAAAAATAATTTGAAAACATTGAACAAATATATATATATATATATATATATATATATATATATATATATATATATATATATATATATATATATATATATATATATATATATATATATATATATATATATATTTACAATACAATTTTTAACATTCAGCCCCTTTCGAAATTAAATCCTGGCTACGCCACTGGTATGCACTGCCAAATTATAAAGCATAAGACGGAACCTTAAGCAAGAAGTGGATTTATGCACGAAATCACGCGTACTAAAGGACATTTGCGGGACATGTGCGAATGTCCTGCATGTTCTGACATTAATGGTCAGAATTATTTTGTAAATTCACTAAATATATTGTTAAAATGATAAAATAAATAAAAAGACAAATAAGAAACAACATTGTCTCCGTGGAATAGCCCAACGCCCCGGGGCTTTAAGGGCCGCAGATCTCTGTTAGGAGTTTTAGATAAAGTTTAAGATTGAGGAGATTTAAAGCAAAGAGCGGGTTGACATAGTACATTTTTGGTTTAAAAAAAGATTCATGATATATTCAGAGTATATCAATTGTGAAATAAAAATAACTTCTGATTTTCGACATGTCATGTAATTATGTGCCATGTGCCGTCCATTTATCCAGCGAAATTTATCGATAACCAACCCATGTTGGTTTTAATCATCAATTCCTGTTGTTGGTAACGGAGAAGAGAAAATAAACAGAATCAGAGAAAAATTGTGCATGGAACTTCATTTTAAAATTATAGCTATAAAAACCGTTGAATTTCCACTAATGTAGAGTATATAATTATGATTTTGAGCTGGAAGTCAGAATTTAAGTCTGTAAGTATGGACAAAATGACAAAAATTGCTTTTACCACACTTACAATTAGGATTCATTCATGATTTATTTCTTCATTATTTATTAGTGGTTTACCTTGATTCTCGGTGTAGATTTCACTTTCTTCTGGTATGTCAGCTTGACTACTTATTTGCTTCTTCAGCATGTTTTCGAATTCTATTTTCCTGCCGTATACTTCTCTGGAGTAATCGTTCTTTAATCTGAAAATAATTAAAATCATATTAAATAAATTTCGTTATTATCGGATTAAGACAAGATCCTTGGAGGTGACCTCTTTAAGATACTATTTGTTTTTCTTGTTGATATTTGCAGAAATGTAGCAGCAGTCTTTTATTATTTATTTAACTCTTCCAAATGGCTCCCTTAAAAAAGTCAAACTTCATCATCTGTCTTGTATCATAACGTTTCATCTAAACGGTCCTTTCTCATGATTGCACGGATGTAGGAAATAGCTGTGTTTACATTTTTCAGAGGTCACTCCTTTATCTGTAATTTACATTATACATTATTACCTATAATTTATCCGAACAAAGTTGTTTATACAATTGATAAAATTGAAACTTACTCGAAGCGCAGAGTGTAGAGTTGTACTGATTCCACTTCAGTGACTATCGATTCATTCATAATTAATTTTGATTCATTCATCAATTTTTTCAAAGCAACCACTCTGTTGAAAAATTAAAGAATCATTAAAACTACCTTAAAAATAACTGGGAATCTCAGATTTATTAATGTAATTTAAAAAGTTAATTTTTAAATTAGAATTATTACTAATTTAAAACAATCTTTTGAAATTTCGTCACCATTTTGAGGTATATATAAATATATATCCCAGTAGCGAATTTTTGCCAAAGGAAATTTGCAAAAAAAAAACTATTTGACGTTGAACTTTTATGGTTTTAAAATTACTAGATTGTTTTTATCAAATGTTTGAAAAACAAACATGAGCCAAGAGTGCCCAAAAGCTCTAACCTGATTATTTTTTTTTGCTTGAATTGTATATTTTAGAATAGGTTTAATTACCTGTAATATCCTGGCCACAAACATCTACAGACAGCCTTTGTGATTCCTTTCATTGTTTTTAATTTTACTGTTTTACATTCTCTGTTCGTCCATTTACTGTCAGTAGCATTCCACTGCTCACACTAAAATTATATCTTTAATTAATTACAATTTAGTTAATGGCGTTTTGAGGTACATGTCAATCATACAATTTTTGAAGAATCAGCAACTGTCATGTTGCTGTTGGATAATAATATTCCTGGACCGGTTTCGGCATAACGCCATCATCAGCAGGAGGGCAACACTCGAACTCTAAACTAATAAAGTTATATCAGTGAATAACTTCTAGTCTCAATGAGTACGACGCCCTCTGAAGACGATCTTCAGAGATGACTCGAAAGACTTCATATGACTCACACATCATTAATTTAACGTGCCCACGTGTGACCGTACTTCAATGTAATAAGCAATTATCAAAGCACTGCGGATCCAATTTCTGATAAATTCTTTTGAATTACAGCACGAGTAGAATTTGAGAAATTAATATATATATATTTTTTGAAGTGTATCTTTTTGATTATGTAGATGATGACCAACAAACTGTATTAGATACCCACCTGGTACGTAGCTTTCTGTAGATGATGATAATTTAAACCTAAAAGCTGTATTAGATACCCACCTGGTACGTAGCTTTCTGTAGATGATGATAATTTAAACTTACAAACCGTATTAGATACCCACCTGGTACGTAGCTTTCTATAGATGATGATAATTTAAACCTACAAACTGTATTAGATACCTACCTGGTACGTAGCTTTCTGTAGATGATGATAATTTAAACCTACAAACTGTATTAGATACCCACCTGGTACGTAGCTTTCTATAGATGATGATAATTTAAACCTACAAACTGTATTAGATACCTACCTGGTACGTAGCTTTCTGTAGATGATAATAATTTAAACCTACAAACTGTATTAGATACCTACCTGGTACGTAGCTTTCTGTTGATTTGGCGTGATTCTTACTGGAACCCTAATAGTTATTAATTTTTTAGTTATATTTATTTGATTATTAGTTATTAGTTGGTCCTTATAAGACATAATATCAATTCTGTATATCCCACTTGCTCTGAAATCAACAATAGATAGTTAAAGTAATTTTGTTTTTACTTGAAGGATACACTGATACATTTATCCACTCTGCTCATTTATGACAGGTTTTTTAATTTGTTTTTAGTTTTAATTAATATCTTTTCACTTGCTTGTACAAGAATTCTTCTTACTTTCAGCTCTAGTGTCTAATTAAAAGGATTTCTTTTACTGTCGACAGTAAGAAGAATTCTTCACCCTGACTTCTTATTAGCGAGTTTTATTAGTTCTACCAGTAGGTGTTTCCAGTTTCAGTTCTTGCTGTTTATCGAATTGTTTTCTTAATTATCATTGTGGTAAACAATAAGGTAGTAACTATTTAAAATAGTTCTGGCGCAGAGGTCCACAAGCCGGGAGAATTTCCTTTGAATGCGCGCTTTAATTATTACAATTTTTGCCTAAATTTTCGATATATATTTAATAATCTGAGAAGTGGCCTCACCACTTTTTTTTAAAAAAAAAACAATTTTTTTAAAGAAAATGCCCATATTTATCCAAGTTTTTGCGCATTTCCTTTGAAAATTTCTAACAAATTATATAATAAGTTGTGACGCTACTGCTCAGGTTATTAAATATATATCGAAAACTTAAGCAAAAATTGAATTAATAAGCAAGAAAGCGCGCATTTCAAAGAAAATTCGCCCGGCTTGTGGAACTCCGCGCCAGAATTATTTGGTTACTTAACGTAACATTATTTTAATAAACCGAAAAAAAATTAAAAAAATCTCCTTAAAAATTAATCGCATCCGCCAAGACTCGAACCCCAATCTGAATGATACTGGTCGAAAAACCATTTAGTATTTCACTCTATACTACATTCCCTACTAAAATCTTAATTTTCCCGTCAAAAAAATATTTTTTTTGGACGTCAAAACAACCTGGTTTTTAACAATAAGGCTCATGTCCTCCCCAAGGTTGATTTTTGTTCAAAATATGATTTAAAAGTGCTTACGAAAATTCGCTACACACACACACATATGTATGTGTGTGTTAGGTTACTAGAATATTTGTCACGAAGCTGTCCAGAGAAAATAGCCCCTGTTAATTTTATGTTGTGGAGGAACAGAATTTCCGTATTTAATAGTTACCAAAATTATTATGGTGAACTCAAACTCGGACGTCAATATGCTGGGGATACAGACCATTTTTGAAAGTCTAGGGCCATGTTTTCTTCTTACTTTTGAGGATTTAATGTTCGTGCATCTGAAATGTTCACCTGGTATTTATTGAGTAGAACCAATATTAGTTCCTTCCCATCCGATAAAAAAACATGTTGGGTTAAATGCAAAACTTTTATGTTACTCATTTTTTATCTTTTCCCAATTGACGGTATTTTCAGTTGATTGCTCTGACATATATTAATAAAAAAACCTCTATTATTATTTCGTCTAAAAACTTATATTGTTTCTTGATTACTGGACTTTGTTACCTTGTTTTACTTGAGGAATTAATATTTGACTCCAGTAAATCTTGTTGGAAGTACGATCCAGCCAAACATATCCCATCTTGTCCTTTATATAAATCTAATAACTGTTTACTTAAAAGAACCTGTAAGGATGTTTTAAGAATTTATTTATTAACACAACTATTTTTTTCATGTTTTGCAAAACTCGTTAGTTTCAAATTATACATAGATTGTATGATAAAATAATTACAATTTATATATAAAGAATGCATCAACACCTTGATGAATATCAATTCCTAACAACTCCGTGTGGACAGGAATTTTTAATCCTATTTTTTAGTTCTTTGGGGTCCATCCCGATGTTCAACTTATAGTTACTCCTTCTTGATAAAACTTTATTTCGTACTTTAATAAATTTTATTAATCTATAAAAATAATAAATGAAATCCACAAGATTTTTAATCATGCAGTTAACTGAAGCTATAGTATAACACACGGTAATAACCAGTGTTGACAGTGTGGGAAAATAATGCGAGGGAGACAGTTAGGTTAGTCTTGGATGTTAAACACGCCCATAATTTCATATCAGGCCAAGAGCATAATGGTTGGTACTATGTACCAAACAACCATTTCTTGGACAGATTTGGGCTCAGCAGAATATTTAAGAGTTGTTTCATACCGACTAATAATAAAGTGTGTTAGGATTCACCAGATAATGGTTTGTATCCTAGGGTATTATATAATGTAATTAGGAAGATGCATAATTTTAATCTATGGCTTTTTTGTTTTGTTAGGTTAATCGAGATAACAAAAAATGTTTAAAAAACAATATACAGTTTTTCAAAAAAGTAAGATTCCCGATAAAAAGCTATTACGTCACGTGGGTTATATAATTGATTAGTTAATTTTAAATTTCAAGGTCAATGCTAAAACTAACAAATGTCCAAACTCCAGTTTTGATTATACTAGTTTTTAATGCATTTCGGGATATTTGTTGGGGTTTTAAGGGAAAAACTAAAGTTTTAATTAATTGCTGTTTACCTTATGTTTGTTTTAATTATTGCTAAGAATTTAAATTCTTAGCAATAATTAAAACAAACATGCAGATTAATAAATAATATTTATTTACTTAAGTAAATAAATATTATTTTATTAATCTGCACTATCTTTTGTAAAAAAATCATTGGGACAATTGCTAGTTTTTAATTATTTTTGTTCAAATTAAGTATGTAAAATGTACATTGTACTTACATTACCTTTCAGTCGGGACAAGTGAATCTTATTTTGGGAAGTATACGGTGTTAAGATTATTAAAGCAAGAGCTATACTGATTCCTTTCTTTTTATTAAAGATATAACATATTAGTAAAAGAATAACTATTTCCTCAAATCCAACTTAATAATGACATAATTTAGGTTAACAATTAATAACTGTTAAAGTAAGGTTAACAACAATCAATTAATAATTTATCACTGGTAGTTCATTATACATGCACAACACACTTTAAAATACATAAATTACCACTAATGTTTCGTTTCATTAATTTAATATAGTATAAATATAGTTATAATTTTATTAAAATACATCGATAATAGATGTATGTATGTGATAATTGTTATCACATAGCCAGAACATTATTTTACTAATAAAACTGTGAAACAGTTTTGCGATAGAATAAAGCAGCTAAGAGTCAGAAAATAAAAGGGACGTTAAGAAGCAAAACGTAACCTACGAATTGATCTGATAAACCGCTAAATAAATCCGCTGTTGTGCGACACTTGACCTGTCTTGAACAACATGCCTCATGGAATAAATAAATTTATCTTTATTGCCAATAACCAAACTTATTTTTGAAACAGGTTGCGTCAAAAAACATACTAAAAATTTAAATTTTCAATGAGTGTAATTTTGACTATAGAGAGTTACCTGCATAGTCTCATTATTGCAAGTTGCTGTGCATGGTGGTACTGCCATTTCGTATTTTTGTCCAGTTAACTGTAGTTTTTCTCCACTTAAAATTGCTATTTTTGATTCTGCAAATAATGTTAGTTTGCTGTTATTATATTATAATGATTTCTAAATAAAGCAAATAAAAGTGGGCTCGAATCCTGGAAGTGCGAAACAGGTGAAGGACCCCGTAATATATATATATATATATATATTATATATATATATATATATATATATATATATATATATATATATATATATATATATATATATATATATAACCAACAATAAGAAAATGGGAAAAAATCGTAACATTAAAAACAATAACAAAAATACCTCACAGATGGATATAAATATAGAAGGAGAGGATGAGTGGCTCTAGCTTTCGCCATGCGGCTTTGTCAGGAGTGTACGTGCTACTGTGCTGTACTTTATCAGTAAGTTTTATTGATAAAATTGGTCTTCCGCATCCTGATTCCTGAAGCAGTCGATTAGTAAACAGATAATTGGCTATTTAAACTCGTACCGACCAATTTTATCACAACAACGATGTTCTCTTTACTCAACAGACGATTGGCAAACAGATGATTGGCTGTTTAAATGAACTCTTATAAGTGGCACCGATCAATTTTCTGGATTAAATAAATAGGTTAAATAAGATTAAATGAATAACCACCTCTATAAAAAACTAAATTACTGGGAGTGATGCATTTATATTGTATCCTTCTGATCAGTTTGCTGGTCGGTGCGAATATTTATGTATTGCTCTTACCCTTGATTGAAATCTTACCATTAGATAGTAATTGTTGTCATTTTAGTTACGTGATAAGAAGTTAAGTCTTATCACTTTTCATTATGCCTTAAAGACTAGGCGGAGGGCACATTTTTGTTCATTACTTTGATATATATCGTTTTTCCTGCATTTAATATCTGATGAAATTACCAAGGAGCCTTCTCTTTATCTTAGAGAATTAGCAAAAAGAGCCTGAAGACTGCCTATTTCCTAGATGATTACCTCTCTCCTTTAGTACGTACTAGTACTGGTCAGGAAATATTTCTTTAATAATATTATACCTTGATTTATTTCACTCTGATTTAAAACCTTAATTTTGCATTATTTATTCTGAGTTACTATGTCTAAGAAACCATTATTGATGCCCTTTACCTGCTATAGTTGGGTTTGCATTTGTGTCAGCTCCATTACAAAGTTCTAAACCATACGTTGGAATATTGGAAGTAAACTTATTTTTTTCAACTGCAATTTGACTTTTGTTTTTTGAGCTTAGTATAACCAATTGTGTTGTTTTCATTAATGTTGATATCTAAAACAATATCAATTTAAATAATCATACAAAGTTTATAGCTGTTGGCATGGCGCTGTAGTAACGTTCTGCTACGTATATTGCATCATCAATTTTTCTGAGTTGATGACTACTATTTAAAACTAGTTAAAATTTATTAATTGTTTTTTAATGTGCCAAAAAATTAAAATTTATATTTTATTTACTTTGCTCGGTATTCAAGTTTCAATTGAGTTTCCTGGCGATGTTCGATGTTCCTAATAGAGACGAGTTATAATTTTGTATCAATTATCCAACGATTTAACCTCCCTCTATTGAACTACAAAACCTGCACTTTTGGAATACGTCAAAGTATACTAGGCTTAGTATAACTATTGGAATGCAAGGAGGTGTGATAAAAGGAAAATAGGAGTCATAGACTGTTGTCCAAGATTGAAAACTAGGCATGCCACTTTTCTTGTCTTTACTTGTTTCTAGTCATGCAAGAGGCAGTGGAAGCGTTCTGGGCCCACAAACTAGATGTCGTAGATATAATTACGCTCTGCTACATTTGATTAACCGTTCCTTTAAAAAAGTAAACACTTGATCGTCATCTGTCCCTGCGCAAAGAGAATAAGCATACCAATGGGAAAATGGATCCCTGCGGAGTCTGAGACCCTGTTGTTACATGATGTGTATTAAAGCTACTATCATAATTCAATCGGCCCTATGTAATGTCATACTGTTTTCAAACAACTGAACCCCAACTTGTACTACTGTATAATAGTACTACTACCACTATCAATAGTATTACTGTATTATAGTACTACTACCACTATCAATAGTATTACTGTATTATAGTACTACTACCACTATCAATACTACTACTGTATCTAAGTATTACTACTATGCCACCATTAATAATACTACTGTATAATATCTTGAGAATGAGCGTGAATGGAGTTCATCATAAATAATTAAATGAAAAGTCTCTCCACAAAATAAAAAACCTTATTGGCAAAGCGCTTTTAGCGCTTTCAACTAGCTAGGTTTAAAAGCGCTTCAACCTAGCTAGGTTAAAGCGCTTTGCCAATAAAGTTTTTTTTGTGGAGAGACTTTTCATTTTATTATTTACTGTATAATAGTACTACTACTACCACTATCAATATTACTACTGTATTATAGTACTACTACCACTATCAATAGTACTACTACTACACTATCAATTTACTACTGTAATATAGTACTACTACACTATCAATATACTACTGTATAAGTACTACTGCCACCATAATAGTACTACTGTATAATAGTACTACTACTACCCATTAATATTACTATTTCAGTACTACTGTACCAGTACTAATACTGTATTATAGTACTATACACTATCAATACTTATAGTACTATACCACTATTAATAGTACTACTGTATAATAGTACTACTACCATTATCAATAGTACTACTGTATAACAGTACTACTACCACCATCAGTAGTATTAATAGTAGTAGTACTACAATAGAATATACCTTTCCTGGTAACATTTATTTTTGTTTTAGGAAATAGAGCCTCCTTAGTTCATAAGTGTTCCCCTTTCAAGTTAGTTTATTTCAGTGATGACACCACGTATCAATTATTATCTCAATATAATTATTGTCTTAATATACGATGTACCACATAGTATAAGACTTGTTCGTGTATACATCTTGTGATGACTATTAATATACATTTAAAGCTATAATAAATAATATAACAGACTAACAATGTCTGCAATATCACAACTAACGATATTATTCCTGGACTCAGTGTCTCTCCTGAACCTCATTGGAATATCGTCTTTGTTTGCACCGTCTACGTTCCTTTTTTTCCTGACTTTCTCCACTGAAGTCGGTGTTGTGCTTTCAGTTGATGCAGTGGCTTCGGTTAGTAATTCAGGGGATTTACTTTCATGATTGACTATTAATGTACTGCTAGACACTGATTCATTTGTGTCATCTTTGGTTATGTCTTCTGTTTTATCGGGCTTTGAGGTTTCAGTTGCTGGTCTTGCTGAATTTTGGATTGAAACTTGTGTAGAAGTTAGTGTTGTTTTTGCAATATCATTTAGTTTTGTGGTTTTAGATGAATCTGTCGTCGCTGAAATTTTGTTTATTGATGAATTAGTCGTTACACTTATCTTGATTGTACTTGTCCCAGCTGTAGTTTCGATTTCTTCATCAATAGATGTGTTCGTAATTGACTCTGTTGTAGATTTTTCTTGAATTGATGTATTTGAGATTTTAGATGTTCCTTTTGGTACCACAGTAGTTGGATTTGGCACAAGTTTTGTTGCAGATGAAGTTATTTCATTACTAATAGTCGTTAAAACTGTTTCGGTATCACGTTTCATGGTAGTAGATATATAAGTAGTTGGTGTGGTTCCTTTCGTCTGATCTTGTGATGGTTTAGTTTCTAAAAATTTTGTTGTGCTACTTGAAATTGAAGGAGTCCCGATTGTCGTGCTATGTGGGTGTCTTGGTACTGGAAAATAAAATATTTTATTTTTTAACTTAAGATCATAATCATATATAGCTTATTTAAGATCATATTAAAGGGGCTACTTTACCATACAGAAAATTCACTTCAATGGTAAGGCGGTTCTACCCCGTACCGTTTATATATAATATATATATAATATTATAATATATATATATATATATATATATATATATATATATATATATATATATATATTATATATATATATATATATATATATATATATATATATAATATATATATATATATATATATATATATATATATATATATATATAAACTTGTGAATATATATTATTGTTAATTGATGTTAAATTATTGGAATAGTTACTCGAGGTTAACGATTGGTTCAGTATTATACTATAATTCCAATATAGAAGGGGCATAGGCCTTAAACACAATGGAATTATACTGATCACACGAAATCCAGTTTTCCAATTTTTTTTCTTCTCATAAACTGATTTTGTCACTTACTGCTGGCATTGTTAAGTTCTGCAGTTAATCTATCCCTGAAATCTAACATTATAGTTGTAAATTTATCAGTCACAGGTAAGAATGGTACAGACGTAGTTAGTTCTAATAATTTTGCGCCCCAGATTTGCTCATCTGAATTGTTTAATCTGAAACATTAGGGATAGACCTATCACAGGTAATTTTAAGAGATTAAAAAAAATCATGGAATAAATTAATAAGAATTAATCGTGAAATTTGGAAAAATTTATTATACTACATTTTTAAATTTTATTCGTATATACAATTTTTTTAATTATCCAACAGGAACCAGAGTCTCTTTTAAGCATAACTTAATTCTTGAATCGTCCAAGATCGATAAAAGTAACTGGGAGTTAACTTTATTCTATTTATTTATTAACATATAAACGGTACAAGACCATGGTACAATTTTAAATCAATAAATACACAAAAAGATATTGAAACAGGAACTTACAATAATTAAAAAAAATACATAAAAATTTAAAAGAAGTAAAAACTAAAGAATAATGCTAAACATTTTAAGGTAAAATTAATAAATTTAAAAAAAGATCTTATGAATATAAATAATAACTTTACACAATAATGTAATGATAACAATTACGTATGTGTGTGTGCATCTGATATCATCGTACTCCTAGTTTATTTATTCTATAGGTTTATTTATTCTATTGCGCTCTCCGGGAAATATTTTTTTCTTGACATATTGACCCCGCAATAATGGACTCAGAAAAATGTATGAAAAGTAGAAAAAATTGTCGATTGGTTTGAGGTTTGGCACGCATGTAGTCATATATGTCCAACATATGTGCCAAGTTTCATCTCATTATCAGAATTGTGTAAATCGTTATCAAATGACTGTTATAGGTAATCCGAAGTTGAGAATATGAGCGTAGCAAATCCGATGTGTGTAAGGATAAGTTCTGAGATAACCGATACCCGATATACATTAGATATTTTTAAATCGGAGGTTGAACATGACATGACGCTAATTAAATATTTTCTTATCTAAGGCTTTTTGGTCTTTATTAGGGCATAATTTCTTAAGGTTCTTAAGTTTAGTATTATAATTAAGGTAGTAAGGACTCGACTAATGCTATATAATGTATATATAAATATATGCCTTATATATGTATTATAGTGGATTAAATTGAGCTGTGGAGTCTCACAATAGGAATTGAAGAAAACAGTCTCTCTACAATAACTTGTTATATAAACAAAGCCGACTTTCAATCTTACAGACCATGATTAGTCTGATGATGGACTGTAAGACCGAAAGTCGGCTTTGTTTTATAACAAGTTATTGTGGAGAGACCGTCTTCTTTCAATTCCTACTATGTATTATATATTATGTTCTATAAAGTATTATATACTTCATTAATACTAAATCCCTAGTTATTTTACCTTGCTGACGTATCAAACATGGCATTGGCTAGGACATACTCAACTGCCAATGTTGCATTTTTCATATCTCTTAAGTCTTTACTATCTCCTAACGCTTCGTTTATTAGTAATAAATTTCCCAAAGATGTTTCGTAATATCTACTTTTTATCTCGTCTTCAAATGTTAAAATTATATCGCTGGAAATAAAAAAAATAGCTATATTAGGAATGACTTGCATTTTTGTTAAAACTTGGTTGCCTAAAAATTGTGTTTATATATATATATATATATATATATATATATATATATATATATATATATATATATATATATATATATATATATATATATATATATATATATATATATATATATATATATATATAGAGACATTAATCTGGTTCTTACCTGAGGTCCTATTGTTCGACATTCAAATCGTATTCTACAATCAAGTGGATCGTATTCCAGTTATAGTGTTTTAATTTTTTTTGTCTTTAGTCATATTGAAATTTTGATAGGTGAGGGTACTTTAGTAGTAAGCTGGACAAAGATAGCCTCAATCCTTGACTAAACGTTTCCGTGATGAGTATGTACTCTCTTAATACAAGACACTATAATATCTGTTAGACGTGCTGAGCGTTAAAGCAATGTAGCGTCTTTATAAGCAGCTGATTTAAACGGTGAAATAGAATAAATTAATTAGGACAGAAATTTACATTTAATGCTACTAATGAGGAATGTGATGTCTATAAATGTGAATCGTAAACTGAATGAGTTTTGTTTCAGGAATAATCATATTTACCTTATCTTTACAATTAAAGTTAAGTATACAGAGCTTATACTATACTTACTCGATGGCAGGTCGAGATATTTTACTAGGCATAACAACCTTTATTTTATCACTAAAAGCTGTCAAACACTTATCATCTGATGAACAAATTTCCACGAATGCTGTTATCTCATTACCTACAATCAATGATATATGTTGTGTGAAACAATGTATCAACCAAGGAGTTTGAATGAAGGGGATGACGATTTAGAGAACTTTTCTGACCCCATGGACTTTGTATGAGATAGAGAAATAGGAGCTAAACTTACCTTCTAATGGTTATTGCAAAAAAAAAGACGCGAAACGAAGTTTATGTAACAATGATAAGTCGAATTTGCTCCTCAACTTTCTTCTGTGCTTTTTAGTTGTAATTTTAGTTACTTATGGTACTTGTTAAGTCAATTTAACTGAAAAAGTTACTAAAAGAAAAAATATTCCTTATACAAAAACGTGTTGGTTTTTTGTATATTGAGTATTACTCCACTGCGCTTTAAGAAGTCATTTAAGAAGTCAAAAAATATTCCTTTTCACAATTTGATTATAAACTTCTTAATTAGCAAACAACAGGAAACCATCGAAAGGAAAGTTTGCCTCTAAATTTAGGACCTGCGCAGTTAATGTAATGATTTTAAGTATGCGTGGTTCATACCAAGCATGTAGCAGTTTATATTTGACGTGTGTTTTGTGATGGGTTCTTCTCTATTTCTTTGTTCTTGTGAGGTCACTTTGTTACATTACTTTTTCTAGTTATTTCAATTTTCCCTGGTGCAGTCTTTTTATTAATTTCTTGCTCCTTGCTACGTCTTTCTACTGCTCTTTTTGCTTCTTGTTTTTCACCAACCTCATTTTAATTTTAACATAGATCTGTGCAATAAAGAGGTGATGGAGATGTTTTCAGTAGTTTTTATTAGTTTTTTTCTTTTTGACTATGACTCTCTTTAAGATGTCTACTCTTTCTTAAATGTTTGATAATGGCTTTATAGCCGAAACGTTACACTAATCGTCGTTTTTATTACCACCTTATAGGACACAACCTTCTCTTAAATTTGTTACATGGCAAATCGACTTAGTGCGTAATCCCCTGTATTCAAGCTCCTCGGCATCAATCCATGCTTAAAACCTGGTGAACCCAGATTAAACCTTCCAAAGCTTAGTTTATGATTAATTATTATTTTATAATTTTCCATTTAAATGCTTTGACAAGCATTCTCTATGAAATAATAGTGACAGAAACTACCATAATACCTGTTGGAAGATAAGTGTAAAATTTTGGATCATCTACTGATGAATGAAGCAACCGCCTTCCTTTGTCATTTTCGTATCCAAATTTATATTCGTAACTTCTACTAAATGTAGAATGGATCACTTCATACTCGAATTTTGTGCTGATAGCTTGTCCTGATTTTGGTGTTACCTAAAAAATTAAGTTTTTTTTAAATCAAGGAGTGGTTGATCTTTGATATAAGTAAGACATTAAATAAGCTAAAATGCGTTGCATTCAATAAATTTTTTTGCATATAAAACTTGAATTGAAGAAACTCTATCAACTTAATAATGGTTTTTAAGGATATTAAAGAAATGTTTATCGATTAAGATAGTTTTCCCTTTTAGTTTCATCAAAAGGGCATCAACATTTGAAGTAATCGTAACAGTTTCTAAACGCTTCCTTGGTCTCCCTTACTATGACGCTTTATCCAATCCGGACGCTTGTTCGGATTGGATAATGAAAACTTAAGTCGTGAAACTCAGATCATATTTCATCTACGCGGGCTTATTGTTTGTTAAAATGTATACTTTCATCGACCCATTTTATGACGTCACCAAATTTAAAAAATGGCATGTAAATAAAATAAAACCAATATCAGATTAATCAGATCATACTTTTTGACAGAAAAATAGATGCATAAATGTATACAGATTAGGTTTTTTTAAAAAAAAATATTTCGCTAAAAGGTGATCGAGTTAAACGGCTTAAGGGCAATTGGAGCCACAGCGCGGCGCGGGATTTCTTTCTTTAAAATCTTGGTTGCCGCGAAGCGGCCACGAGGAAACTAAGAGAACGTGGTGCGACTAAAGGTCTAAAGGTCCCTTATTTTATTTAAATTTATATTTTTTTGTAAATTATAACTGTTAAGTAAAATGATCAAATAATGAGGAGCATATTTGCTTTACCTTTAAAGAAATTTGAGGATGTTCGGTAGATTCTACAAATACTCTAACTTTTGCTTTCCCTTCTCTACACTCTGCTGCTACTTCCAATGTGTAACAACTTCCAGATTTCACATACTTTTCTATTCCTAAAATTACTTCTGCTTCGTTATCAATTCCAACCAACTTCTGACCTAAATCCTAAAAAAATTACTTTTATTGGGTTATAAATTTGTATTCGTCATATGGTGGTGTTATTTTTTAGTTTTTTTATGTTGAAAAGACAACCTAGAATACTACAGTAACAACGCAATCTACACTGTATTGACAGTGTTATTAGTTTCTACAGTATCGTCGAAGATGTCCAAAATAGTCTTAGGAATCTCAGGCGGCCAGATCATGTTTAGGGATTCTAACCTTTAATAAAAAACTGTAAATACCCTAAACACAATTTCATTGATCGTTGATTTCATTTTCGTTTTCGTTGGCTCGCACCGCTGCGAGCCAAACTATGACTTTGTTTAAAGGCCATAAGTCATAAATAAGTCTCAGATACACAAATTTAAATAAAGTATCAAATAAAAAATGTATCTAAAGTCTTAGAGAATTAAAAAGTACTTTCTTTTTAATAAAAGAAGCATAGTTTGCATGTTTTAATTAAGTTGGCCATTCGGACTCTCTGGAACTAAGTTAAAGATTCAGCGTTTCTCTAATTTAAATTAAGTGTAGAAAAAGAATGAAAAGAAAGTAGTTTCTAATTTTACCTTAGAATGAATTGTTTGACAACCACTTGTTGGTATCGGGTTCCAGGATAAGAAGCATCCAGGCTTTGCTTGTGATATTTTAGCTGTCCATCCAGACTCTCCCAAACTAAGTTCAAGATTTGGAGTTTCTCCTCTTACAACAGTCACCAGTACTTCACTTGACCACACTTCTTCCTTTTCCCAAATGCATTTTCCCGTTATTTTATACCTAAAATTTAACTTTTTGTTGAGTCATAATTTAAGTTTTAAGGGTACTCTCTTGCATGGCCCCTTATCCCTATGATGAAAATGCTTTTTTTTGACACTTCTGCCCTTTTTTGTCAACTTTAGTTATCCAAATTTGCTTTAGACAATATACCTAATTGATGAAAATGAGATATACCCAAAGAATAGAAATAACATAATAGAAAATAGGGGTTGTCTCTGACAACGATAAAATTATGCATAGAAATAATCTGGGGGGCTCAAACATATTTTCTGTAGCAGTATATGGTTACGGTTATTTACGTAGGCTGGAGCAGCGTAAATAACCGTTTTAGGAGCTTAGTGGGAGGCATTCGAGTTGATGTTAGGCAGTCTAATTCTGTAAAGAGACCACGTCACCATGTTGATGTATTTTTACATGTTTTCTTAAGATTTGTCCTAAAAATATTTCCTTTGTTACAATGTTTAATTAATAACTATTGCATAATTAGGATATCTATTATCTATTACGTATATTAAAAATAATTCACCCCTTTAAATAAATTATTCTATTTGAAAATTGATGTAACGCAATAATTGTAAAATTTGCTCTTGTAGAATGTACTTACTGGCCGACAGGCAGTGTGCCTTTTGGATAGACTAGTACGTAACCTATTTGTTTGGTTAATATCTTCCTTTCAGGGCCTGCTCTAACGCAGTCTCCATCATCTATTGTTTTACATGTCCATTCGATCTAGCAAAAACACGAGTATTATTTTAAATAATTAATAAGAAATTAGTTTAAATTATAGGCGCACAAAAATTTTAAAGAGTTAAGATGCCATAAGAGGAAAATATCTAGAGGAATTAAAAAATCCGGCTCGAAGGACAACTTTATTTGGTATAAAACAAAGCGTCCATTATTATTTCTAATTATAATTATAACAAAAAAATAGTATAATAGTAAATTATACGTATGGTCAATAATTGCTATTTGTTAATTATAACAATTAATTCTAAAATTTTAAATTGTACCTGTTTGTTGACAGATCAACAAAATAGCATTTTTCTGCCAAAGAATTGTTGAGTAAAAATGATTTTTCCTGCCGCGGGTAGATGAAAACAATTGGGAAATTTAGATATAAAACATGTTTTTTAATTAGTCATGAAACGTAAAGATATTTTTTATTCAAAATAACATACGAGTGTTTCAGAAAAAAATTAAAAACTTATAAAGTGGAAACTTTTGCCCTCACCTCCACAATTAAGTTCATATAAATATCAATTTATTTTATTAAATTATAATAAGTTGTTACTTACTTGAATATTGTTAAAATCAGATGGGAGATAGTCTCTTGCATCGATTATGATTGGATGTCTAGTGCCGATAGATATTTCCTTGATAGGTAATTTTTCGAACAGTTTTCCACCGTCGCTGTAGATAGTTGTCGTCCCCTGACGAAACATTATTTTATTATTGTAAATGGTTTACATTGCAGTTGTCAGTCATCAATATAATAAAAGTATTTAGTCATTTACTCTTCTTTTCATATCACTTGATTAAAGATTTGAATGATAACAAGGCATCATCATTTTTGTATGACTTCTACAACTATAAACTATCAACATTGTAGTAATAGTTAAGACAATTAATCATTTAATGTACATATTAATTATATATACATACATACATACATACTCACACACACACACAGATTTTTATTTGAACTATACTTCTTACCCATGCAGCAGGGGAGTCAAGTGCATTGTAAAGAATTGCTGTCACATTATACTCAGTATTAGGAAGGAGAGATCCTCTTTTGATTTTCAGAGTTGATCCTCTGAATCCTTGGGTGGGAAAGGTTTTTCCTTTTCCTTCTACTTTCCACTCGTACTATATAAAACACAAAAAAATCTTCCTGTAATTTAAGTTTTGCTGATACTTTTAGGTACAAAGGAAGAGTTAGCAAGAAATATCAAAATGATACTTCAATTGGGCGTTTCTCTTTTTTCGCGCGTTTCCAAAATCTCTTTTGAGCGTTTTTAAGACCTCCTGACTGGTTTTTACCAAGTTGTCTGTCTTTATTTATTATCATTGTAATAAGAGAGAGAAGAAACACAAAGTCTAAAATCCACCTTTAGATCTATTTGTGCTATCCGGAATGTAATTTTATACAAATTACATTTTATACTATTTTTATACTATAAGAATAGTCTTCTAATAGTCAGGAATGATTCAGCAAAATTTCAGATAGAAAATGAAACGTGAAAACATTATAGGATCGATTTGAAGCAACAATATGGTTTAAATATGGCCATAATTATGCCAAATTCCATCTTATTTATCAGCATTAATTCAATTCTGTCGGATGATTGACCATATTTTTGATAACATTCTTAGTCAATAATTACTTATAAAGCAGTAATTCAATTCACTAATAAGAGAAATTATAGATCAATATTTAAAACTTCTGTAAATTTATGTACCTTTCTAAATTTTTTTTCCGTTGCAAAATATTTTCCAAGGCACTTAGACCTCTTTTATGGTCCACTGTGCCCGGACGTTCTATGTAATATATATTTATTTATTTATACATATAGACCTTATTTTTTATATTTTTACATGGCCTTTATTTCCAGAACAGATATATCACCTTCATTATCCGTTATAGGTGTTTTTAAAACCTCTTGATTGATTTTTGCTTGTCTGTCTGTATGGTGTTTGTTATAGATATTTTTTTTATATTTGCTTATTACCTCTTTGATTAAAATCAGGTAGTTATTACAAACTAACTTGAGAAAGCGATAATTACTGGATGATGGAAGCTATATTTGATTTTAGATGTCAGGCATCTAAGATATAACCTAAGATAATACGTAAGAATAAACCTAGTTACATGCCAAATATATCTCTCAATGCCTATTTGATCTGTCTAATACCAACTAAACCGCTTCTCGCGAAATTCCTTGGTTGATCCTAGGCTAATGGTTTTATGTTGATTATACACAAAATTCATATTTATAAGGTATATGGAACACCATATTCGGTCTCAAGAAGTTGTCAAAAAAGCAAAAAGCCTACCGATATGGTCTAATTGCAAGATTATTGATTAATTCTTCATCATTACTATTATTTAGGCCCTTGATACCTGGCTTTTAAAGGGAACAATACGCATTAAAATTGAATGTTATAGTCATTTTTAAGATGAGTTTTAATAATTTAACCTAGCTTTTACGGTATTTGAAGAATTAACATTTCTTGTATAATTAGCTCGATCACAAAGCATTGTTATTAATGTTATGCACAAATACGCCTTACTTTAGAAGGTTATACTAACTATGCAATACATAAAGGTAAAGATAGTTTAACATATCCTGTAAGCTGAAGTTGGAGAATTCAAATTATCTACTGCATTTCATTTAATCCGAATGTAGCTAAAAGTAATTAAACAGTAATGGCCTAGGTTTAAAGTATATATAAACCAAACAGGGAAACTCATGCGTGATCAGCTAGTAGCTAGCACAAAAATAAAAAATTCTAAAATTGGAAAAACTGCGTATGAGTTTTCTAGGATTTACCTTTTTGTGTTCTGTTTTATCCGTAGCGCTGATAATTTAAAGTGATTCTTACTTTTTATCGTGTTTTCGAACATTTTTATGTTCGTGCTGGTTTAAAAATGTTTTATTAAATTCTGTGGAATGATTGTTACAATCATTTAGTTAAAGAGAAAAAGAAACTGTAGTAAAGGTACATCACAAAAAGTCTATTGCCTTGAATTTAAAAATTTTAGGTTAACTAATGTTACATTATCAATAAAAATTAATATTGTGGGATTGTTAAATCCTCCGTTATTTAGTTGTTTATATAAAGAATGCAAAACATGTAAGGGTCAATCCATATCAAGTGTCCCAGACTTGGATGCTCTAAAAAATAGATTTTGATAATTATTTTGCTATTGATACCCATATCTGGTGAGTAAAAAATGACCAATATATATTTTTTATGGTCGCCCGTTCTTTTTTTATGGTCACTTTTATGGTCCTCCGACCCTAAAATTTAGTGATTTTTGACCTTCAGATAAGCAGCCGATACTCGGTTCTCGCTTGTACTACAGCAAAAATATGAACGGATCTGTTTAAAGCAAGCTTTAAGCTACCATTGGCCCTTTGAAACTTTTACTCTATGACCGCTCCTTGGGGGGGGGGGGCAATGGGGGCTCCAAATTTTAGGGTTTCTTAAAAATATATGAAAATTTTAACATTTTTTTATAATATGAAAAAATCTGAATTAAGAGCTCCCAATTTCTTTAGGAGTTACTTACTTTTAGACAAGCAATCAACAAAATTTTCAAAGCATTAATTCGTTTATGAGCTATGATTTTTTGAAAATCCATATTTTTTAATTTTTGGTCATTTTTGACCTTCAATATCTCCCCTTGGACATGAATACTTTTTAATAAAAATCATATCACAATGACCCCTTACCAGTGTCAACATAAACCACCAAAAACATTCTTGTGTATTTGCCCACAAGCAAAGTTATAGCTAAATTATGTATGTGTGATATCCAAATATTAAAAAAATATATATTTTTTATAATGTGATATGATTTTTATTAAAAAGTATACATGTCCAAGGGGAGATATTGAAGGTCAAAAATGACCAAAAATTAAAAAATATGGATTTTCAAAAAATCATAGCTCATAAACGAATTAATGCTTTGAAAATTTTGTTGATTGCTTGTCTAAAAGTAAGTAACTCCTAAAGAAATTGGGAGCTCTTAATTCAGATTTTTTCATATTATAAAAAAATGTTAAAATTTTCATATATTTTTAAGAAACCCTAAAATTTGGAGCCCCCATTGCCCCCCCCCCCCAAGGAGCGGTCATAGAGTAAAAGTTTCAAAGGGCCAATGGTAGCTTAAAGCTTGCTTTAAACAGATCCGTTCATATTTTTGCTGTAGTACAAGCGTAAGTTATAATGGTTTAACATACCCTGTAGGCTGAAGTGGGTGAGTGAGTACAATCGTCTGTTCTTGCTTGTAAAACTAATCCAGCTAAAGGATTAACAACAGGTGGACCCATGATATTTAACACATGGTTCTTGATTTTCTCCCTCCATATTCCTGGTGACTGTCCTAGAGACACCAATTTAGCCTCCCTTGGTTCAACGTCAATGTCTATATCATCCTGTACTAAGGCTTCTGCTTTTACTAAGTATTCTACATCTGGCAGGAGCTTGAAATAAATTATATATTAAAAAGGATGTACCTAAAAAAGTCTAAAATACTATATATATATATATATATTATATATATATATATATATATATATATATAATAATAATATATATGTATATTATACTAATTGTCTCATTAGTATAACATGTTTAATGCCAAAAATAATGCAGTTTCTAAAAGAGAACTATTATAGTATAATCTCATTTAACTTTTATTTGAATTTCGGAAATAATAATGGTATATACATTTAAACTGGAATGAGTCAACTTACTGGGGTCAGAGACCATCTTTCGTTCCACCTGGTAACGATAAATTTATCTGTATCATGGATTTTATCCAATTAAATTGTTTAATAAGTAAATTAAAGATTTATTAATTAAATAAATATTTATTGAATAAAAAAATCATTTTTTTTAATTACTTACTAATTAAATTATAAATGTAATGTATAATTACATTTATAATTTAACTACATTTACACTTAACAAATCAGAATACCATTTTTTATTCCAGTTATAATATAAGATAAGGAAGCAAAAACAAAGCTATTATAGCTTATATTATAATTATTTTTGTAGTGTAATAATTACAACCTAAAAAAACGCCAGTTTTCCAGCACTCGTACGATAAGTGCATGCAAATATTATAATATAACAATATAATTCACAAATTAAGATAATTATAATTGCAGATTTTATTAAATCAAATTTAAAAAAATATAAATTTACATTTAATTGCTTTTATTTATGGCAAAAATGAATATTGATATGCATCTGTTGTACCGTTATACAAATTGTAGTAAGTATAGATTTCACAATACATATTTATTTATTTTCTTATTTAATATTTTTGATTTAATAATTTTAGTATGTCATAAAAATTGAGGCTTATTAGGTTGTTTGGATTATTGAAACGATGGATAATCAGTAGTGAGCATTTATTCCGCTTGACTGATATATATATATATATATATATATATATATATATATATATATATATATATATATATATATATATATAACATATTAGAAAGTCTATTGAAATGACGTCATTAACCTGGTTTACAGAGTCAGCAAAAATTTTTGAAACCCGGAAAAATTATGGATTTATCGTAAAAACAAAAAAAAAATGGTGGTAAGTCAATATGACACATCCTGTGTCCGAAAATATAAAAAATAAAAAAAAACAAATTGGAAACTTAAAATACATCATGAAAGTTGAGTGTAGTGTCGTGTACGTTAAATGAAACTGGCCCCAAGTCATTATGATCGAAAATTCATTTCTGGCTAACGCTTCCAGTTTATGGTTCATGGTTTGAGCGCGTAGCATTACGACTCGTTACTAAATGTCACTGTATTTTTATAAGGAAATGCGCTCAAACTTTTAAAATGTATAAACATTAACTAAGCTCAATATTCGTTCAAATAATGGCGTGAACTCCTAATTTTTAGAAGGATGAGCATAGTTTCTTAAAATAGTTTTCATTAATCCTTGAAAAAAGTTTTTTCATTAACTTGCAATTCTAATATTATTTTCTAAGGGTCTAGGAGCAGGGGCTCAATGCCGCTCATTGTTAATCAGAGGTTATATAATCACGTGAAATTACTGCTATATTAATAATAAAAAGGGGAACAGTTTGTTTCTGTTATTTTTCTTGAAAAGTATGAAAACATTTGAATGTTAAACGATCCGTTTAAAAAAATTAAGTATTCCGAATATATTAATTTGAATTTATTTTCGCACAATAAAAATAACAATATAGTTTATATATTGTTATTAATTAAAGTATACAATTAAAACATCTGAAACAAAAGATTTACTATCAATGTTTTCTCAACTGTCGACTTTTCAATTTACAACTTTATAGATACTCAATTTTTAGACGATCTTTCTTTTTGTGTGATAAAACCTGAGTTTTATTTAGTACTTGTTTTTACTTGTTGTTAGTACTTGTTTTTTACCATAGAGATATATTACTAGAGGGGCCCTATTGGTTGAATTTTGAAACATCGAAAAAGTAACCTGACCACATTCGATTATAATTTTCATCACATAAACAGAACAAAAAACAGTAAATTATATAGAAGAATGTTTAAAATACAAATCACAACACAAACAATCTGCGGGAAGCCGAAAACAATTGATTTATTATAACCTCAACTCCCTTTTGGAGGAGGTTTCAATGAGGTTACACAGAGCCCCACTAAAAATGATTCAGGCCTCTCAATGTATTAAGATAGGCTATGTCCCCTCTAGTATATATCTCTATGTTTTTTACTAGGTAGAAACTTCTTTTAAGTTTGAACGAGAGCTCTACACTGTAATAACTTAACTGGGCGTTTCAGTTACAATATTTATAAGTTAAGAAATCGCTTTAAGAACCATTCTTAAATTTTAGATGAATTTAGCGGAGTCGACCATATTTGATTCGATTTAATTATAGGCTTTTTACAGAAATGGATGTCTACGCGACTGCACATCTTAGCTAATGTAGCGCAAACGAACAGTTGAGCTAATAAGTACGATCGTACTTATTAGCTAGAAGTAGATTATTACGCACGGAAGCACGCAATTAAAAGGAAATTCGCACGGCATGCGGACTTCCTCAACAGAATTTTCTACAAAATACAAAAAAAATACTTATTGTAAATAGGAAAATTAAACTTACCAATTTCTTATCGATGTAAACTACATCTTCTCCTTGTTTGATCATCTTCTCTACCTCTCTCACGCTTTTCCATAGCAATAAGTTTTTTCTGTGTTTCTGCCCTCCCGATAATTCTGAATTTCCGAACCTTTTGACCAATTCAACATCTACGCTATCGCGTTCTTTACCTTCAAATTTTTTATCATCGTTAAAATGATTTACTTCATTAAGTATAGACATTGCATCTTTATGCAAAACGTTAAATGAATTTGTTGTTTTATGCTGCTCATTTTCTAATATTTTAACTATTCCTTCATCGATTAATTCTTGGCTATGTTTTGGTAATTCAATTTGAGATAGATGAATCTTTGGTGGTAGCATTGTAGAATTTGTAATTATTTGGGATACCGAAGCTGTAATATTTAGCTCTGTTTTATTAAGTACATTATTATTTAGTAATTTTAAATGTTTTTCATTAATTTTAATGTTGTCTGTATTTCGTGATTTATTAAATTCTTTATTCTTATAATCTTCTAAACTTTTGACTCCACTATTAACAATTATATTTGTATTGTCTTCAATTGATGTGATTATTGTTTCGTTTTCTTGCGATCTTCTTCTGTTTTTAGTTTTGAATGTTATTTTATTTTCATTATCTTTGGTTCTATTTAATTCTTTTTCAGCTCTCAATGTTTCGTTGTTATGTTGATATGTTTTAACTCCTGAATTTGTTCCTATTTTTTCGTTTTTCGTAACCATTTTATTTATGGTATTTTTTGTTTCAGACCCAGTGTTAGTTATTATGTGTGAATTTAATTTCACTGTATTATTTTTTGTAGTTTCTGCTATATTTTTAATGGACTTGGATGTAGGTTTTGTTGTATTATAGAAATTTATTTTAGCACCGATTTTACTTTCATTATTTAGAGAGGCACCTGTTGCAAAATCTAAATTTGAGCGTTTCGTGTAACTAATTTGATGAGTTGATCTTTTTGTTCGATTGTTCATGATTGACACTGGCTGGCCGGTATTACGACCTATAGTAAGAGACCACTTGTAAACAATTCCTTCCTGAGGAGGTATCACTGCTGCTCTAAAACTTCCTCCGCAAGTATCATCTACTATTACTTTTCCTCCTCCTTTGATTATATGCTGAAATTGTGCAAAATTATCACTGATAATATTATTGGAATATTGGGATTTAAGGACCCAGGTCATATCCTCAAGCAAACTTTCAGGCTCACAACCCAGGTCAGACCTTAAGCAAAAGTTTGCTTAAGGTCATACTGTAAAGTAAACTTGTCTAAAATTAATTAATTTACATAAAAATAATTTATTTTCACTTAACATTTTAGTGAAATAAACTCGTTTTTACTTTTCCTCATTTATACTGCAGGTATATAGGAAAAGTATTGTGTGTGCAAAAAAAAAACCGAAACCGTGATGTCACCGTCATATTTCATCTCATTGTCAGCATTAGTTCAATTTTTATTTAATGGTTTGTATACGCTTTTTATAAAATTTTAAAAAATCGGAAAATAATCCAATTGAATTGAGTTGTCGGCACTAAAATTCCGAAACCGAGATTTTCCTCCTGAGTAGTTTTCACAAAGTTGTCTCTCTGTATGGGAGAGAGTGTCTTATCATCGTAGCTCTATCGTAGAGAGTTGATACAAAGTATCAACTATCTATCACTCAAGTGTGCTTTTGTTGCGCTATTCAGAACATTTTTAACATCACTAACCGGCAATAATTTCGAATATTCAAAAAGCGCGGAAAAATGTTTCGGTCCATATTTCGTTAAGATTTGGCACGCATTTATAAGACCAAAATTTGTTCCAAGCTTCATCTCATTGTCAGCTCTGGTTCCATTTTTATCAAATGATTTGCTCACGTTTTTTAAAAAAAAATCTTAAAAATTGAAAAATAATCCAATTAAGATGAAATTTAATTGGTAAGATTAGTAATAAATAAGTATACTAAATTAAGAAGCATTGAGCGAGCGAAGCGAGTCCGAAGATCCGAAGACGCTTAATCAATTTATATGTATTTAAAAATCAGTCGCACGCATATAGATTTATTGAAAAGATCAAATATAAACCAAAAAGTAAATTGCTCAGAATGGGATTTGAACCATCATTTTTTCTATACATTTTTTATGCCATTAACTGGGATGTAAAAGACGTGTTGCAATATGACTTTGGCCATTATTATACTTTTAGGACGAGCTAAGCGAATCCGAAGTGTGAGGAAAAGTTCCGAGGTACCCCGTATCCAATTTATATTTAGTTCCTGGTTGGCGTCTAGATGCTATTATATGTAAATAATGTTAGAGTAAATAATAATTAAGTAATTAAAATATTAATAATTAGAGTAAAATACATAAATAATTTTCATGGTCAAACCTTTGGAAGAGCTAATTTCATAAGATCAGCAGACAAAGCTCTAGGAATATTGACTTCCTGTCTTGTAGCATCAGCAAATGTAACATCACCTGGCATCAATATGTTCTTTCTAGTCAGTATTACTTTCATCCCTCTGGATAATTTTGGTCTTTTGCCAAAGTCTACTGAAACGATGTTTAAGAAAACTCTGCATTTAGGTCCTGTCAAACGGTCACAGTTTAAGGTTAGATAGATAATTTTAGACTTTAAAATTTAAAGTCCTAGAAAAAAAATTTAACATAAAAAAAGTTTGTAATGTACCTAAAACTAATTATATTTTCGTGATTAGAAGAAACCTTTTCCGAGGGAGCCACATCTCTCTTTTCATTTCCCCCCAATCTTTCTTTAAAATGTTCCTAAAAGTAAATGAGACACCATCTATAAACGAATAAGCCTTATAGTCCTAGAGCCTGAGTTGAAAAAAGAGTGACTCATTTTTTACTGTTATTAAACAAATATTTCTGACAATATACCTTAAATGAATAAAAAAAAAAAATATTCTGTTTATCCAAAGTGGAGCCTTTCATAAGATTGCGCACGCTCAAAGTTTTAGAAAGATAGGTTTATTGAAATAAGTGGTTCCCAAAGAATATCTAGATAAAGAAAAATGGTCCTGGGATATATTATTTTGGACAAAATGTAAGTTCTGCCTGTTATAAGGAGCGCTAGTGTGTATTTAGTAGTCTGTATTTCAACTACGACAATGCGCCACTGTTGTCTCATTTTTAGCAAACTACATCGGGTACAAACCTGATTAATCCAATTATTTGCTTTATATAATAATGACCAATTTTAAATTGATACTTGTGTCGTTAAAATAGTAATTTAAAACGAAATGATTTCATAATTCTAAATTAAAAAAGTAGAAAGAATATTACGGTAAGGAGAGTTAGATTCAGAGCTGCCGCTAGATGCCAGCACCGATTTCATCCCCACATTTTGTCTGACTCTCGTATACTTTCTGACATTCTTTACCTAATATTCTTTGGTGGTTCCTTGTTAGTCATTTTTCAAAGCTGATAAAATTTCTAATTGAATTGGCTGAATTTGATTGAATGACTTGCTTTCATTCAATCAAATTGGATTATTACAACTAAAGTTACAGCATTTGCAAATTGACTTACAATACGAAGACAGTTTTAGTTTGGTTAAACACAGTTTTAAGGTCCAGCTCTTAGACTACGAATACCACAGCTAATATTCACTACAGAGCGATATAACTAGCGATTTCTACAGATTCCAAATCATACTGTAAGAATATACAGTCTTTAATTACACATGCACTTTATGTACCTTTTCCAAATGTTGCAAGACTTTCTTTTGTAAATATCCCAGCACAATCAACCTCATCACCTATAATTGTGTTATTTCTTGAGCTGATTGCTGTTATTTTACTATTCGCCACTTTGCTGGATTGGTTTGGTCTTATAGCTATATTTTGATCAAATTCTACGCGCATTCCTGATAAGTCTGGACGTACTGTTACTTTGACCATCTTTGGACTGTCTGCTGATACTTTCATGGTTACTCCAGTCAATTTATCTCTAAAAATAATTATAATTAAAAAATTTAAATTTTAGGATTGGAAATCATAGATAAAAGTACACACACACACACACACACACATATATATATATATATATATATATATAATATATATATATATGTATTATATATATATATATATATATATATATATATATATATATAATATATATATATATATATATATATATATGTATATATATATATATGTATATATATATATATATATATATGTATATATATATATATGTATATATATATATATATATATATATATATATATATATATATATGTATGTATGTTCCCACAAACATTTCAAAAAATCACTAATCTTCATATAGTGTTTAGGTTATGCTGACATTTTTTACTATACTACATAACACATATACTACTATGTATGGTTCACTAACTTACGAAGTTAATTTTATTATCAGTATTGATTCTGGTTTTTATCATTGATATATATATATATATATGTAAAACAAAACATTATGTTATTAATTGACACAATGTAAACAAATCAAGTTTTTTCACTATAGTGTAACACACGGCTAAAATCAGTTGACAGCGTGGGAAAATGATGAGGTTATTCCTGCATGTAAACCACGACCACCAATTTAAATTGAACTAACGTCATTGGTTCCTCAAAACTATTTTCCGACGTTGCCAACTGATTTTATCCCTGTGTTAATCTATAATACATATGAAAAATTAACTTATATCGTGGCAGTATGCCACTTATATAAACCAGTGATATGACGAACTGAAATAGTACAACAACCATGTGGCCGCGTAAAGGCCAAGACGCGAAGCGCCTAGGCCGAAGGCCTCTTGTTTTTTATTCGATTATGTTAATTTAAAAATTGTTAAATGTTTGTTTTCAGATGTTAATTAGATGAAAAAAACTCCAAAATAGAGTGCAAGATGGGTAGATTATTTATTATCATAATCCTTCAGACGTTTTCTCATGGACCTTCTAAGATGATACACCGATTTAAGGTCTGTTTTCTGTAAAATATTTACTTATTTACAGTGAAAAATGAATATTTTTTCTCATAACACTTAAGTTTAAGTAATGTAAATTTACAATTGAATAAAAATTACAAGTGTTATAAAAATATCTATGAAAATGCATAAGACCGTAGGCCATATGCGAGATAAGGCGTCGTTAACTTCTTTACCAGGTTAGAATCCCTTATACCCCTTATGAAAAATCATAATATCTGTAGGATTGATATTGAGTGTGAAAAGGATATTTAGGTTTTAGGCGTTCAGGTTAAAAGACTGTTTAGTTATTTAGGTTAAAGGACTCCAATTGAAATTAAATTTGTCTATAGTTAGAATACTTTATTTCGTTAGATTTTACATTGGGTAAAACATTTGAAAATTGTCATTTTTTTACATACATAATCAATGGCTTCTTGTCAATCTATAATATATAAAATAAATAATTTAAAGAAAAAAAAATAATTTGATTTGATCGTCTCAGATTCAATATAAACTATAATATATGTATATTTCTTATTTTTTATATTATATATAAATATAACATAAAATATAAAAGAGAGTAAGTTAATTAAATTCGAAATAAATTATGTGATTTCTGTTAGGTTTTGGCATAAACTAGATTAATATATGTTTAGAAAAAATCTGGCGCGGTGGTCCTCATGCCGGGTAAATTTTCTTTGGAATGCGTGTTTCCGTGCTTAACTTTTCATATCTGCTTATGGTTCCGGTTTATGCTTTATTACTTAAGCAGTTACTCAATTCAATTATCAGCACTATTCGTAACTTATTTTTTCTGTATTTTTCAATTGAAATGCGTATAATTATCCAGTTAGTTATGTGCACACTATTATATGCACTAGTTTTAAGCTTAGTTAGTGTTTATCTTTAATGCAGAAATGGTTTGATAAGCACGAAAACACTTCAAGGAATTTTCAAAAGGAAATTTGCCCGGCATGCGGGCCACTGAGCCAGAATTATTTTATAGTTATAAACTTATATAAGGTAAATAAAAGCCAGAATTATTTTATAGTTATAAACTTATATAAGGTAAATAAAACTTAGCTGGATTCGATCCCATGCACCCTCCCTTTGAGTGCTTGTAGCGACTTCGGACCATTATAATTCAACTCAAAGGCTCAAAAAGCATCTTACACGACTCCCAACTTGAAATATGTTGATTACTGACCGAATTTTAGGTTTTTCTGGAAATCGACTACCGGCTTTTTACTCATAACTTTTTACTTATTTTTGTATTAAGTGTTGTAAATCGTATTTTTTCGTGGTTAGTGACCATTAAAACGGATTTTGGTCATGGTCCTAGTTGCTATCCGTCAGCATAGCATGCATACTTACATGGCTCTGAATGAATATGCCACTCCTATGTTTAGATCACTTAGTGTATCTGGAGCAAAACTTGGACAAACAACTCTTGTATTATATTTATTTCCATATAGTTCGTTTGTGAATTTTGCTTGCAAAAGATGATTTCCAGCTTTAACGAAGCAGATCAATCCTATCGGCGCTTCCAAGTTCGAGACACTTAAAATTACCTGAAAACATAAGTACTGTTATTACTGTGCACTGTTCTTCAGAAGACGAGTTCTGAATACATTCTTAGTTTTTGACTTTAATGATTTTAAGACGGGGCTGTACAAATCAGAGTGTTATTCTTCTTTGTCCAGGATTTCTCAATCTGTGGTAGCTCCCGGATCATTTGAAATATTCGAAATCCACCCGAGACCAACTGAGTTATCCTTCACACCCTCTTACGTTAAAAAAGAGGAGAAAAAACTACAGAAGCTAGGTGCAAAAGACCAAGTTTTCTTAAAATATACCTTAATATTTGTAATATTAATAATATTATAAAAAATAATAATATTAAACCAACAACGAACAAACCAATCTGTTAACAACAAACCAATCTATTAAAATTTTTAACAGAGAATGAGTTTTGTCCAGACATTTAACCTGATACTATCCAATTTACTTATCTAAACGTATAGAGTAAAATTTGTAGTCTTATTTAAACTTATACTATCTAATTGAAACTTATACCTAATATCAGCTACATTATATCTTATAATATCTTATTAATAAAACATCAAGTTCATCTTGATATTTAAATAATCATAATTCTCTATATCATCAATAATTATAACCTATATAAATATATATTTAGACTATAATCTAAATAGTGTATTATGTATTAGTATATAGACTTATACATAATACATAGTATATGTATTAGTATATAATAATATATTAGCAAGATTTGTAATTATTAGTAATAGTATATGTATTTAGTATAGACTATTGTAGAGGTGCTGATAACCTAGGAGTCAAAATAATTCTTGCTATTTTAACTTAGCAGAACGGTTTCCCTTAAGCTCTCCCGCTAAGTCCTCTTATATTATCAAAGAAGAGCCATTCCGTTTATGCTATGATCTTGACTCAAGCATACAATTTCATGGATTCCACGGAAACGAAACTTCTACTTCAATGCTGTAGAACTTCTAAAGGCACAAATGTCTGAGAAAAAGGTCTAACGTACCTTGGATTCCTTGGATAACCGTAAATCTGCCTCTTTAATATTTACAATAAGTCTGTTTGAGTCCACGACTAATACAGGCTTACACCAAGCGCTATCTTCTCCGCAGCACAGTTTATAACTACCTTCTCTATCTGGATTTGAAAGTTGGATCCTGAAGGTTGTTTCATCTTCCGGTATATTTACGGTTTTCTTGTCCTGCAAATCGCGGTAAAATTACTCTTTCTTCTACTGGAAGTAGAATTATAAAGTTAAGTGAAGTTAAATTATTAAGTAGTAATTTCGAAATTGATATTTAAATTTGATCAAAATTGATACAATAGTAGGAGAGAATCTACGATTGAAGCCTCAGGTGTTTTTGCAAGTCCAGAAACGTATATTTGTATATATACTTTTGTAAATATGGGAATTATTGTGCTGTACATGATTGTACTAGTCGCTACGAAAAAAATATCTTTTAATCGATACAAACACTTTACGTTTGCCATATAACAATACAACAACACTATTGTTCAGTTTTTTTAAACAAAAATTGGCTTGTTTTGGCTGACTATTTGATTGTTTTTAACTGACTTTTATACTTTTATATGACTTTTAGGTTCCTTTTTTGATTTCATCTGCCCTTTTTGTTTGACCTTACTTTTTTATTGATGAAATTGATATTTTATCGCTACATTTGAAAATGATCCAAGTCACAAATATAAGAAAAGCCATCTGTGCAAGTATAAGAAAAACTGTCGCTGGAGTAAACTACTAAATAAATAATATAAATAACTGCTCTGTGGAGTAATCTAAGAATAGATAAATAAATAGTCTCTCCACTAAAAAGTATGTTAATAGATTTATTCGAGAGTTAACTTTCTGCCGCATCCGGCCATCATCAGTCTATAAAAAGCCAAGAAATACAACAAACTTAAAATAACTTAAAATTAAAAAAACAAAAGTCTAACATAAAGCTAAAATAAAGCTAAAATAAAAATACAAAACAATAACAAAAGTAAAATGAATAAATCGGCGAGAAGACAGAAACACGTACCATTCTCTGGAGTGCTAAGAACGATCGTTAGTAACGATCACTTTCCAATCTTTATAGCGCACTGACGAACGAGGGATCTATTAACATACTTTTTAGTGGAGAGACTGTTTATTTTTCTATACTAAATAAATAGGTGCTACAAAAAGACAAGCTGAATCTTCAATTGTCTTCCCTCTAAAAATGTTTTCACAACAGTCGACTTTTCGCCGTTTCTTGAATCTCACGAGTGGTGCCAAAGATCGTTTGGAATTATCACCTAATTGCCTATTTAAAAAGTTGCATTTAAAGTTCACTTTAAAGACTGGAAATGACTGTTACTAACACTGATGAGATTGACTGGTGATGGCTGGATACGGTGAAAAGACGGCTCTGATTGTAATGAAACATATTTTTAGTAGAGGGGATAAAGTTTTTTTAGTTCACTCTAAAAAGTTGCTGCTTGGATTAGTGAAATAAGTTCAATTTACTTATAGTTTAACCTGTTTTAAGGTTCTATTATAATAATTTTGTGGTCTTAAATGAGACTTCGCTTTAAACCCATTCGACCCTTCTCCTGTGTTACCCTCCATTCTTACTTGGGTTGGGAAAAAGGCTATCCAATCAACTATTGGTCCCATGAATCTTATAGTCAGATTGGCGACTACCACCTTACCAGGATCTTATCGTCGTGAGTAGCTAGGAAGCAGTCTAACTGGTCCTGAGGCGGCACGACACAGGCGCCAGGACATTCGCTACCCAACTTCACGATGAAACCCTCAGAGACGTCGCTAGCAAGGTCCAACACTCCTGGGTCCACCCTTTCCACTCGACTGCAATCTGCAACATTTATATGCATGATATTATAAGACCTTAGAATGTAAAACGTTTTGAATTTTTTTTATTAAATCAATACAGTAGCTGCTTTAGATAAAGAAAAGTTTATTTGCATTCTGTTTAAGAAGTTTTGGGATATTTCTTGGTTCGTAGCTCGTATGCTCTTACTTTTTATATTGTTTCTCTTCTTATAAAATACTTGATGCTTACCTTACTATGAGACTTATGTGTTGCTAATATATGATTTATCTATTTTTCATAAGTTTCGTCTTAATTAATAATGGTTTATCATAATTTAAATGGTTATTTGTCTCTTACAAAAATTAGCTACCAACGATTAGAATATTTATTTTCTTCCGTTTAGTTGATACTTCAAACTTCCGAGCGTTCTTATATGCATATGCTTACGTACTTTATAAATTCAGTTTCATTTTGGCTATATTGACTATTAAAATATGTTATAATATTTTAAATTTAATTACTTGAAATTTAGTAGCCAATGTACCAATTTATTTAACTTGTTTACTCGTGTTTGTTTTTATCACATATTATTTGAACTTGAGCCCTTGGAAACCCGGATCGTAGATCAATAGGGACTTACTTAGGACTTCTTCAGCAGAGCAGGCCTCAGCATTAGTTTTTGGGCAAGTTCCATCACATACTCCACATCCATCTACACCGTAAGAGCCTTCCTTTTCTGTTTTTCCACCAACACATTCACCGCATCTAAGGATTCATTTAGAATATTATATAACTATATAGAGACACTTAGCTATGAGACACCTAGAGACACCTAGGAAATGTAACAAGCTAAAAGCAATGCTACATCTGGGAACTGTTCCATCATTCGACATTCGTTATCATTAATGGCTCGACATTACGTCATGTCCCACTGTTTCGTTACGTCAAACTCAACAGGTCGCCGATGGTAGCATTGCTTTTTACTTATTACATTTCCTAGGTGTCTCTCGCACAATTATATTGTGTATTATATAAATATTTATTCATCATATAACTCTTACAACGTTCTACTAAATTTAATATTTTCACTAACAATTACCGTAGGTCCTCGGTCATTGTTAACAATATTGTTGCTATAATATTATTGACAATAGCATATTTAGTACTAGGTATGACCTGCTGAGAATAATGCGTACAGTACATAGTTTTAAAATATAGTTGTATTTATTTCAAAATGGTAATATTACGAACGAAAATAAGGAATATTATTAAAATATCTAGTTATTTCAGCATTTCACTTTTAGAAAGATGTTTTAAGCAAAGCCTTTTTTGCTTAAGCTCTTTGTTTAGTTGTCACTGTCAACAAATCCTAATTAAACGTACCTCACCAAATTTTGCAAGACTTACAAATTTAGGTAGCTGCCTGAGGAGAAGTCACATATCGGTTGCTTCTGCTGCATCATTCTTTCGCTCCAAAAACTCTTCATCACTTTATTCAAAAACCCTTTTAATGGATTCAATAACTCAACATTTTTTCCTAAGGACAATATAGACAAAAGCTCTCAAGTTTCTGCGAAATTTGGCTATGAAAGAAAGCAAAAATTCGATATAAACAAAAACAGGTTTTTTCTTATACATTCCAGGCCAGTTTTTAAATAATTAGAGAAAGTATATTTATTTTTAATTATTTAATTTTTCCTTCAAGCCTAAGTTAATAACAACGGTGATAGATAAAATTTGCCTTTAATGAATTAAATAAAAAAATCCTTTACCACGAAAAAATAAGTTTCGAGAAACTTAATGTATACACACTTTGAATTTTTCAAGGAAAATGCGCATATTTATTCTATAGATTACATCATAAGGAACGGCATTATATATTTGTATTAGTTCAGTTTTTATTAAATGACTTGTGTAGGTTTTTTTAAAAAATGTAAAAAATCGGAAAAATGCAATTGAGTTGAAATTCGGTACAAGTATATACCTTTACGTAATAAATAAGTACACTAAGTGTCGTTTTAATACGAAAATTTATCTATGAGTTTTGTTGGTTCAAAAAGTTAATCGAGCGTGGTCATTGACCAAATGGGTGACCGCTGGAAATTAAACAGATTTATTTACTATCTGAGAAAGAGCGAAGCAAATCTGAAGACGTGTTACAGTATAAATTTAACGACTTGTATATTCTGAGGATGAGCGAAGTAAGGAGGATAAGCGTAGCGAATCCGATGGGATGAGGAAAAATTTTGAGGTAACCCGTTCCCGATTTTTCACAGAACTGTGTGTAAATTTAGAGTAATTCATTTAAAAATTGGCTATTTTTATGGCAGTATACCACTTAGAACACTACTAATATGACAAACTGCTGCAGGAAAACAACCATATGGTTGCCAACCTGCCTGTATGCTCCACCTGCTGCCTCTTTGGCCAGGAGCCGAAGGCCTCTTGGTTTTAATTAGATAAAGTGAAATAATTATATTTTTAAAGTACAAATTGTATATATTATTCTTATATATCTATTTTTTAATTAGAGGTTAAATAATTTAAATAAATTATTCATTTTATTATTTTATTTACTATAATTTTGTTGTTTTGCCATTGTTTCAATTCAAAAGATATTCTTCAATTTTTCAACAACAACAAACAATCCTTGAAAAAGCTTTGATTTATTTCTTTTAAGTTTTGTAAACACCCTAAATTAGTTTTAGAACATGAATTTGTTACCTGAGAACTGAGGAATAACGTTTGATGCATTTGCCGTCATATTAACTTCAGTCCAATAAGATGATAATTTGCTTTCTCTTGAACCTGCACTCCAGAAAGCTTTGTCTCCTGGATACTTCCCCTGTCCCAACCCCCAATCGGCTAATCTTTCTAAATACACTCGGTCTCCGTTCACAAGTGTGTTTACTTCTGTTACGTCCACTCTGTTATCATCCCCGGAATCAAGTTGTATATCTTTCTTTCCAAATACCTTAAAAAAAAAAGATCGTATTTACTATTAAGGATGATTAAGGATATTATTTGGACTACCTCGTGTGAAAACTGATTCCTTTACCAATTACAATTATTCGTCAAAAACGTCAAAATATCAGTGTATTTATTACACTTTTTTATGTAAAATAAATTTTAACATAGTTTAGGTGTATAAAAGCTGAGCAAAAGAAGAAAAAATCGGGTACGGGGTACCTCGGAACTTTTCCTCATCGCTACACTCATCTTCCCTGCTTCGGTCGTCATCAGAATATAAGTTGTTAAACTTATATATTACAACATTTCGGATATATACTTAAACTTAAGTTATTACAACACGTCTTTGGACTCGCTTCGCTTGTCCTGAGATAGTAGATACATCCGTTATACATAATTCTCTAATACATAATAATTAATAAATTAAATACATAATTCAGGCTCTGACCACACTTAATGATCATTTATGATCATAAATATACTTGTGGCATTGAAACAAAACTTAGTGAACTTATTCAGTAGGTAAAGGTATACACTTGTACCAAATTTAAACTTAATGGGATAATTTTCTGATTTTATACAATATTTAAAAAAAGTACACAATTCAGATGATAAAATTAAATTATTGGAGACACATAATTACTTAACACATAGCTACATACGTACCAAATCTTAATCCTATCGCATCTTTTTTTTCGCGTTTTATGATTTTTCAAAATTTTTACTGAGTCATTGATAGGGCTTTATGACGTCGTAAAAATTGCTCTATTTTCCGAATAGAGCAATTACATCTATAGACTGATCTTTGTACAAAATTTCAACTCTCTATCATGAATACACTGGGAGCTACGATGTTAACAGACACACACACTCACACATACAAACACAGACATACAACACATACAACTGTATTTACACCACTTAGGAGGCCTTAAAAACACCTTAAATGGATAATTCCGGTGATATTTCGATTTCGGATCTTTTTGCAAACACAATACTTTTCCTATACACCTACTGCTTAAATGAGGAAAAGTAAAAAACAGTGGAAAATACTCAAACTTATTTGTTGTAAAATCAAAGTTTTGAATACTGCTAATGACAGTATAGTATGATGCCACTATATCTGTTTTTTGGCTGTTAATAATAAAACTACCTCTACATTATCCACTGGTTCGAAATTAATTGTTTTCTTTCTGTGATCGCCTTGATTCATCCATTTATCTGTTTTATCATTCTCAATCTTTTTGGTCTGCGATGAACTGGTCTGAACAGCTGATTCCGAATCTGAGACGATTGTTAATAATGGTGTGGTGGTTTTCATTCGGTTTGTTGAAAGACCGTCTTGCTTGATTCCCTGTGAAAAATAAAAACGATTGTTTGAAAATTAGTTTAGGGTACAGAAGAGACTAAGACCCGTATTCAAAGACATTTTCATACCTAAACCTACATTTTCCTTAAAGAGCCCTTAAGGAAAATGTTTAGGTTTACAGTTTAGGATGGAAAATGTTAGGTTCCTTAAGGAGCCCTTAAGGAAATGTTAGGTTTCCTCAAGGAGCCCTTAAGGAAAATGTCTTTTGAATACGAGCCTAAATTTCATTAGATTAAATGAACTATATTTAATGTATTAATTAAGGACACTGACGTGACTAGATACATGTATTTATTAAATTTAAAAAAAAATGTATTTATTATTTAGTGAAAATTTAATAAATAAATGTATCTAGTCTCTTCAGTGTCCTTAATTAATACATTGGAATCTAATATCGAGACTAAAACCTCAAATTATAAACTATATTTCACTACTTACACGTATCATATTCTTGTTTAATGAGACAAATTCATGTACTGAAAATTCTATACATAACGTCAAGTGGAATTATTTCTCTTGGCGTTATGTATATAGAATTTTCTTTACATGAATTAGTTTCATTAAACATGAATATGCTACGTGTAAGTAGTGAATATAGTTTATTTAATTGATCGAACGCCAGTTGGATTGAGTTCCAGTCGAGTTCTTCATTGGACGGTTAAATGGCATGATGTTTGTTGGTTTGTTTGTACGTCCCGCGATAACTGCTGTAAAAATTGACCAATTTTGATTAAATATGGTGTGCGCATAGTACTAATTACATGTCAGAGCTGTATAGTTTTTGGATAAAATTCCAAAATGTTTGTCAATATGGCAGACTACTTTGTTTGAAATTTTGTATGAAAAAATCTAGTTGTTTATCATTTGAGAGCTCTTAAAGAGTAAAATATAAAATATATGTTTCAGGTCAATAGTTTTAAAATTTTCAAACATTTTCAAAATAGCGGCAAAAATTGGGAATTTAAAAAAATTAAATTTAAAGGAATATTTTTAGTAATATATCGTTGGAAAGCTCTTGATTAGTAGAACAAAAAAATTTCGATAAGTATCTAAAATACATTACATATATAATATATATATATTATATATATATATATATATATATATATATATATATATATATATATATATATATATATATATATATATATATATATATATATATATTATATATATATATATATATATATATATATATATATATATATATATATATATATATATATTATATATATATATAATATAAGCATATGTATATAAATATGTATTTCTAGACACTTTCTTGTAAATATGTTACCTTTCAAACGGATAAATCAGATTGTTGTGACGTCATTAACCCGGTTTGGTGACTCAGAAATGTTTTCAAAAGTTCAGCAAAATTCAAGGTTATAATTTTCCCCGAAAAATTAAGGTCTCGAGGTATAAAATTCAAGTAGGCTGTCTTTTTCTATGTGTTTTTGGATGCTGAATTGAATACAACTGAATTTAAGTCGTCCAAAGTCGATGCGACCACTGTAAGTGTCCAAATAGTCGAATAAACGGTTTTCAATTACCAGAATGCTTAAAAAACGGCCGGTAAACAACAACTTTCTAGTGGGGAGTAGTTTTCGATGTCAGTTTAGGCCTGTGAGCACTCAAAAGCCAAGGTACCTGTAGGGAAACCTGTAATCCTGGTAAAAGGCAATATGTTTTTATCCTTTTTTTACAATAAAAAAAACGGTGCGGTGGTCTGTATGATGGGCGAGTTTTCTTTGCTGAACAATTTATTTCTTGCTTAAGGTTCTGGTTTATGCTTTATTACAAAGCAGTCACTCAATTATCTAGTCGTAACTTATTTGTGTGTATTTTTCAAAGGAAATGCGCTAAAATTTTTAAAGTACCTAACTGAGAAACCAACTGAACATTAAACTAGTTTAAGTAATAGTGTGCACTGCCAATTTTAGAGGCATAGTTTTGTAATTCCAACAGGATAATTATGCACATTCCTTTGAAGAACACGGAAAAATGAGTTACGAGCAGTGCTTGACAATTGAGTAACAGCTGTTCTAAAGCAAAAAACCAGAACCTTAGGCAAAAAATGGGTTGTTAAGCACGGAAACACGCATCCTAAAGGAAATTCGCCCCTCATGCGGACCACCGCGCCAGAAGCATTGTGTTGGCACAATATTGTGTTGGCAGTATGGTGTGTGACTGTTATCATCATAGCGTCCAGTGTATTCGTGCAAGAGACTTGAAATTTTGTACAAAATCAGACTACCGTTTAGGTTATTTTTTATGACGTCATTTACCCGCAATAATAACTCAGCAAAAATTTCGAAAAATCATAAAACGCGGAAAAACGATGCGATAGGATTGAGATTTGGCACATCTGTGACTATGTATAAGACTAACATATGTGCTAAGTTTCATTATCAGTTTTATGCTAGTTTTATTATTTCATTCATTATCAGCATAGTTCATTTTTTATTGGATGATTTTTGTACGTTTTTTAAAAAATTGGGAATTGGTCCGATTGAGTTAAAATTTGGCAAAAGTGTATACCATTACCTAATAAATAAGTACACTAAGTTTACTTATCCTCATAAAACTCCTCATAAAAATTAAGGAGCAATGAGCGTAGTCAATGCTTTATGGGTGACTGCTGAGAATAATACGGATGCATTTACTATCTGAAGACGAGCGAAGCGAATCCAAAGGCTTGTTGCAGTATAAATATGGCGAACTGTATTTCTGAGGACGAGCAAAGCGAATCCGATGTAATGAGTAAAAGTTCCGAGGTACCTCGTACCCGATTTTTTCTTTGGTGACTTGAATTTTTTTCGCGTAAATGTTTTGCTGTTGTTGTTTTATAATCTTAGTATTAAACACGTGTTTTTTTGTACTAATATAATATGCTAAATACTGATTTAGCATTTCCGTAAGAAATAAACGTTGTTTACCTGTTATTCGTTATTGTTAACAAATTGAAGCTGTAAAAACATGTAACTTCACACGTATATTTGCATTTCATTGTATATAACGGCTTAAATTCCTTTATTTTAAATGTGTGTTTTTAAAGCTATTAATAGTTGCCATATGACATTGATATTATTGTCATGTGTATGTCAACCATTACATTGCCATTTATATGGCAAAACAAAGATAAATTAAAAAAAAATGCTTTTAGGCCAATATTAACAATGCAATGCAGATTATGTGTTTAAAATATAATTTTGATTAAAAAATAAGTGTTTATCAAAATTTAAGTGTTTAAATTAATTATTTTATTATTATTAACAATAAGTGTTAATAATATAAAAATGTCTACACCATATCGGAACAGCTAAGCTCAACTTCCCTACTTCGGCTCCCTTCGTTTATTTTCAGAATATGGAAATAACCATTCTCTTTATAGGAGTACGTCTTCGGACTTACTACGCTTCGCTCGTCCTTAGATGTAAAAACATCCATGTTATTCCTAGTGGTCACCTATCCATGCACTGAACTCGCTTGATGTTGTTTAATGTTAGTGATCCAACAAAAACCTTAGATGCTTTAATGATCAACGAAATTGAACTAATGCTGATAATGAGATAAATCGGACATTTGTTGGTCTTATATATGACAACTTGCATGCTAAATTTCAAATCGATCGAAACATTTTTCCGCATTTTATAAACTTTCGAAATTTTTGCTGAGCTATTACCGCTGATTAATGACTTCATAAAAAAATCTTTCCCGGATAGAACAACTAGACTTAATGATTGATTTTTGTACCAAGTTTCAGCTCTAGCATAATTAAACTTGGAGCTTTGATAATAACAGATACACATATACTAACACACATTCCCCCTACACAAACAAATGCAGACTGGCAACTTAGTAAACACTATTCTGAGGATCCTAAAAACGTCAGAAACAGATAATTCAGGTAAATTCCTAGTTTTGGATTGACACAACATACCTGTATAAGTTTTGTTATACAGGTATTTTTAATGTATGTAAGGTAATAAAAAATTAGGAGTCCTCAATCGGAATAGCACTCATGACAATGTTTGAATTACAGGTTGACAGCTAAGTTGCTAGCTTGTCAGGTATCATTCACACATTATCATGTGTCTTACTTTTCAACACACACCCAAATGTATATATATATATATATATATATATATATATATATATATATATATATATATATATATATATATAATATATATAATATATATATATATATAATATATACATATATATATATATATATATTATATATATATATATATATATTATATATATATTATATATATATATATATAATACCACTTCTTGAAAACGGAAAGGGAACGGCTAAGGTGTGCGTAAAGGTAGGTGTCAAGCTTGGAGGATGAGCGTAGCGAATTCGATGTGATGTGGAAAAGTTTTTTTTATATAATAACACTTATAATTATACTTTATAATAAAACCTAATTTTCTTAAAAAACTAAACACTTTTTTAATTAAATAAAACTATGAATGTTATAACCAGATATTTAAAATATCTGCAGTATATCGACTTAAACATTACAATATAATGATGTATTTGGGATTGCATGCTTTAGAACGACATTCCGTGACTCCATTACAAATAATATTGAGGTTAGGGAAGAAAATAAAATTAATGATGACGCTAGTCATTGAACACACTCTTTTCTTGAAACATGTTACACGCATTCTCAAATAATTGTGCGTATTGGTTTATTGATGGGGATGTGATTATTATGTTTTTTATCTTTTAATTTGCGATTGAAAGAAAGAATAAAAATAATAAAATATATAAATAGTATCAGATATCATTTGATACTATTGAGTTTAGCAAAACATGAGTTAATACAATATAAATAATATAGTAGGGCCGCCGACTGAGTCTGACATGAGTGAGACAGAGTGGGACATAACAAAATGTCGAGGCATCAATTATGACGATGACGAATTATGGAAGCCAGTCGAAAAAATATGTAACTGTCAATTCCTAAAGGTTTAATCCGCTAAATTTATTTGTTTTGGCTCCCTGAAAAAGGATCAGGTGGTCTGTCATCTCAGATCGGAGAATTTTGGCTCCTAGGCCCCCTTAAGGTCCGGAAAATGGCCTTAAAATCAGTTTTTACCCTATAGCACTGAGCCTATTAGTTTTATAAAAAAAAGAGAATAATACAGGGGTGTTTTGTGTTTATTAAATTGGTGACAAATCAATATTTTAGCGATATAATATTCAAATATTTCTGTAAATACAACCAAAATCTATAATTTACACCCCAAAACACATAAAATCCAAAAAAATGCATGTTTTTCTAAGTTATGATGTTTAGGATATAGGCAAACTTAAAAATCAAGCATATTTTGTCAAACTATGGGTAATGTAAAGTCATTTTAGAGGAAGAGAGTAGCACAGCTCTCATATGTGATAATTTAATAATTGACGTATAATGTTGAAATAATTCTGGCGCGCATGCTTTCTTGCTTGTCAGCATGCTTTCTTGCTTGTCAATCCAATTTTTATTAAGTTTTTGGCTTTTGTTTAACAAACTGAGCAGTAGCGTCACAACTTATTATTTATTTTTTTTTTTAAATTCAAAGAAAATGCGCATATTACCGAATAGATTATACGGCACAGCATTATTTGCACTTACTTGAAACTCAGTTTATGCTAACTTTCAGCGCATTTTCTATGAAAAATTCGAAAAAAATAATATGCTGTGACGCTACTGCTTAAGTTGTTAAACAGATACCAAAAACTTTTTTTTAAAAACAATCGTCCATGTTGCGGATCTCTGCGCCAGAATTATTTGTGACTTAAAATACACGTAACATTATTTACTAAACCGAACAAAAATTTAAATAAATCTGCATAAAAAGTAATCACTTCTGCCTATACTCGAACCCAGGACTCGGAGTCATCAGATCCGTAGTCCAACTTTTTGACGTAACCACACGGCTACTCAGACTTGTGAAGATGTAGTTATCCATTCGCAGTAATTAAGGTATCCACTCTCTACTATATTCCGTACTATGTTTTAAACTTTAAGTCGAAATTGTTTTCTGGTTAAACTAAGTGTTTTCTGGTTATTTACCTGGTTATTAAGGTTTTTTGGTAGTATAAACTGGTTTTTACGGTTTTTTTAATTTAGATAAACAGAAACAGCGCCGTCTTTATTAATGTTTTTCCCTTTTTACGACTTTTTCTCGACGAAGTTTTATCCTTTTTTTTAATTTTGGTCAACTTAGAGTAGACGTATCGACTTTGGACAAGTTTTATTCGATTAAGCGCCCTAAAAAACATTGATACAGACTTTTTTCCAGACAAAAATTTTTAACGTTGCATTTTACTGAATTCTGAAAAATTTTGCTGAATCAACAAACCAGTTTAATGACGTCATAAAATAACTGATTTTCAATAGGGTTCGTGTCCTCTCCAAGGTTGATTTTTGCACCAAATTATCGTTAGTGATTGATTTTGTATTGTTGTTTCATACAAAAAAGCTAGGTACTTATGGATATTGTAGTCTACGTTTAGATAAGTTTTGCAATAGCGCTAAGGTAAATTTTAAGTTATTGCCAGAGATTGAATTTGTATTGTTTGCAACAAAAAGCTATAGTACATATGGAATAGTTTGTAGTCTACGTTTAATTAGTTTTGCAAACAGTGCTAAGTACATTTGTTATTGCCTGAGATTAATTTGTATTGTTGTTACAACAAAAAAGCTAGGTACATATGGAATTGTTGTAGTCTACGTTTAGATTAAGTTTTGCAATAGCGCTAAGGTAAATTTTAAGTTATCGCACAGATTGAATTGTATTGTTGTACAACAAAAAGCTAGTCATATGGAATAGTTGTAGTCTACGTTTAGATTAAGTTTTTGCAACAGTGCCTAAAGTAGATTTGTTATTGCCTGAGATTGATTTGTATTGTTGTTACAACAAAAAAGTAGGTACATATGGATAGTTGTAGTCTACGTTTAGATTAAGTTTTTACAACAGTGCTAAGGTAGATTTTGTTTTGCCTGAGATTGAATTGTATTGTTGTTACTACAAAGAGCTAGTACATATGGATAGTTGTAGTCAACGTTTAGATTAAGTTTTTGCAATAGCGCTAAGGTAAATTTTAAGTTATCGCCAGAGATTGAATTTGTATTGTTGTTACAACAAAAAAAGCTAGGTACACTATGGAAAGTTGTAGTCAAAGTTTAGAAAAGTTTTTGGAATAGCGCTAAGGTAAATTTAGTTATTGAGTTGAATGTATGTATTAGTTATCGCCATAGATTGAATTTTTATTTTTGTTTCCACACAGAAGATTGGTCCACATGCATTAAGTCTACGCTAGGTTTAAGTTAAGGCAAAAGTGCTCATAAGATAAACACTTTTCTTTATCCCCACCTCATAGGTGCCTTTACTTACTCTTAACGTAAGCTTAACTTGTGTTGTGTTTGTGAATATTGCTGTAATTAACCAATCACATTGCATCAATAATTTAATTTTGATCCATAAAATTTGATCCGCAATACTTTTACTCTCAACCATATATTTATTAATTCTCATTAACGCTAGCTGTGTCAAAGCAAGAACTTGAGGGCTTTTATAAAGGAAATAACAAATTAAAATCTCTCCCCCAAATTTAAAACAATAAACAACTATTGCTTTGCTTAGTAAAAGATAGTAAGTAAGACGAATGAAGAAATATTACTTGTTTTTCTTATTTAAGCGGTAATCATTATAAACTTTATTGTTTTTCAAACCTTCTAGTATTTAATGTCTATATCATAACAGATTAATATTTAATCGCAAATATATAAATGTATTATTATTTACCTGAGTTATTGTTATAAAGCACAATAGTTGAATAAATTCCTTAAAAATCATATTTGTCTATATATCTGACCTAGTTATTGATATTTGCCGCTAAAATTAACACTTTAAAAAGAAACGGAACTAAAAATCGAAGAGTTGACGTTACGAAAACAACGAACTGAATAAACCCTAGTAATTTACTTGTTTTCACTCTGTTGGGAAAGTTAAGAATTAATAAAGTATAAAAACAGGGCGGGTACTCGACTTTCCTTCAAATTGTTTTGACGAACTTCACCTGAGAAAAGTTTCATTTAATAGGATTGTTAGCCGTGTTTTTTATACAAGATGAGGTATAAAAGAAAATAGAGGTTCGTTAAAGGTATTTTAAGTTGAAACTGGTGTGGTAAAGAAGGTCTACTATTGCCTTAAGGGACAAACAAGTAACTATGGGTAACTTAGTAGCAAACAAACTCAAACAGGTTTTAAAGTAAAAAGTACTATCAAGCATAGACATAACTAAAAAAGAGACAATATCGATCTTAATTTTAAGCAAGGTTAAAACACCTTCCCATGCCAACAATTTTGCGCTAAATGGTCTGTCTTCTTTTTGACACTTTAAGTGTTTTCTGTTTGAAATTGATGTTACTCTCTATACATTGTTACCTAACCCCAGAGGATTGATTTATATAATGCGTGATTTAACGCCATTTGGAAACTTACTTAAAATTGGAAATATATTAGACGTAAAGTGTCTTGTCTTATTTAAATGGAAATGATGTTTTTTTGTTGGTTTGATTGTAATTGGATTATACTAATGCTCAAAAAGATAAAAGATAATTTAATTTGAATATTTATTCTCTTATTTAATGTGGTTTATCTTTTCTTTGCTATACAGCTGTATCGTTTTGTTTTTATTTATTAAGCGCATTAAAGGAATCATCTAAGTATTGAAGTGCTTAGAATACTCTTAATATAAAGTGATAGTTAACGTGAAGGCTCTTGGATCGTTTATCTAATATCCACAATACAGAAGGCTCTTGGATCGTAAATCCACAATACAGAAAGGCTCTTAATCATCCACAATACAGAAAGGCCTTGGATCGTTTATCAATATATCATATACATAAATGTCATTTCAAAACGGATCGCTTATTACTTTGATACCTATTATTGCCACCCTATGTCACAGACTCGATTGAAGACTGTTTGGATACAGATAGGATTTATCTGTTTGGATTTGGATACAGATAATGCTTAGGTTATGAAGCACATACTGTAAACTTAAATAAGAAAGCACCCATTTCAAAGGAAATTCGCCCAGCTTGAAGACCTCCACGCCAGAATTTTTAACATTGCCCTCATTATAGGAAAAAATGTATATATTGTACCAAAAAATGTATTCAATCTCTTAAATTTCAGTCCAAATTTTTACTGTACAGTAACCATACGTTCACACACGCATATACATACACACACCATTTAGTTGTGGACATAACATTTGAAATGTGCACATTTATGAAATATGTGTTACATTTTTGCTGTCACAAAATTTTTCTCTTCTGTTATTGAGGAAAGACATGCAAATATTGATAAATGCAAATAGATCTTGGTTTTCTCGAGATAATAGAAACTTAAAAAACATTCTAAGCATTAGGCTGCTTCTTCCCTGCATGAACACAACGCCTTTTGATCAAGTTATTGGATTCATTGGTAAATTATCTGATTTATCACGTCTTTACTTTTCAGCATTGGTTTACAAATATCTATCCTTAATTACCTGATTTATTACTTCTTTAATTTTCAGAATTGGTTTACTAATATCTATCCTTAATTATCTGATTTTTAATTTCAGCTGATTAATTACCTGTCTTTAATTTTCAATTGGTTTACTAATATCTATCCTTAATTATTGATTTATTCGTCTTTCATTTCATTGTTTGCAAATATCTATTTGACTTACCTGACATCCTTTCTTTAATTTTTACCATTATTTGCAATTATTTATCCTAACCTACCTAATTCATAATATCTTTATTTTTCAGCATTGGTTAGCATAGAGCATAAAATACCTTTAACACGTTTGATCTGATATACCTGATTTATCACGTCTTAATTTTTGAGCATTATACATTTATCTTAGTTAAAGGATTAATTACAACTTTAATATTATGAGTTGAATAACTCTTTCTAAACTTGATTTACCTTAACCTTTTCATTTACTACACCAATATTAATCATGGACAAACTTCGACTAGTATTAGCTCAATTTTAAAAATGTTTGACAGTTTACTCGTTAACTATTATCAAAATATTAATATCATAAAGTAAAACAAATTTTATTAGCGAAACAAATACACAGAAGTTAATAATTTTATATTAGGTACTTATAAAATATATACATAGGTAATTAGAAAATATAAAAGGTACGATAAAACACACCGTCGTAATAAAAAAAGATAAAAATACCCTTAATGCGGACTACAAGGAAAAATCAACTGGGTAAGAAACTTGCGCCTTGTACCTTAAGGCTAAAACATTAAAAACTTTTAACTTAAACAGATAAGATGTAGCATAAAAACTTTTATAAATCCATATATCATACAAAGTTTCTATATAATATAATATTATAACTCAAGAGTAATAATTATTAAAATACTACAACTTTATAAATGTAAAGTTAAGAATAGTAAGTCCGAGTGAAAAAATAATCGAGAGAGAGCATCCACTATCAAGATAGAAATGTATTAAACTGCACTAAGCAAATAAAACTTTAAAATCACTATGGGCAGCTTTGATTTATTCGATTTTTTTTGAAATATTTAACTTTAAATTGTGCTTATTTCGTTTAATTAACTTGCAAAGGATCGATTTCTGTAGATGAATGCAGATAATAAGTTAAACAAATTAAAAAGTTTCTTTTTTGTGGACTTATAAAAATAAATAAAAACAGATTAATTACACATAATTCCTATATTTTGTTAATATATAATAATTACCAAATCATACCAAGGCAATATGAAGTAGTTTGTAAAATTGATTTTTTTTCGAAAGCTTAGTTAATTATTATATATTAAAAAAATTTAGGACTTTGGTGTAATTAATCTGTTATTACAGATAATAAGATGATTGAAATAATACACGCACTTGCATTTTGTGAAGTCTGTTTGTTATTTTAGAAGATTGATTAAGTAAGGCAATTATAACTTTGCAAATGTATATTTCCGAAATTTGTGTCTTCGGAAATATTGGTGTTTCAAATGTTTATAGTAGGCACTATAAAAAATGTTTGAAATCGTCTATACGGCTTTTGGAGTTGCTTTTCCGATTAGGGGTTTTTTCTATAGTACAATGATATTAGGATTAGGTTATGATGACGCAGGAAATTTTGAAAATAATGAGAAACTTATTTTTCTCATACTATGGATTTATCATCTTAAAATGGTTTGCTAAGTCAGGGAAATGTTTCGGGGGGGGGGGGTACATTTTCACCGGCCAATAGTTCATTATTTAAATGTTTTGGAAGTAGAAAAGATTTTAATCGGTCCTGAATCGGTACAGTAACTTAATGTAACCGAAATATATGGTAACTGTAAAATTTAGTCAGTAATACTAGGTTTCAAGTAGACGTCTATTCGATGTATTTTGAGCCCTGAGTTTAAGCCAAGAGACTGAAGACCTCTTGTTTTTTAATTTTTTGTATAATGTTTAATTAACATTTATATAGTTTAATTAAATATAAATTTATAACTATATTAAATATTTATAACTATATTAAATAGTTTTTTAATTTTTTGTTTAATGTTTAATTTAATGTTACGCATTGATTGACTATTTAAGAGAAGTATCCTTGATTATTCCTTTTCAGACTATACGTATTGATTTTTAATTTGTGAGCGGAACAAAACTTGCATTTTTTAATAAACATAAGGATGTAACGCCTTAAAATATAATTTCCTGTCGAAAGAAAATACTTGAACATGAAGTCAACCAAAAAATTATTAATTATACTTCTAAAACATAAATCATTGGAAAAATTAAAAAATATTCATAACTTTATTTTGATGTCATGAAAAACATTGTCAGGCGTGCACAGTGGGTTCATGGATGTTTAAGTTTTTCCGACGAAAAATCTTTGTATGTTTTAGAGTAAATTTAATTAGCATTTTAAACACAAGAAATAGAAGATTAATTTGATTAATAATGAACTAATGATATAATAATTTTGTATTAAGTGCTCAAAAATGATTAATACTGACTTTAAATAATTTGACATGATTCGACATTAAGTGATCTGTTTGAGGACAACATTTATGGGGTTTCGTTTTAAGGCTATCACGCTTTACTGTAAACAGTATATTTAGTAAATAGTGATGAGTCATTATAACTATTATGTTTATTTTTATTTTCATTGTTAGAACAATCATGAATGAAGGTTGTAACTCGTGATGTATTTCTAAATAGTAGGTGATAAAAGTTGGTTTTAGGAATGAAAATCGTTAGGGTCATCACCCCGCGAGTACTTGATGCGCATCTGGTAATACCTATTAAAAGATATTAATATTGTTAACTTATTAACTTATAATATTGTTAAGATATTAGCATTGTTAACTTACATTTAATTATTAGATAAAATCTGTCTTATAATTTACGGATATAGGGTCCCCCGGTACGGTTCCTTAAAATTGCGGTCTCGCTTTGCTCGTCCTAATAATAATAATATCTTTATTTCATAAAATTATTACATTACAAATATAGTAAAAATAAATACATTTTACATTTTTATTTTATCGCTCTGTTTTAATTTTGTTTGAATAATTTTTTATTTACAATACATTTAATTGATGAAAAACTGCTCCTTTTCTACGTCTCCAAAAGCAATGAACCTGGAGATAGTTTTAGTTATTAAATATTTCTATTTAATAACTTATATATTAAAATAAATATTATAAAATATTGTGGATTGATTAACCACCCATAATCAAATTTTAACTCGATCGGTTTAATTATGGTCTTTAACGACTCAGGGAAATTGGTGATCAAAGTCTGAAAATATTATCTTAGAGGCAGCATAACTAGAGAGTTTCAGCTCTTTAGTATGAGCACATCGGGGGTTATGCGTGACAAACACAACTCTTTAGTATAAAGACAGCGGGAGTTATGCGTGACGAACACAACTTTTTAGTATAAAGACAGAAGGAGTTATGTGTGGCAAATACGACTCTTCAGTATAAACACAGCGGGAGTTATGCGTGACACATATACGTGACACATATTCATAGATAGACAGCATGATGAAAACCATTCAGAACGTCATGAAGAATCCTGAAACTGCTTCATATGGAATTAGAAATAAACACATTACTTTTTAATAAATAAAATACTTTTTACTTTTCCTTATTAATACCGTAGATATATAGGAAAAGTATTGTGTTTGCGAAAAATCCGAATCCGGGATGAAACCAGAATTATCCGTTTCAGGTGTCTCCGTTTCAAGGCCTCCTGAGTGGTTTTCGCAAAGTTGTCTGTCTGTATGTGTGTGTGTGTGTGTTTGTGTCTGTTATCATCGTAGCTCCTAGTGTATTCATGCTAGAGAGTTGAAACTTCCTTAAAAAATCAGCCTACCACTGTAGTTGTGCTATACGGAAAATATTTTTTATGACGTCATTAACCCGCAAGAATGACTGCTAAAATTTCGAAAAATCATAAAACGCGAAAAAATGATGCGATCGGATCGAGATTTGGCACGCATGTGGCTATGTATAAGTCTAATATATGTGCTAATTGTAAAAAATAAAAAAAAAGATTCAATTGAGTTGAAATTTAGTACAAGTGTAAACCTTTACTAAATAAAAATGTACACTAAGTCTCGTTTCAATACGACAAGTATATCTATGATTTTTCATAGATCATAAAAATTAAGCAGCATTGAGAGTGGTCTGTGCTTGGATGGGTGACCGCCGGAAATTAAATGAATCTATTTACTATCTGGGGACAAGCGATGCGAGTCCAACGACGTTTTGCAATATAAATTTAACGACTTGTAAATCCTGAGGACGAGCGAAGCGAGTCTGATGCTGGGAGGATGAGCGTGGTGAATCCAATGTAATGAGGAAAAGTTCCGAGGTACCCCGTACCCGATTTTTTATGCATACGGTAGCAGATGAGGAAAATTAAAAAAAACATGGTAACAACTGGAACTTATCTTTGGTTATTATTTCCTTCCATGTCGTTTATACTATTTTTTTCACTTAAAAAATTAGTTTTTATTTAAGCTTCTATTACAGATTTAGGGTTGAAAAATGTTTTTTCTTAAGAAAAGATTTTCCTGACTTGCCTGGAGTATTAAAATATTGGAATTTCCTCAAACCATTAGATAGACTAATGACCATTCAGCTCTTTGTTTTTATTTCATTTCCTCTATTTATCTAAAATCATTTTTTATTTTTCTTTACCCTATTTTTTCTACACGATTTGTTATACGACCTATATCCATTTAAAACAGTGCTGTGAGGTGAAGGTACACTGTCCTATTATTTAAGATTATTATAGTAAGTTAGTTTTTCTTTACCTTTGGTTAGTGGTCCATGAAGTTTTTAAGATGTTTTTCATCTTTGTATTTACTAGCTTAGGTCCTTCTTACAAACCTCTTATATTTAATAGCGTGAAGGCGAGCTGCGGAGCGGAGGTCTAAAGATTTTTTTTTCGCCGGTTCTTAGCAGCTATTTATTGAATCCGTTAGATCAAAACTGAACTCTTATAGATGCTTTTGTCCATCACCCTTGAATCTGATGGGGGTCACTAAAGGAAATTTTTTGTAATTTACGTCCGATTTAGTTTAAAGATTATCAATTTTAAATCTTTATTTGATTATTACTGAATTTTCATCAGAAAATTAGCCTTATATGGTTGTTCGGTTGTGTTTATCTAATAATAATAACAATTTTGATAATACCTGTTTTGAGCCTTGTGGACCGCAAGGCTCTATGGCCATCTGAGGTTATCTCAGATCGGCCATCTGTGATAACCTTTGCGGAAATCATCTCAAGTATTGGCAACCGTTACGCTCAAAGTGTAATCTAAAGTTGGCGATACTTTGTTTGAACTATGATCTTATATAATCTAAGAGCGAAACCTGGGATGCGAACCCCAAACCTTCTTGGCTTGGTGTCAAAAGTCACCAAGCCAAGGATAGTTTAATAACTAAGACCTTTACTATGGAGGCGGCTGGTCGTTTATCATTCTTATTAATTTAATTTGTTTTAAGAAGGCTTTGTTGTTATCTTCATTTCACAAAAAACTTCCGCATGACTACTACTATCACAACTACTACTAGAGCTTCTGCAAACTAGTGCCTATGCCTACTACTACTAGAACTGCTTCTGCAAACTAGTGCATATGCCTACTACTACTAGAACTGCTTCTGCAAACTAGTGCCTATGCCTACTACTACTAGAACTGCTTCTGCAAACTAGTGCCTATGCCTACTACTACTAGAACTGCTTCTGCAAACTAGTGTGCCTACTACTACTAGAACTGCTTCTGCAAACTAGTGCCTATGCCTCTACTACTAGAATGCTTCTGCAAACTAGTGCCTATGCTACTAGTGCCTACACTACTACTATAGTAGTTACTTAAAAACCTGAAATGTCCCCCTAAGGCAAAGATTTAATAATTTTGAGGAAATGATGCAACCTTGGCTGGTATTCGACTTGAATCTAAAGCACTCTGATTGATGAAAAACCTCCCTAGCTACTATAGCTTCTATATCAATAGCTTAGCCTATTGATATAGAATATTGAAAATATTATTGGTCATTAGTAATGTGTATATATTTAGATTAGTAGTTTATTCTGTAAATTCGTATTGTTAACATGACATTTTTATTATTTATCCTTCTCATTAAAATGTCTATTTAATAGGTATTAGGTTTGTGATGATGGCTTTGTATGCCAAAGTGTCATTATTACTATAGACCTTGCATAATATACATCTTCACTGTATGTTTTTAAATTATAGTGGTTACTATCGTGTCATTAATCTTTCTTAGTCTTCCTCAGAAATATATGAATGTATAGAATAGTATGGTATTAAAACACTTTATGATTCTGCCAAGCCTCTGAAAATGAGGGCGTTTATTTCTGTCAGAGAGTGAAATGCTATAACGCCTTCGTATTTCCTGTCTCTTGATATCAAATTTTTAATTTTGAGGTATATTAAGTTCCGCATTACGGGAACGGAGTTGTTCAAATATTGCCTTGGGGATATCAAAGATTCAAGTTTTTTTATTTCATATCGGAGAGGTTTGTTTTCTCTTTTGCACGGTTTATTTTTTGTTTAGAGAATGAGATGGGTCGAGAATGTAGTGGATAAAACTGTTGAATGAAAGAGTGATGTGCGTAGATCTGGAGGTAGTGTTTGAGTAGAGATTTAAAAGCCTCTTATTTAGAAAAGCTTTAGGGCTCACATCTCGGCGGGTGGGACGGCATCGAGATAGAGTAAGGCACACTCCTGCAAGACTCGCATCGTTCTCTTGGATACTCTGAAGCATCCACAACGTATCATTAGAACGGCGCTATCCTTCCACCCCGAGATCACATCTTAATAGCTCGAGACCAGAGAGAACCCTTCTATCTCTGTTCTGCCGGGGGTGGGCGTGTTTCTTCTCCGTGGCATAATATTGATATAAGACGGCGACCCCGAAGAGTGCGCCCACGCCCTGGGGTCATTAAGGCACCGACACTGGCACTGCATCCTTAGACTATTATCAAAAAGGTATAATGCTTAATTCATTAGCGTGGGCGACAGATCTATGGACACATATACCACTGGACCTTTGGAGACATCGGAAATAAAAATTATTATGTTGCTTTATAATAAGGCAGAACTACATGTATCTTATGGTTGTTATTTTCACTATTTCCGATTGTGATTAGTTTGTGATATTGTACACCACATAAGATCACTTATACTTTTCTTTTATAAGGTTAAGAAACGAAATGATTAGGTTAAATTTTAACATCTTTAGGCTCCTTTATTAGGTTAAAATTTTAACATCTTTAGGCTCCTTTATTAGGTTAAAAAATAAGAGAAACAAGTTGGCTGTTAACAATTTTCGGGATATTAATTCTTTATTTTGATATCATTTATCCGTATTATATATCGTTCTGGAACACTTACATTTTTAACAATGTAAATCTACTTACTTTGAATACATTGAATTCGCATAGTTATTTCATAAACCATCGTTTAATATAAAATGTTAAAATATTTTATCTGTTGTCCAAAAGATAAAAGCTCGTGACTTGGTGGATGCAGGAAGGCTCATTATAGATGCCAAGTGGGTGTGTAAAATTATTGAGTGATGATATTTGGTGAAAAAAAGGTCATATTTAGATCCTCAAGGGATCAATCAGATAACCTTTCGTCTATACAAACAAAATAATCCAATGTATCGAAAAATCCATCTCACAATATCAGCATCCATCGTGGACAAAGCCAAATGCCAACATGTTTCGTACTCGCCTTTTCAATTTTATTATACTCATTTAAAATTCAGAATACTTAATTTTTTTAATAAAATTTTGGCTTGAATTGTTTTCTTTTATGTATTTTTTTAACACGTGAAAAGATAAGTTAAAGTTCGTAATGCTTGTGTACTTGAAAGAAATTTAAGTGTTGACCAATTCTGCAAAGAATATGGGTTATTGATTTGTTTAGTGCGTTTCAACGCCACCAGATGTCAGGAGAGTTTCAGTTTTTCAGTCATCTCTAAGTTGGATATTCAACATTTGGAAATAATATTCGTCAGTTTCATCAAGTTTAATTTTGGCAGACTTCAGTTCACTGTAAAAAATTTTAAAATTTTTGGATATTTATGATTTGCCCTACTTCAACCAGTTTAAAAATCCACTGGATCTTTTGTATTAATACAATATACACACATAATAATTCAATAAATACACACAATAATACAATAAATACACACAATACAATACACACATACAATAATTCAATACATACACACACACACACACACAATATTTCAATAAATACACACAATAACACAATAAATACACACAATACAATACACACATACAATAATTCAATACATACACACACACACACACACAATATTTCAATAAATACACACAATAATACAATAAATACCCACAATAGTACAATAAATAAACACAATAATACAATACAATAACAACACTTAAAGTTCAACTTAATTGGGCGATTTTCTAAATAACGTAAACATTTGATGAAAATTTAACTAATACTGATAATAAGATGAAATTTAGCATAAAGAATTTCTCTAAATAAAGAAAGTCTCTAGCATAAACATCATAGGAAGGAGATACGATGGCAATATTTACACACACACAAAGACACACACGCACACACATACACTGACAACTTGGTAAAAACATTTAGGAATTCTTTAAACCACCTTAAACCATATGTAGTTATAGGAAACTAATAAGTGAAGCGAGCCTCATTGCCTATATTTTATATAAATTTTATCGCGAGTTCCTATTAAAATAGATAATTTTTAAACTTAGTAATTTAGAAGCGTGCCTCTTTTCCTTCGTGTACGCATACATTTATAACAATCTAGCGAGTGAAGCGAGCGAAGCGCACCTTTTTGAATATGCTTGCATATATATTTATAACAATCTAGCAAAAGAAGCGAGCCCCTTTTGATTTAGCATTTAGCAGACCGAGCCTCTAATTTACATGCATCATTATGAACATAAAAATTCTAGCAAGTAAAGGGAGCCCTTTTATAATCAAATTCTTAGCAATTTAGATTTTTGGTCTATTGATCATGTTCGCTATTGATCTATTGTTCAGTTGATTTCTTAGTTGGTTACTTACGGTTTTCTTTTGTATTTTCTATTGACCATGGAGTTGTGCGCGAAACGAACGATTTTTTAAAATTTGTTTCAAATTTTGGACGATTTTTTCTGTTACTAGTAATTGAACGAACGCCAGCGAGTGCATCATTAGATGTCCAATTGGTGAGATGATCGTTTAAGTAATATAGGACGCACGGCTTGGTACCGCCCCCCCTTGATCCCATACATATTTTTATAAGGTTACCCCTCCCAGGATATACCCTAATACCGCCACTATGTGCATGTTTGTGGACACATTAACGCTTTGCCTTTATTGCTTAGTCATAGCTAATTTTTAAATGTAACATTTTATGCTTATCTAAGAGTACTTTGGGAACAATTCGACTACTCTATGCGGTGATCCAAAAAGTTAATGGACAGAAACTGAGTTTAGTTTTTGAATGTTATCTTTTAGTGTTTATTTAATACTTGCAACAAACTACATCTAAGAGAACCAACACTTTTTGCGAATGGAATACGGATAGTTTAGGTATAGCAGTGTCACTGCAGTAGTTTCAATGGAATTTGTTTAGAGAAAGATTTAGTATATAGATCGTCATTGTATAGTTAAAATAAATGCTTAATAGTTCAGATTTTCTTTTAGAAGGTTTTAACCGCCCACATAATTTGAAGAGAGGGGAAAAAAGGGTGGACCCCTCCCTAGAGTGTGATGAGCGAGGAAGTCGGTGCAATTTTCCGCTCGAAAGGACTCGCAGCTTCGGAGTCAGAGTCGCTTCCTCTTCAACTTTTCATGTCACTGTATCTACTCTAGTGTTAGTCTGTCTTATTCAGACTGTCCCTCACATACGATACAAGTTGGGAGGGGCAGCTCTTCCTGGCCTTCGTAACTAGTTAAACTTTACATCCACGTAGTTAAAATCTATAAAATTTAATGCCAGAGGAAATTACTAGCAAAAGTTACCTCACCTTTTTTCGCCGGTCATGAAAAACGAGTATAAATCAGTAAATAATTGTTCTGTGTGTTTGACCAGGGCTTATAAAAATATCTGAACGCTCCCAATAATGATCTTAACAGTAATACTGTATATACTGTATATAGATCTAACAAATATTTATTGTTACCATTTTGTATGATTATATTGTAAGTTATATTATAAGTTATTATAATATAATATGTATATATATATATATATATATATATATATATATATATATATATATATATATATATATATATATATATATATATATGTGTGTGTGTGTGTGTGTGTGTGTGTGTGTGTGGTGTGTATATTTCTCCAATAGGTATAATTAAAACACTGGTTTTAAATTATGGTAATTTAAAGGAAGTGTTCTTATCAACATTAAATTAATATTTAATCCCATGTTGATCTAAGATAGCTGGTTGGACAGCGTTCGGTTTGTGCTAACCTCTGACCTGAGCAGGACGTTGCGTCATGAGGAGTTTACATTTCATATTCCGACAGATCTGCAGTCGTCACTCAACTAGTGAAGCTATTATAGAAAAATTCAACCAGAGCAATGCAAATCACTTTATAGAAGTGACTCAGTCAAATAAAAATATACATGATAAATTTCCGTGTTGGTGAGGCAAAGAAATGAGCATATTGTAGTGGAGTGACTATTTTAGGACGGTTTTACAATATACTAGCAGTGCATTTGTCTATATCTTCCAAAATATTGATTGCCTTAAAATGATAAAATTAATTTGACGAGAAAAAGGTTTTCAAAAATGAGAGTAGTCCAAAAATAGTTAAAAAAACAACTACCGAGCTGTCAAACAGGTATCCTGTCGTCATCAGGGTAAATAGATTTTTTAAAACATAAACAACAAGACTATAAATTAAATTAAAACTAATGTAAACTATCAAATATAAACATTCACATAACAAATAATGTGAGAGAAATAACATATATGATATGATTTGATATGATTTCTCATATAATTTGATATAATTTCTCATATGATTTCTCATATGATTTGATATGATTTCTTATATGACTTGATATGATTTCTCTTACATTATTTGATAATGTGAATGTTCATATTTGATAGTTTACTTTAGTTTTTTATTTAATTCATTGTCTTGTTGTTTATGTATTAATAAATCTATTTACCCTGATGACGACCATGATCCCATGTTGAAAGCACGGTAGTTGTTTTTTAACTATTTTTGGACTACTATCTTCTTTTTATAAACATTTTTCTTGTCACATTTTTGTTTCAGTCCATTGATATCTCTTTTTTGATCACATTAATTTATTAGTCATGTATTCTTTGAATTAAGAGATACATGAATAAAAATGTAACTGCAAAATATATGGTGATATATGGTTAAGTAAGCGCGGGGGCTTACTTAACCTGAGCAGTAGTGTGACAATTGTTGTTAATTTTTTTCAAAGAAAATGCGTTAAAAATTTGCATGAACTGAATTTCAAATGATTGCAAATAATACTGTGCGGTGCATTTTAAATTATGGGATGAATACCTCATTAGGCATTTTTTTATGAAAAGTTTGAAAAAATTAAACAACAAGTAGTAACTCTCCTGCTAAAATTATTAAATATATACCGAAAGCTTAAGCATAAATTAGATTTTTAACAAAGAAAGCGCGCATTTCAATGCAAATTTCGCCTGGCTTGTGGATCTTTACCCGAGAATGTCTATGTAGTAGGCTCTATGGTCCTTGAAATATATGATCGTAAAAAGCGAGATAAAAGTATGTTGATGATTATAAAAGTTTTAATATTGGTTTTAAATCTTTTTAGAGCCCCAGCTGGAAACAATAAAAAAGTACTCAAGAGACCCTAATTTTTGCCAGTCATTTAAAGTTGGCGTAACACATCTGACACGCGTAGTGGATTCGCTATCTCCTTATCAGCTATTATTTGGCCTGAGTAAGGAAATTCAGTTTACTCGCAGTATTTAAGGACAGACATTTCCTTTATAAAAGCGTTTAACCGTATTCTTTTTCCGTTAGTTGTTATTCTGCGCTGATGCGGGGATGGTTGGAAAGAGCTGCTGATGGTTCGACCTGGCTTGCGACCCCTTTTATCTCTCTTAAGATCTTAAAGTTTTTCTTAGTTTTTACTTCTTAGTTAATGCATTTATTTTGAAACCTAGTGTAGACATATGTACATAAATATACAGCTCTTAAAAATAAAAATAAATTTAAACGAGTTAATAACTTTGTGTCTATTATGCTCTTAAATATAAATATATATTAACTTTTATAATATTTTCTTGAGAGAATAATGTATTAAGAATACATAAATACTAATTGGGTTAGCAAATGAAGCACTAGTTGATACGAAAACTACAAAATCTTTTTCGAATAGATCCTTAACTGTTGGCTTCGCTTGGTTTCGTTCTGCGTCCTTTACTACCGAGTGAAATCCACGTGACTCCTAAAACATGTTTATAGCTACTTTATTACAAAAAGTACCGTTTTAGAATGCAAATGAGTGTCTGTGTCAAAATATCTTCAATCTAACTCCGAACCTGTGATTAGTAAACTAGAAAATTAAATGGTTTATTACATTCAACGAAATTTTGGGTTTTTAAGACTGATTTTAGTAATATAAGAAACGATTAAGTAAGAACGATTTTAGTAAGAAACATAGAAAATACTGTACTTGACCTTATCAAGAATACATGTAATAGAATGTTACAAATTAGTTGTCTAAATAATTTGTAATAACTGTATACTAAGCTTAGTATTGTCCAAGAGCCAGGCCTGAAAAATGTGTCTCATTCTGTACAACTTCAAACAATTTTCTTCTGAAAATATACCTTAAAATATGAATGAAAAGCATGTTCTGCCTATCCAGAGTGGAGCCCTTCCTATGAAAGCGCTCGCTTAAGATATAAGAAAATCGCACAAATTCTAGTTTTAAAAGAGCATAATTTGGTTGTAATTATCCTATTTTGATGATTAAACATTTGTTTATAAGATTTTTTTATAAGAAACAACTCGTTTATCAGCTTTAAAAAATGTTCTCTTTGTTTTTTACACATAATCCACAGGGAACCACTTATTCCAAGAAAACTGAAATTCGTACGAATTTATAAAAGTTTGAGCATGCGCAATCATATGAAGGGTTCCAGTCTGCATTAGCAGAGTATTTTGTTTATAATTCAAGGTATATTTTCAGAAGAATTTGGTGTAAAATTATTCACATTTTTTCTGGTCCGACTCCTAGATTAAAGTTTATTCATGTAAGTACTAAGCCAGTACTTATTAGTAGTAATAATAATATTGATACTTTTTATTTCGAAAATATTTTACAAGCTTTATCCTATCGGGTTAACCTTATATTAGTGAAAAAGCCAAAAATAATTTATAATATCATTTAAATTTCAGTAAATAGACTAATAATTAATTAATATTAGTTTAATAATTAAATATTAATAAATAATACTAAAAAAATAAAATTGTACATACAAATCATGCACATAAAAACTTACATGCACACACCTATATAGTAACACTCTTACACAAATCAGCGTTGATACATTAAATATTATGTTATTCAAGTATGAATATTAGTTAAATATTAATTATTCATAAATAGTAGTACTTATGAATATTCATGATTTTTCATTAGTTCTCTTCCTATTTACCGATTTTCAAATTTCTGCGATTGCTAGAAGTGCCTAAAGTAGTTTGATGACTAAGTCAGTTTCAAAAGAGCTTTACTTGGAACCTTTATACCTCAATAGATGTGTAGTCATCAAATGTTAAACGATGAGTCTGCTCAATTAATTAGCCATAAAAAATTATCAAAATTATAATAATTTTCTATTGTTTATCCAATAATTGTTCTACTATCATTTATGGAACATTCTATATTTGGTTTTATTCTAATATCCTCAAGGGATAAATTATTAGTCCAATGATTAAGAATAGCTCACATACAATTCAAAATTATCGTAAATTTGTCTACCCTTATCGGCATCAACCTGTTTTTGGCTTATTTCTTGCTAAATTTTATGTGTAAAATTTGTAGCTATTTTTACAAATAGTTAGTTTTGTACCATTCGCTCTAGCAAAAGAGCTTATGGGATCTTCTGATCCAAGTCTTAATACAGTATATCTATTAGTTCTTGTATTTTGTTTAAGCGACAGATAAGGGATCTAAGTTGATAATTTGTGAATCTACAATATTTCACTTTAATATCGGCCGTTATTTTAAATATAATTGAATATTATTAACAAATGACTCACGTATTTTGAGCCAATGAAAAAAAAATTTGTCCGCTATAGGGCTACTTTAGCGCCTTGAGTAATTGTAGAGGAGGTTTTTGTAAAGTCATGTGGCCAGTCATTGATAAAGGTTATTTTGTGTGCCTTAAATTTCTACAAAACAATAACACAAAAGTTTGCTAAAATTAAATCTTTTTTGGTCAAAAATAAATCAACACATATGGGTTCTCCTTACCATATCTTTATTTCCACTTGTTTAAGTTAGTCGTCTCGTTCTTTATTACCGTTTTAAATATGTACTTTATGATCTTATTATATAAAGCAAATATTTAGATTAATCAGTTTGTGCCAGAAGTAAATATGTAATATGAGCAATAATGTGTAGTATGTATTTGACATAGTGCTCATTCTGGTTAAAGTGACTTGGCAGACTTGATAGGAGGAATCACCCAGTGGTGATACTCCTTCGCGTAGTTGGTTGGTGACATATAATGTTTTATTCTTATTTAAGAATTATTGACATTAATACTTACTTAATTTACTTAAGTGCGAAACTTACTTAATTTTCTAATTTTTTTCATTAAAATTATAATGCTGTTTTAGGTCACATGGCCAATCTTGTTGAAGGCGTCGTGGAGGAATGGTTCTGAAATATAGTGTTTGGACAAGAGGATCTGGATGGGAATCTAATTTCAAATGAAAGGAGCTACTGCTAGATGAAACAAAGTCTTTGACAAACAGAATTATGAGGTCATTGTGGTTGGATTACCACTCATTTAGTATGAACTATTTTGCGGAGGACTCCAGATTTAGGACTTAAGACCTAAGTTTAAAGTTGGAAGGTTAGTGGAACCCCATACTTTAACGCCGTATGACAATTATGGTTAATAATTATGTACTTCCTTATATCCTTCTCCTAATTATGTTTCTTTCCTCCAGGAAAACTCGGGCAAAAGATTACAAATTTTAACCAAGCAGAAAAACTAACATTTGTTAATTTTTTAAAGAAAACCGTTCTCAATTAAGGTCGTTTGTATGGCGGGACCTGCGGTGTATGTTTTTTTATTAGTTTTATTTATAATTTTAATTACCAGGACTAATCAGATTCTTGATTAAACATCGATAATTAAGAAACTCGAAGGTCAGAAACTAATTTTAAATAATTACTTCTCTGTCATATGTTGTAATTCCATGATGAATTTCATCCAATGACGCCCTCATCTTGTCTGAAAACTGAAAAGTATAAGTAAATACTTTTTTTTACCATAATCTCGTGAGAAGATCACCAAGGACGAAGACAACGCTAACGGAGAAAACTTCAACTAATAAACTTGTATGTTTTAATACGCTGTTTACCTTTTAATCTTTTTCTTACGTGGAAAATATTTATATTTAAATACATTATAAAAGTAATTTTTCAGTTAATTAGCTACTTACGCTACGTAGCTTGTAGAGACTACTTTGTAGTGTATTGAGGATTTATTTTATATTTATAACAATACATCGTGCTAAAAATGTTATATTTTATAATGCTTGTACATAATATATATCACTAATTAATAGTGCTTATAACATAGTACTAATATGTAATATATATTATGAAAAGTATAGATCATAATATATTTTATTTAATGCAATATAAAGTTAAATAATTACTTGCGAGGGATTAAGTATTATAAAACATTTATTACTTTAACCAGTAGGGTTGTACATTATAATATAATAATAATAATGCCCGTTTAGAGCCTTGCGGCTCATCATAATAACCTCTGCTCATCATAATAGATAACCCCTGTGGGAACCACCTTGGGTGTTAGTAGCAACAGTTACGCTCAGAGTGTATTCTAAAGTTGGCGATATTTGATCTAAACAATAATCTTCTATAAACTGAGAGCGTAACCTGGGATGCGAACCCAGACCTCCGTAGGTGTCAAAGGTCAGTGTTAAGACTACCGCCTTAACCACCTCGGCCACGGAGGCGACAGTGTTGTACAACTAGTACAAAATGTTTGGAGCCGGAAATTGCATGCTGGGGAGTTAGGAATGCTTAATTTTTTGCTTAACAGCTAAGTTTTTGTATGTGTCTAGTGATTTTTCAAAGAAAAATAAGCCTATGAACGGTTAAGAGGTCGAAGGCATCTTGTTTTGGTTTATGCATGAAAGTCTTATGAGTAACAAATTGAAATTTAATTTAATTTGAAATCCATTAAATTTTAAGTAATTTATTTCTGGATTTGTCAAAAGATATTGCATAAGCTGTACAGCGGTGTGCTAATTCTTCCATAATCAGCTCTACCTGAGCTCATTAAAAGCTAAGTTTATGCTAACAATTGACATTTTTAAGTGCGTTTCCTTTGAAAAGTCCTGAATAAATTGATATAGCAGTCAATGTGTTACTGATAAGACTTTCAGTGCATAAACCAAAAAAAAAAACTAGCGAAAATTGTTAAAGAAATTCGCCCGGCTTGTGGATCCTCGCGTCTGTGTTTTTTAGTTAAATATGCTGTAAATAAACAGTGAACACTTATCACTAGAACCAGGATTAAAACTTGGATCCTTAGCTTTATTTTTTAATCGGTTTTTTAATTGTCTCCGGGCCAGTTTTAATCAACTTAAGTTTTTATGGAACAGAAAGTACACTTTCTGTTCCATAAATATTGCGACTATTCACCACAGTTATTTCGTTTTTTGGATCACTTAAAGGAGTCGATTCCGGACCGGACTTATTCAGCTCAAAGTCTAAAAATACATATTAAACGACACCATACTTAAAATGTATCTACCCTATTTCATGTTTTTACTTTTCCTCATATATACCGAGAGGTATAGGAAAAGTATTTGTTTGTATAAAATCCAAAACTGCAATGTCACCGGAATTATCCGTTTCAGGTGTTTTTAAGACCTATCTAAGTGGTTTTCATAAAGTTTTCACTCTGTGTGTGTGTCTGTTATCATCGTAGATCCTAGTGTATTTGTGCTTTAGAGAGTTGAAACTTAGTAATAAAGTCTATCTTTAGGTTTTGTTGTGCTATCCGGTATTTTTTTTAATGACGTCACAAACCCGCAATAATGATTATTAATTTTTATCTAATCACGTGTATACGTTTTTTTTTTTTAAAAAATACAAAAAACATAAAATAATCGAATTGAGCTGAAATTTGGTACAAGTAATAAATACCCTTTATGTAACTAATGAGTATACTAAGTTTCGTTTCAATACGGCAAGTAAATCTATGGTTCTTGTTGGATCACCAAAGTTAAGTAGCATCGAGCGAGGTCAGTGCATGGATGAATGACCGTTAGAAATAATCCGACGTGCTGACGATTAGTATGGACGTAACCCCGTACCTGTTCTTATGGTTATTTTGTTTACTAATTTTTAAAACATTTTACTGACTAAACAAACAAGGTTAATGACGTCACACAACCTGGATTTCAATTTGGGTCTTCTTCTCAATAAGGTTGGGTTTTTGTACCAAGTTTAATTTAAAAGTGTTTATCCGTACGAGGGCTTTCAAACTTTTTATCTTAAAAAACAAACAAGATCGACAATAGAGTAAATCTAAATAGTTTTAAAATGTAATGTAATTATATTTATTATTGATACTTGCGTGTCAATCTCCATAATACTAGATGGGAATCAGTTTAGACCACAGAAGAGACTAAAATTTATTTAATTAAATAAACTATATTTCACTACTTGCAAGCAGCATATTCATGTTAAATCAAGCTAATTCATGCTAAGAAAATTCATTCATAACGTCAAGTGAAATTAAATTAAATGTCAACAAAACAACATGAAATAATTCCACTCGACGTTAGAATTTTCTTTACATGAATTAGCTTCATTTAACATGAATATGCTACGTGTAAGTAGTAAAATATAGTTTATTTAATCTAATGAATGTCAATCCATTTTAGTCTCTTCTGTGTCTTAAACTAATTCTTACGTAATTCAATTTCTTAATTACTTAATTAACAAATTTTTAAATTAAAAATTAATTAAAACTATTCAAAAGGAATGACGTCTTGATTTTAAAACACCTAACTGTTGTTTATAGTATTCTTTTTCGTTAGAAAAAAATCGATATCCAATAATAACACATCTCTATTACTAACCACTCCCACTATACACATCTAACAAAAAATTACTATAATTTTATCATATTTCACTTTTTTTGTCACAAAAAAAAGTATAATTTCAACTTCATCATCCCACACAATAATAGTGGCACACGCTACGACAATATCCTAAACAAAATAACATAATGGTACTATGAATCATAACAAACATATATTAAAGAAATCAAAATAACATACATTATATTGAAGAAAATAACCCTAATATAAAGTTGGGAAAAAAGGAATAATTTTGACACCCACTAAGAACTAATAAATAACTTTCAAGGGTTGTAATAGGAATAATTTTTTTATTTCATTTTTTAACCACTTCACAGTCATGAATGAAAAAGATGTAAATAATACAACCAGTTTTTTATGAATTAAAATAAAACTTATTATTACCATTATACCTGTTATTATGTTGTCCTATGTAGATTTTAGTATTTTAATAAACAAAGACAAAAAAAAATTAGTTGTAGATTAAAGAATTCGGCTTTAAAGTGTGATTTAATTGCTGTCCGACTTTGTTTAATGGTGTTGTTTAATTAACGAAATGTCAAAAAAATCCTCTTTGTGCTAGAAAAGTGTATTTCGGTTTATTTGATGTATCAAGTTATACAAATTATTTGCATAGGATAGGTTAGTAGTAATAGTAATATGGGTGGGAGTGGTAGTAACTACCACATTACATTACAACTTTACATTACGAAATTAAGGTCAATAAAAAAGAAAGCAATAGTCGAAATCGTTGAGATTCAACTACCGAGCATGATCCTAACGTAATTGAATAAAATATAATTAAAACTTAAAGACAATCTTTAGAAAAACCTTTAAAGAAAACTAAAGAAAACCCTACTACAAACAATTTAGTTGGCAAAAATGTATTTTCCTACAAACAATGTAGGAAAAATAACAAAAAAATCGGGTACGGGGTACCTCGGAACTTTTCCTCATCGCATCGGATTGGCTACGCTCATCCTCTCTGCTTCGGACTCGACTCGCTTCATTCGTACTCAGAATATACAATTCGCCAAATTGATACTGCAACATACCTTTGGACTCGCTTCGCTTGTCTTCAGATATTAAATGCAGTATCATTCTCAGCGGTCACCCATACAGCACTGACCACACTCAATGCTCCTTAATTTTTATGATCCTACAAAAAACATAGATATACTTGTCGTATTAAGACAAAACTTAGTGTACTTATGTATAAAGTAAAAGTATACATCTGTACTAAATTTCAACTCAATTGAATCATTTGCTGATTTTTTACAATTTTTTAAAAAAACGTTCACTAGTCATTCGATAAAAATTGAACTAATGCTGATAATGAGATAAAACTTATCTTCTAAGCATGAGTGGTATTATAGAACCCTTTGCTACGTACGTGCTACAAAGCTATACTGCTCTCGCAAGGAAGGTGACCGTCTAAAGGAACGACATGATTGTTTTTTCATAAATTTACTTTGCTGCAATGCATATTTTTTGTTTCATCTACTATTCCGTAACATTTGGAAAGGTATAAACCGTGACTTAGGTGACTTAGTCTGTAACTAGATAAACATGAATACAAACGCTGCAATGTCACATGACTGTAGTTTCTGCATGACATGACAATCACCTGTTGATCTAACCAGCATCTGAGAGAGTGAAAGTGTCTCGCTCAATTATTTGATTTTATCTAGTTTTCATCAATCACTTTCAACTTAGCATGCAGTGAAATCTAATTTGTTTTTCACTTGTTATGAAACATAGTTTATAAGGACAAATTATCACGTAATGATTTTTAACTCACATTGTGGCAGTTATTGTGGTTTCCATCCCTTGAATACGATTCTTCTTTGAAATATGATTTTATTTTATGTTGGGGCTCCTAAAGATCTTTTTCAATTATTAATTGTTAAAAATTAAAATATTAAAAGAGTTTTCTGAAACAGGCCAAACATACCGTAATTTTTGTAAAAGATTATATATTTCTTGGGCAATATTTTTTGGCACTTTCATTTACTAATGTACACAGCATTCGTGAACGAAATGGAGTTTCCCTAATAAGAAAAATCAGTCTCTCCACAAAAACATTTATTAATAACAGAGCCGCTTTCACCCTTAATAGGTCATCCACAGTGACTTAAATAATACGTTGAGTCGAATATCATTGTCAAAGACACTATCAAGACATTAATCTTATAGTATTATAAGACATCTATAAGACATGAGTATTATAATCTTGATTGTGTCTTTGACAATCAAGATTGTCAAAAATTGACTCGAGAGTCAAAATTGGCTCGACTCAACGTATTTTAGTCACTGAGGATGACCTCTTGAGGTTGAAAGCGGCTGAAGAAGAAGAGACTGAGTTTTCTTATTAGTATTAATGAACTCTACTGAAAAACGCTCATGATGATGTCACGGCTGTTTCCCTTATTTGTTGAGGAAGGAATAAAATATCTGGAATAATTTTTTTTTACAATAGCATGCATATATATACATACATATATATACAAATATACATATACATACATGCACATTTACACACTTAAGCATACATACATATCATAAAGTAAAATAAACAATAGACTGGCCAAGTCTTCATTTTAGTTTACTTAACTAACCTCTGTTTTTTATTTTTTATTTTAATACCTATATTGAAAAACTAGAAGAATAGATAAAAATTAACAATTAATGTAGAGCGTATAACACTTCTAAACAGCTGGATTAAATTCAGAGCAGATATATTTTCTGTAAAACCAAATGGATTTCTCAAATTGTGCTAAGTAGGTCCAGTCTTCAATCTTTTTACAATCAAGCATGAGAGGAAGCTCATGTTTTAAAAATGTGGACTTTCCATAATATTGAGTTCTAAATTCAGACAAAATTGGGCATTCAGCAAGAAAGTGATAGTTGTCCTCTCTGGGATGACCACACAGAGGACAACAATGATTCTCTTTGCCATAAAACAGTTTAGTTAGACTTACTATCTGTACCATGATGAGTTGAAATTAGGGAATCAGGGTGGTACATGTTATTATATGTTGAGAGCTGTCATGCTACATTTGTGAGTTAATACTCCTAAGCCTGTCACGTAATTTGATTGTTTGACCTATCCATACTTTGGTAAACTCTGTAGTTTCTAACAATATAACTAATAAATATTGTAAACTTTCAATAGGCCTCCCAAAATATTTATTGATAACGACTCCCCTTTTTTCCTAAAATACACTTAACGAACTATCTATAAATGTGGACTCCCACATCCCACCGAATTCTCCCAAGTATGTATTTCTAATGGGAAATATTAGAACCTCTCCTTCAGAATCTATGAGAGATCTGAAAGACTTTAAAGATTTTGAGAAATTATTATAAAAAAGCTTAAAAGTATGATGACATGTAGGACGCGTTGAGATATGTGGATGTAACTCTGATTATTTGGCGACACTAATAACTGTTCGGTTCTAACCCAGATGTCAAGTTTAGTGAGGATGGGTACACATAGTAATGTTCTACAACTCTCACTTGTATGTTTGCTATCATGGGGACATCCGTCACGCCATCAATCCCTCAACTAGAACTTGAGAGGAAAATCATCTTACATGTATCGTCAGTGAAAAGATGTTCATACGAAGAAAGCAGATTTACTAAATATCTTCACTACCCAGTTGATGACAACAAACTTGCTCCAGATCTGGATAAAACTTTGTCTGAATTCAAAACATTAAGTATCCTTACTTTCCTTACATAAAGTGAGGGTTCAAATGTTATTTCAACTGAGATCTCTAAATAGATTTTAATATGCTAATATTGTTTTATTAAGATATCACGTTGTCGGGCATAGCTTAAATTTTGCTGTGCTCAAGCTACATCATACGAAAACATCGGTACAGTTTCTAAAATTCTTGTGACGTGAAAGAGTAAAAATTGATAAAGATTTTATCCACGGATTAACATGGTTAAATATATATTGCGGACCTACTTATGAACTAGCTACCATTGTTTTTATATATGGACCAGTAGTCTGTAGGCCTTTCGGATTATTATGAAGAATCAAATAAAATGTTTGCTTTGAATATATAAAGTATTTATATATATTCAATAAATTTATATTAAATATATATTAAAATATATATTAAATAAATATATATTTTATATTTATATATATATATATATATATATATATATATATATTATATATATTATATATATAAGTATTTTATGAATATAAAGAATTTATAAAAATATAAAGTATAGTTATTTATATAATATAACAATACATAGGCTAAATTTTTTGATAGTACTGTTTAATTTTTTAAATACTCCTCCTCACGGTGCAAGACTCTAGTCTTTTGTGAGGAGTTCACAATTCTGTTTTTTGTAAGTCTAATTAATTTTTTTTAATACGTTGTATTGTAAAATAAATAAATAAATAAAACGTAAAATAGTTATATATTTTTATTTAAACTATGAGCAATAGCAATGAGTAAATGATATAGCTTAAATCTTGCTGTGCTCAAGCTAGATCATAGAACATTGTTACAGATTCTAATACCCTACTCTTGTGTTGCAAGAGTCAAGATGGATAAAGATGTTATCCACGGATTAACATGGTTAAATAAATGTTGCGTAACAATAGCTTAAAATTTTGACTATTGAATGTATAAAAATGAATGGGTTTTCTTGAAGGACAATAATAAGAGAAAATAATAAGTTTTTCCGTTCTTGGCTAAACTTTTTGCTCATCTCTTACTTCTTCTAATGCCCTGCCATAAAAAAAATCCAAAAATTCAATTTTCCAAAAAATCACGTTTTTATTGCACACGATAACTTTCGAACACTTTGCAGACCTAAATAAAACTTGTCACAAAATTCATCCTCACATAATTTTATGTTTTATGATTTTGTTTTTACTTTTCCTTATACAAGCTTTAGTTCGCGATTTTAAAATTAATAATTTTTGTACTAGGCCATGACTTCAGAATTCTGAACTTTTTATATTTTGAACTTCTAGTTTATAAGTACATTATATTACTTGACACACACACACCACACACACACACAAATATATTATATATATATATATATATTATAATATATATAATAAACTAGTTACCATTGTTTTTATATATGGACCAGTAGTCAGTGGGTCTTTAGGTTTATTATGAAGAATCAATTAAAATGTTCCCTTTGAATAGTTATACATTTTTATTTAAACTATGAGCAATAGCAATAAGTAAAGAATATCATGACCATTTATATAGATGAGCCAAGGTGTTGAAGTGTACCATCTATTTTATCGTTTTACAGAAAATGTTTTTACGAGCAGATAGTAGGCCCTTGTTACATCCTGTGCCAACCCAGGTTGTTTTTGGTTATATTACAAGAAAAACCTAACCTACCAGAAAGATACATATCAAATAAAGCAGAAATCTTTTTTCCTTAGAATAATGTCCATGTCAAGATGAAAATAACTTACGTTAGGTATAGTAAATCTTTAAAAATAATTACGGCAGTACTGGCAGATGTGCCAGGTGTAATATTGAGTAATTAAAACAAAGAAACATATGGTTTGGAATTTAAATAATTAATCAAATATATATTTTCTTACTCCTTTGTATACATCACCATAATATGCATTCGGTTAATTATCTAAAAAACGTATTTACCTAACGTATTATACAGACAAATTTTAAAATGATAGTATACCATATTTGAATAATGGCATACATAAACAAGAAATTAATATTATACATGTTTAACATTTGACGTAGTATTTATGTTATGCATTATATTATGCATTATTTTTATGCACTATGTACTATGTTATGCATTATGTTACTTAATATGTATATGCGTTGTATTTATGCATTATGTTTAAACCTCCCCGAATATATTTCTGCCCGTATATCGCCGATATTATTATTAACTATAAGAGAAACAACATAATTAGGACCAAGCCCAATTTCTGTTTAATTAGAAGAAACGTATCCACTAAGCTCATAGTATGATTTAAAGTTGAAGATATCTCATATCGTTAATACTAATTATAAATATATTAATAAATATAATAAATACTAATAACAAAACTGAGAATTTATTCCGGGTTATTTCTTGTAATATTATCTTAAAATCTTAATTTTTCCTTTTTTGTAATTTCATTTTAAATTTATTTACTTTGTTAGACGCGTGACTTAAAAACAATAAAATTTTTATTAATTTTCAAATTTTCTAATTTTTGTCATTTTTAAGAACTGAAGAAGCTTAGGATCCCTAGGCGAAAGCTCTTCGTCACTAAATTTTCAATAAATTTTAATACAAAAAGGACTGAAGTCTTCTTCAATTCAATTGATAGACATTAGTAATTGTTCTCTTGAGTTTATACAATGAGATGGTATTATTACTTATTACTTATTACTATTATTACTTATTATTATTATCAATATTACTTATTACTGCTGGTGCAAAAAGTAATTATTACCACAATATTTAAATTACTGTTTACATTTTAAAAACCTACTTTGAAATAAAAGAGAAATGATTGATGAGTGTAAATTTTTGAAAGTTTATGTTACGTATTAACCTAGCTGAAGAAAACATGCATTTGTAGGAATGAATATTATTTACGGATTAATTATTTCAAAAATAATTGACGTATGCCGTTCTTATGCTAGTGTTTTACTTCTTGTATCTCATGCACTTGGCAGTAATAAATATCCCAAGTATCACTTATTTGTGATATTTACAGTAAGGGTTAAGTCTCAGTTAAATTTTGATTTTTGAATTACTTATTTTTGATGTAACCTTTTATCATTCCTGGGAGAGTGGGTGACTCGAAATAATCGATGTAACACGATCGATGTATCAGTTGTAAAAATGAGTCTTCTTTTAACTCAAATTATAAAATTTTACATTCAGAATAAAGTAACTTAAAGAAATTACTGAATATTTAATATTTTTAAGCTTAATATACATTAGAAGGGCGTGTGAGGTGAAAACGCCCTGGTCTGTCATTTTCCTAACTCTTCCTTCTCGTACTAATGCCAGGGTAATTAGTTCCACTTGTACCTGTTAAATTATCCGTTTTGGGGAAGCTTATACTTTGGTGAGAGCTCATGCGAAGATATTCGGTGACAAAACATTATGACAAGGCGTCTGTCGTGATGAGAACTCAGTCAACCGATCTCTTCAAAGCTTGATGAAGATTTTTATTACTCTCACCGAAATCTCCCTGCAGTTAGTTTCGCTAAAAATGTCACTTTTGCTTTTCTTGCATAATTAGCTCGAAGACATAAGGATAGGTAATTAAAGTGAAATTTTCTGTTTTAAAATTTTAATCTTATAAGATTAGATGGCATCATTAATGAAATACTTTTTTTTGTAAAATTTTATAGACAATGGATAATTTATCATGAATAGGATTAGAAATTAATCATAATTTGATATATCAATTTCTAAAATAGTATCTTACATGATGTGAAGATAGTGATTTCTAAAACACCGTTGTGTAAATGGCTGGTATATACTAATGCTATGGTTGTTTGTTTACTAAATTGTTGTAACTGATTGTTGTCATTATTACTTGTTCTTCCTTGCTTATTTATTTATTTATTATTAAGGTGCTTAACACTAAGGTCATCAGCACCTCTTCTATATTGACAAACAGATAAAATAGACTAAGACTACACTGATGAGCAGGTCAAAATAATTAAATATCATAATAAGATAAATTAAGTAAATCAAATATAGAATAAAGGTGAACTAAATATAAGATAAACACAAGGTTGGTACAAGTATTTTATTTAAGTGTTTATTATTTTATTTAATATATTGTTTATTGTGTATTATTTATTTGTTATTTATTTATTTTTATTAATTATTTTATGCATTTATAAGTGCGAAATAGTATTAGTATGTAGTGGAAATGCTTTTAAGTTCTATAAAATTAGTTAACGCGGTTAAGAGTTGGTTATATTTTGTTAAAACTCGTTGTCAAGGAGGAAATTAAAGATTTTTCATTTTTTATTTATAAATGATAAAAATTATTCATCTTTAATTTAATTTATAGAATAAATTAATTGTAGCTTGTTTAGCGAATTCTCGAAAGAAAAATAGGCATATGAGGTTAGAGTGATGGAGGAGGGACATAATATGATACAAGAAGTTAAATTTTACTGTCAGCATTGGCCACGATTTGATCTTTTGATATAAATAACTTTATGTAATCAAATTACATTTTTCGTAACTATATTTGGCAATTCACTAATATTGTGCCAGTATGCCACTTACAAAACTAATAACAACCACTATGTTGTCGCGTAGCGGCCAAGGCACAATGCACAATGTCACTGGGGCAGCGAAGCCGCCCAGAGACGAAAGCTTCTTGATTTTTAAATAAATTATGTAAATGAAATTAATACTTGCGTCAACATAAGCATTCTAAATACGTATTTTTATACGAATAGCTATAAATATATTTATATTAAGGGACTTAAAGGGGTTCTGATAGGGTTAGGATCCTTCTACTTTCTTAACTTACGAGAAATTGGTCTCTTTTCATTACCTTATTCTCATTAGTTAAAACAAACTGTTTTTCTTCTTCTTTCGTTATTTGGTCATCTTTGTACTTGTACTTAATACTTGGCTGGATTAAGACGCATGAAACTATGTTGGAGAGATGTTGAATTGTCGAATTCACAGTTATAGTAAATTATGATCTCTTTTCACTTAAAATTAGAGAAAATTTGAGTGAAGTTTACATAATTTTACTTTAACATTAAGGAAATTAGGTTTTTGAGACACTAAAACAAATAAAATTGGTACTTATAGCTATAGAAAGGTAGCCATGTTCAATTCCTGGTTACTCTAATAAGTTTTTTTATCATTCTTGCGAATTTCCTAAAGAAAAATGTACTTGTCAGGTAGAAGGCCATAAGGGAGCGGGCGAGGGGGGCGTTACTTAGAGATTTATAACTGTAAATTATGTCTAATATTTTTTTAATAATTTTTATTAAATAAATACATATAAAATTATTATAAAATAAAATACAAATGTTGAACTTAAAACTAAGCAAATCATTAACTTAGGCTACCCCCCACAAGAGAGTGAAAACTCTGCCGTAGGGAGGAATGTGGTAAATAACTCTGCGGGCGCAATCTGAGC